>CM074439.1:30394059-30994059 GCA_037101425.1 Elopichthys bambusa | reverse complement strand
AGTGGGGTTTTGACCATATCAACGCATTCATGTCGAGTGAACTTTTGCTAGAGACTAAGGACCAAGGTATGAGTGAACTGTTGTCATTGCAAGAGATGGTAAAATCAGCAAAACAGATTTGCATAACTACATCTGATGTTGATACAAACACTCGCCTTACACATGTGTTACATCCACCATTGATGACCTGTATCAGACACCACCACATGTTGCACCTGACCCAGGGGATGTTAAGGGGGCCATACCTGAAACAAACACAGACATACATAAAATGCTTGCAGCATATGAAGAAATTTGCAGAAAAATACGCCAGTACCCAGACACCGACCCAGAACACTAACTTGACTCACACTTTAGCACAGGGGGGCGCCGCTACAGCACACGTGACATAGACTGAGCAGCCCAAACGTGTTCTGGGATCCTGTAAGACCAGAAACGACAGCATAATCAAACTGATCAGAAGCAAGGCACTGACCCAGTGCAACTTAAATGGCTTGACAATGAGGGCATTACTCGACACCGGTGCCCAAGTCAGCATGGTGAACTGTGTGTGGAAAGAGAAATATCTGCCAATTGTTGAGGTGAGGCCACTTCTTGGGAGCTTCTTGGGTGTCAAGATGATCTGAAAGTCTACGCTGTAAATGGAGACGTTATCCCATTTGAAGGCTGGGCAGTCATCACAGTCAACCTGCTCGGAAATGAGGACCCAAGTCTATCTATTAATGTCCCATTCCTGGTGAGTAAAATGCCAATTGAGAGACCACTACTGGGTTTCAACTTAATTGAAGAACTGATTCAGGGGCAGTCTGAGCAACTGATGCCAACACTTACCTCACTACTGGCTGGAGCCATTGATATCCCTTGAGAAAAGGCACAAACTTTAGTCAAGGTGATCCAAGCTGTTGAAGATGATGATGGGAGATGGGCACTTGAAGGTTGGTCCAAGAAGGGTAGTTATCCGGGCAGGACAGGTGGCTTGGGTGAAGTGCAGAATCCCTTTAAAGATGGCACAGTCTGACTCTGTGGTCTTGTTTGGGCCTCATGAAAATAGTGATTATTTAAGATTCTTGGACACTGGAGAGGGACTCTTAGAAATACAACCCCAAAGTGACTCTTGTGTTTCCATACCCATTGGAAATAACACAGTGGGTGATGTGACCCTGCCCCGTGGCACAGTGATTGGAACTTTACAACGGATTGAAAGGATATTAGTGGAGTCTGGAAAAATAAGTGAGCCGAGGCAGAGAGCAATGATCCAAACTGTGACCACTCGAGAAGATGAGGCAAAAACATCATTGTGGCACCCACCTGTCAACCTGGACCACCTGGAAGAAGGCCAACGAGAGGTAGTTCAAAGAATGTTGTATGAGGAGTCTGGTGCGTTTAGCAGAGATGACAATGACATTGGATGCATACCCAGCTTGCAGATGCCAATCACACTTAAGGATGACATCCCAGTTCAGAGGGCGTATTCCTCAGTACCAAAACCCTTGTTTAACGAGGTGAAGAGCTACATACAAGATCTTCTAGCAAAAGGATGGATCATTAAATCAAAGTTGCCATATGCAACCAAGGAAGCTGTCTGACTTCCAGGTTGACGTCAAGTACCGGCTAGGGAAAGCCAACGGAAGAGTGCACGGAAGAGCTACCCGCGGGGGAAATATAAGCAGCATGGGAGGGCAGTCATGCATCAAAGATGAAGGACGTGGCCTGGGTCGTTGCCCTGTATATGTCTACTTGGGAGGATGAACCACGTCAACTCACCACCTTGTTGCCGACAATAGAACCAGATGAACTGATTCAAGCCCAGAAAGAAGATTCTGTAATCTCTCAAGTGAGACAATGAAAGGAGGATGGTGTCACTCTCACAGACGAGATGAGGGGAGGTTTGACAGGAACCAGCAGATGTCCAAGATGGGACACGTGGGTACAGAGCGGGTGCTGAGCCTGGCGAGAGAACGGTTCTACTGGCCATACATGAAAGTTGAAGTGGAAGAATATGTAACCAGAAAGTGCCCGTGTATAAAACAAAAGAAACCGGCTGTACATGTTCAAGCGCCCATGTGTAGCATCACAATACACTCACCTATGGAGCTGGTCTGCATTGACTACCTGCACCTGGAGCCGAGCCGTGGAGGATATGAATATATCGTGGTCATCATGGACCATTTCACAAGGTTCACCCAAAGCTTACCCAACCAAGAACAAGTCAGGGCGGGCTGCAGCTGAACGCTTGTTCCAAGATTACATTCCAAGAATGAACTTTTTCGCACTCTCCAACAGTTTGCTGGAATCGGCCACGCTCGAACGTCACCATATCACCCCCAAGGAAACCCAGTGGAGAGGTTCAATCGGACTCTTCTACAGATGTTGAGGACACTGGCAGACAAAGAAAAAGAAAGGTGGAAAGAGCACTAACCTCAAATCGTGCATGCCTACAACTGCACGCGGCACAAGTCTACTGGGTATTCTCCCTTTTACCTGTTGTACGGGCGGCATCTTCACCTTCCAGTTGACCTGATCTTCGGCCATACCCAACACTTAATGCAGTGACAGCTTACCCAATCACACACATACCTGTTTGGTGTATGAATAGTTGCTTACCACAAATTGGTTACACCAATTCATACACTCCTCACACATACTTACCTTACAATTTCACTGTGCCTGTGTGTTGATTGCACATATAGGAGGTAAGAGGTTGATCACTGGAGCTTTTCTTATTTTGTCAGGGAGAGTGTGATACACACAAAGTATGTATTCAACTGTGTTTTTTTTCTTTTTCTCTGAAATCTATATATTGCTATAAATTCAATGATTACATTATTTTCTTATACAGTGCTGATGTGCAATATTGTGTTGTACAATATTTTTGAGAAGGAATTGGTTTAAAATATACACTTTTACACTTTATATTGAGTAAATCCAATTCTAAGTCATATTGTCTTTATAAATATTAGTATTGATGTTTATAAAATGTCTATGGAGTATTCAGATGTCATCAAAAGTGTAAATTGAAGACATGAGGCAAGAAAAATGGTAAAATGTGATTTATTGTGATAACAGTGACACTAAAGTGATGGGAAAAAGAGAAAGAGACAACAGAATGTGAAGTAAAGCTTAAAAAGCAATTGTATGTACTTGAAATTGATTTATGAAATAAATCCCATTCTTTTCATTTTATCCTGTTTTTACAGTAATCTGTCTGACGGGTCTCCGGAGGTGGGGCCTGCAACACTTCAAATGTCTGTGACATTAAACAGGATCTGTTGTTATTCACTTAACGATAAACATCTCAACAGTTTTACCTACTTTAACCACTTTGCTCAGAAAGATTCTCTTCAAACTGTTGTATGAAGTTGACAGTCATTGATAGAAGTTTATACAAATGTCTGCTATAGTGCACAGCATTTTTAGATAGTAAAAACTATCTAAACATGGCAAAACTAAACAGCTTTACTTACTTACTAAGTGAAATTACACACAATATTATCACTTATGGACAAAAAACCTAACAAAATTTAGTGAAATTTATGCTAAAAAAGTACGCAAAGTATAAAAAATACTTGTTTTCTGTTTAAATTATATATATGTATATATACATACACTACCATTCTTAAACACTGTTTTCAAAAGAAGTCTCATGTTCACCACAGCTGCATTTATTGGATCAAAAATATTGATCCAATGTAAAAACAGCAATATTGTGAAAAATTACAATTGAAAATAATTTATTGAATATATTTCTATTTTAATATAAAAACATAATTTAATTTAATTTACACTTTTGCACAGTGTCATGTGAAATGCAAGAATCACAGCACTTTTACATGCAGCATATTTGATTATATTTAACCAGAAATAATATGAGAGTTTGCAAAGAGGGAAAGATTATCAATGAATTATGAATTGACTTATTTTTCTCAGATAAATGACTTAAAAAATAATGCTTTTTATTGATTGTCTTACAATACATGGAAAATAACATTCTTGAAAAAAAATTCTCTTGTGTTTCACAGATGAAAAAAATCTCATACAGGTTTGAAAATGTCATGAGGTTGATTATAGATTAATGATTATTTTTTTTGCTGAAATATTCTTTTAAGTTGTTCAGTAAGCATATTTTGACTGACACTTTGCACTCAGGAAGGTTAATTCTGTCCCTAAGCTCATTTCAGATCATATTGGATAACCTTGTCTGCTTGTCCGAGGTCAGAAAGATTAACACAAACCTCTGAGATGACAAGCATCACAACCCTATTTTCAGCCCTTTGCATTACAGACATTGTTCCCCGACTACATTCCTTCATGTCAGATCACGCCACAGCAGAACTATCCCTTTCAGAGTATTCGACAATGAACATTGTGAACAGGTCAATGAAATGCATGAAAACTCTCCAACTCATGAGTCACAATGTGAGGAAGAATCATGAAACTTTTAGAATCTTTAGAAAATCTGTTTTGATCATTCAAAATACATCATCCAGCACTAGATCATGGTAACATTCATGGTTCAGGGCATTTCACATAAAAGGTCTTTGTGCTTGTTTTTATGAGCAGGTTTCTTGTGCTGGTTGAATCTTTGAACTCCAGTGAAGCTAAAAACATCCACACATTGAACCTCATGAGCACCACATGATGATCTCCATTCAGAGCAGCTCTGTGATTGAGTTAACCTTTCAAACAAGGTTAGAAAGAGGACGAGAGAAACAAAGAGTGACATATAGCAGAGCCACGGAGAGAGGCGATGTGTTAGAATAACCAGCAAATATGAATCCAGATGAACATAAAAACCTTTTTGTTTCTCCTGATTCTCTTAAGGACAGTTAAAGGGATAGTTCACACAAAAATGAGAATTATGTCATAATTTACTCGCCCTCATCTCGTTGCAAACCTGCAAGATGTTTGAGCTTTTTAATACATCTAAAGCATCTAAAGTTTTTTTTTCTGTCAAGTTCCACAAAGATAATTATGGAAACTTGTTTCCGCCACTAAAAGAAAAAAAAGAAAAAAGGTAATTGCGACTTTTTATCTCACAATTCTGACTTCTTTTCTCAGAATTGCAAGACATAAACTCGCAACTGTGAGTTATAATGTCAGAATTGCGAGAAAAAAAATCAGAATTGCGAGTTATAAACTAAGAATTGTACATTATAAACTCACAATTACAAGATATAAACTCACAATCGACTTCTTCTTTTCTCAGAATTGCGAGTTTATATCTCACAATTAATAAAGTCGCAATTGCGTGTTATAAAGTCAGAATTGCGAAATATAAAATCACAAATTCTGACTTTATAACACGCAATTGCGACTTCATATCTCGCAATTCTGACTTTATAACTCACAATTGCCAGTTTATATCACACAGTTTTGACTTCATAACTTGCAATTGCAAATTTATATCTCGCAATTCTGACTTTGTAACGCAATTGCGACTTTATATCTCGCAATTCTGACTTTATAACTCGCAATTGCCAATTTATATCACAGTTTTGATTTTATAACTCGCAACTGCGACTTTATATCTCGCAATTCTGACTTTATATCTCGCAATTCTGACTTTAATGCAATTGCCAGATTATATCACACAGGTCTTTATAACATGCAATTGTGACTATATCTCGTTCTGACTTTATAACGCAATTACGTGTTTATATCACACAATTCTGACTTTTTAACACACAATTATGACTTTATATCTCGCAATTCTGACTTTATAACTCGCAATTGGCAGTTTATATCATGCCAGAAAATCAAAGTCAGAATTGCGAGATAAAAAAAGTCGCAATTATACCTTTTTTATACTTTTATTCAGTGGCGAAACAAGCTTCCATAGATAACAGTAGTCCTTTTGCACTATATTTCAAGTCTTCTGAAGTCATATGATGCTTTGTGTGAGGAACAGACTCTAATTTACAGCAAGTTCTGATTCGCCGAAAATCTTCCTCTTTTTTATTATTTATGTAGCGCTTTATATACAGATTGTTTCAAAGCTGCTTCACATTAATATGTTGTATTTAATGTTGTAAAGTTTTGAAAATCAATTATGAAACTAATTTGATTTTAGAAGTAAAGCAGCTCTACAGAAGACAATAGTGTCATTATTCAGCTCAATTCAGTTCAATGTTGATTCAGTTCAGTTCAATAACAGAGTCAATGTTGCAAAGTTAATCAATTATTAAACAAATTCAATGCTGATTCAATTTCGTTCAATAACAGTGTCGATAGTGTCATTATTCAGCTCAATTCAGTTCAAATTTTTGTTGTTTTCCGATAGTGTCAGTGCAGTTAAACTGATAATATTACTTAATATTAACTGTCTATATTCTATATTTCTATAGGTTTCTAAAGGCCTACACATCCAGAGAACATTAACTTTAATTGTTAGTCAAACATTGTTTAAAATAGATGAAAATCTGAATAGTGCTTAAGTCAACCAAGACACTGACTTCTTCTCCGGCATTTTTTATTTGACATTTCCTTCCTACTCGGTCATGTAACAGTGTTTAAGTTGGCATGCTGTGTTCTCTGCCTAAAGAAAGAGAATGCTGAGAAGTAAAGCTGAAGAATGAAGAAGAGGAAACATTGCACGCCCAAGTTAAACGCACAGCTGAAGCAACAGATGCTGCGCCAGATCGCGTGAATCAAGGAGATCCATGGAGTGTGTCTTTACACATGCATTCAGACTCCACAAGCTTGTTTCTCTTGCTTTATCAGAGCCAGCGCTCCATGGAAAACCTGAGACTTAACCACACATCTGCTAGCAATCGCGTCGCTGTTGATTGTATATGCAATGGCTTACTTGGGATTTTTATCAGCTTTTAGGTTTGTATGGATAATAGGAAACAAATGATATGGTCACATTCAAATACAGTCCTAAAAAAATAGAATTTCATTTTGCTTGAGGAGTTACAACATTTAATCATTTTCACTACAAGGGTAAAACATTTTGAGAATTAATGGCGTTTTCTGCCTCGAGTTACAGTGGGAGATGTGCCTTTAGGAAATTTGCCATGTTCAATATGATTTCAGCTCTATTGGAATCATTTCTGGCATAATGTTACCACAGAAAATAATTACGTTGTAGCTCTGCTGTAGTTTTTTTTAAAGCAAACATTGAGGAAGTCTATTAGGCAACGATGCAGAAAGTTTTTAAAAGCAGAAATGTGAATCTTTCACAAAACCTTGCGTCTAATTTATCCTTTCTGAGGTGAAACAATTTCTTTGGTGATGAAGTACTGATGTCATTAAAGGGGCTATATATAGAATTCAGAAACCCTTGTTTTTAGCGACATCTGTGGCTGTTAAGTGAACTGCAGCCAGCAACTTATTGCTCACGCTCGCACTCGTGCACACATAACGTTCAAGAGACTGAACATGATTCAGTGCCCCTATATACTCACAGCAAAGTTCTTTTTCGTTCTTTGCTTAGAAGTAAAAAAAGTTGGAAATACTTTTTCAGCGATATACTAGTGATTAGTTCACTTCAGAATTAAAATTTCCTGATAATTTACTCACCCCCATGTCATCCAAGATGTTTATGTTTTTCTTCAGTCGAAAAGAAATTACTGTTTTTGAGGGAAACCAGGAGTTTTCTCCATATAGTGGACTGACATATAGTGTCGGATGATTTTAAAGTTGGAGGAGAAAATGAGATGCGGTACTTCCGCCTACATCACGCATGATTTGCGTGATTGCGTAATGCGTGGTGCATCGCAGAGCTAGAGCAAGACGTGCATTTGTGGTGAAAAAGTATAGAATTTTTTATTGTTTTTTTAGAAAATCGTTTCACTAGATAATACCCTTATTCCTCGTCTGGAATCGTGTAGTGGCCTTTGAAGCTGCACTGAAACTGCAATTTGGACCTTCAACCTGTCAGTAGCCGTTGAAGTCCACTATATGGAGAAAAATCCTGGAATGTTTCCCACAAAAACCTTAATTTCTTTTTGACTGAAGAAAGAAAGACATAAACATCTTGGATGACATGGGGGTGAGTAAATTATCAGGAAATTTGAATTCTGAAGTGAACTAATCCTTTAACAAATGTAGCCCTTACAGTTCGCACCGCCTGCTCCAAGCAGGACGCAAACCCGGGCCCTTCGGCATGGGAGGTGGGCGCTCTAACAAGGAGGCTAAAGACCGCAGTGTCCCTAGCGTTCCTCTTGAGATCAGGGGAGTGAGGTTTAAACGCATAGCTCTTACCAGCCTACGTCAGTTACACTCACCCACCTAAACCTCACTCCCATCCGGGTCACGGCACCAATGTAGCCCCTCCAGCTTGCACCGCCTGCTCCAAGTGGGACGCGAACCCGGGCCCGTCTGCATGGAAGGTGGGCACTCTAATAAGGAGGCTAAAGACCACAGTCCCTAGCGTCAGTCGCTAGAGCGCCTCTTGAGATCAGGGGAGTGAGGTTTACACGCACAGCTCTTACTGGCCTATGTCCGTTACACAAACATCCTGATGCTGTCCACGCTGCTGAGACCGACGTTTAGATGAATATGTAAATATGTGCTGCGGTCATAGTGATGTGGATATGTTTGCACTTGCTCTGCAATTCACCGACATCATGTCGACAGATGAGGTAATTAAAATTACACTGTTCTGATAGTTTGATTATAAAGTATATTTGAGACTATAGACTATATATATCTGGCTATGTGAGACTATAATTTGAATTCATCCCTTTTCTTTGCATGACACATTGACATTATATTTGGCAGAATTGCTCTTTTGGCTTTATCCTGAACATCGTATAAGCATTTATTTCATGTGTCATAGAATGGAAGAATGGGAGGCTTCCTGGCAAAAACGACCAGAGTCCTTTACACAAAAATCAGTCTGGGCTTTCGACCAACCTAGAAAGTCAGGGAAGGTCTTGTTTTTTTAAGTTTCGTTACAAGCTATTCACACATTTGCAATAAAAAAAGATTAATACATGAAAATATAGCCCCTTTAAATCCATGTAAACAGTCTTTTCTGTTATCCTTGCATGTATCATGTGAACGTTACTGTATTTAACTGCATTTACATGGTAATGAATGATACTGTCAGTAAGAGATACTATCACACAGTTTCATGCAACACATATAATCTTTGTCTTGAGGCTGTACTTTTTTAAACTGTGTGTATTTTAATGTTTATTGTCTGGACCCATAGACTTCCACTGTAAAAATGACAAAATTATTTTCTGTGATAACTCAGCAAATACTTTTCATAAACAGATATGAAAGCAGAAAAAACTGCCATGACAATACAATGGTGGAAATCAATGCAGGACACACATATTCACATGTACGGAAGGATAAACACCTCTATAATCCTCCGATTCAAAGCACAGCTGGAATTCCTGGTGCTCTGATTATTCCCGTTCCTTTGTTTTGTGCAAGAATGAAATCTTTCATGGCAGAGTCTCCCAAATCGTCTCGAAGCACGTGCAACGGTTTGGGAGAGAGCTATGAATAATAGATTTGAGGCCGTTGCCTCCTGTGGCGAGGTGATCGCTTCATTAGCCATGATTAGCACTGCTCAAACTCCCCAACACACAGACCACACAACTGTAGTCAAAACTCATCTCATATTTCATATTTAACGTGACCTACTTAATTTAGGGGTAGAATTATAAATATTGACTTTTTACTGAATACCTCCAGTCTAAGATGAAAAATGTGCCCTAAAATAGTTTTAATTACTAAGCAAAAGTTGATAAAATCTTTAGTGCCACATCAAAGCAGAATGAATCACTATTCCCATGAGCACTTAAAAAGACCGGATAATTAGTCGAACAATGTTCCTCCTTCTGCTGTCATTATTGATTTGATCAGATTATATAGTGTATAATTTATTATTTTATATATTATTTCAATAATTTAGAGAATAAAATTTTCAGTTTTACTCAAATTAGGGTGATGCAAAAATCTGAAAGTCTCTGGAGCAAAGCTAAATTTTAGACTACAAATGTCTAATTTAACAAGTATTCAACCACAGGTGAGTCTAATTATTCATTACACAGGTGTCCAGCAGACAAAAAGGGTGTTAAAACCTCTTCCCATTTCATGCTGTCAGAAATGGCAGAAATGGGTTCCTTGCCGCTGTCGCCTTCGGCTTGCTTAGTTGGGGACACTTGACATTTGATATTCAACAGTGCTTTGCATCTGCCTGCATTGACACCATTTTCTTTAAGAGCTGCTGTGCAGCCAAAATTATATACCAGTTATCACTGTAAAGCTGCTTTGACACAATCTGCATTGTAAATAGTGCTATATATAAATAAAGGTGACTTGTCTTGACTTGACTTTACTTATCAGTCAGAATACTGTAGCAAAAGTGGTACAAAATTTTTAAAAAGATGGAAGATGGTTAACACCTCAACAGGAGCGCTTTCTGATGAGAAGGGTTGAAGAAAATCTGCATGCAAGTTCACTGCAGTTATCTAAAGAAGTAGAAAGCCAAACTAGGGTGACTATTTCCTGTGACGCAATACGGCATACACTGCAGAGGAATGGCATGCATGGGTGCCGTCCACGAAGGAAGCCTCTCCTAAAGCCCTGGCACAAAAAATCCCGCCTAGAGTTTGCCAGGGCCCATGCTGACAAAGATGAAGACTACTCTATCCTCTGGAGTGATGAGACCAAGATAAATGTTTTTGGAAATTATGGCTTTAAAACTGTATGGCGTCGCTAAGGTGAGGAATACAAAGAAAAAAATGCATGGTGCCTACAGTGAAACATGGTGGTGGCAGTGTCCTTATGTTGGGCTGAATGAGTGCTGCTGGTGTCGGGGAGCTGCATTTCATTGATGGCATCATGAATTCACAGATGTACTGCTCTATACTGAAAGAGAAAATGCTAAGTTAAACAGATGTTATATTAAACTTAGTCTTGTCAACATTTTGAAAATTGTTTTTGTGTTCATTGAGATATTGTTTAAAATGTTACTTTTCAAAGGGGGTGTACTCATTTACGCTGAGCACTGAACCTTTTTTTAATTTCATGGCGGAAACAAGCTTCCATACAATTCCGTGTTGTGATGTCCAATTGTGAGGGAAAAAAGACTTGACATTTATTCTCAGAATTGCGAGTTTATATCTCACAATTAACTCTCATTTGTATGTTAGAAAGTCAGAATTTTAATTAAACTCACAATTCTGAGAAAAACAGTCTTGCAAGAATTGCAAGTTTATATCTCACAATTCTAACTTTATAAGACGCAATTGCGAGTTTATATCTCACAATTCTGAGAAAAGTTATTTTAAGTTGTAATAATATTTCACAATTTTACTGTTTTTACTGTATTGATAAGCAGAAGAGACTTATTTTTTAAAATCATATTAATTGCAAACTTTTGAATGATAGAATCTCTAACAAGACCTGAAACAACTAGAAAGAGACTAAGAACTTAATTTGACATCAGTGATCCTAACAGCCCATATTTACATGTTTTAGTGAATTGTTGGGGCACCAGGACACACCTTCAGGAACAGAACTGGAAACAGGGTTTATGAGTCAAATAAAAAGTACAATAAGCATTGATAAATGTGGACAACCAGAATCAAACATATCAATTGAAAAAATGATTCAGATGTGTTTCATTAATCTCATTCCACTGGAAGTGAACAACTCTCTCGGAATGCTTCCAAATCAAGTGAATCACAGCTGGTGGTGTAAGTGCACTTGAAAGGCATGTTTTTCCCTTCTTCACTACGGGCCGTTTTTGACAACCCTGATGCATTAGTCCAACAGGGCTGCTTTGTACCTTACTGTCTCAGACAAGAAAAAAAGCCGTCAGATCCTTTTGTCGTGCAAATAACACCAGAACAAGCACTTAATGGCGTCCTGCCGTGGCTATGCAACTCCTGACATGTTAAAACCGTCAGTGACAGGTCGGAAAATGCTGCCATGCTTCCTGCAGATCAAACAGCGGGACAGACAGAAGGAAGCGATCTGTCGGCACGTTGGCTCACCCATCGCTCCGCTCTGGCACTGAAGGGAATCCTGGCTGACCGACAGGATTTGATAACAATCTGAGCTTGCTAGAATTCCCTGTGAGCAGAGCGTGAGACACAGAGGAGCCAGGTCTTGCCGGGCAGGTTTCTCTCCTTTACACACACACACACACACGCACAGGAAAGAGAGATCGTTGTTGACAGCTTAACCTCTGGGCTCAGATACAGATCTCTGCTGACAGACTGAACCAGAACTGTCACATGACTGATGGGTGTCGTCTTCTCATTTAATAACATGCCTTCCTGGTGCATTAAGGTTTGTTACGCCCATTATGTCAGATCTGGATGCATGTTATCGACAGGCATTTAAAAAAACATTTATTGTTGGATCTTCTGCTGTTTATCCCTAAGAAGCATATCAAACTGTATAATATTTGATACGCACATTTCTACGCACAAACTTTGCTGAAACACCTGTTGCACAATCAACATGCCTTCTGCTGTCTGATTGATAGTTTATATGTTTTTAGCAAGTAAAAGGCCTTTTAGTTGTATTGTAAAAATGCCCCCCTTAAGCTTGTGGTTCACACTTTTTGCTGTGAAATCTTTAATGATTTATATCTAGTAAACACAAGAATAATTTTTATATTGTTAGTAATATTTCAAGATAAACACTTACTGAAGCAACTTAGGTTTACTATCCATACATATTAAAAAAAAATTCATGCTAAATTGAGAGTATCAAATCAGCAGGCTTTTGAGGAAGGTTTATTATATGTTCATCTCTCAGTTATCATTGTATTGCACTGCATTACTTCAGAGCTTTGATCATAAAACTAAGCAAATATCATCTAACAAAGACATTACTGGCAGATTTAGAGTGATGACTTAAAATGATATGAATTTAATGTAATGTAATTTGTTTTAATTAAACCTTTTAAGTTGCAAACATTATTTTGTATAGTTCTGATGACATAACGTTGATCATTACATCAACTTAATATCATCTGTAAATTAAACTCAAATTTCTGCATTAATTGCCTTTTTTTTTAATTAGGTTGTAGTAACTTAATGAAATTGTCTTGATAACTTCAAAAATTAGGCAGTGGATTTCTAGTTCCCAGCATGCTTTCTTTGCATAGGACTAGATAAGGAGAATAAATGTTGAAATGAAGTGTTCATTTATTTGTTTTTAGTGAAGGGAAAGTTTTTGTAATGTTCAAGTTTTCGTGGATACCATTGTGCTGAAGAGTAGATACATAAAGGTAAACACTACATTGACTCAATAAGCAATGATTGCGCTAATGCCAGTGACAAGTAATATCTTACTTGTTCATTAAATAGTATCATATCAGTATAGTTTTATTTAATGCCGTGTCACATCTGTGGCTATCTTCATGGCAAAAAGCTGAATTACAAAAATACAAGAGTTATTAAATATACACGTTAAATTAGTTATGTTAGCATGTGCTATGATAGCTGTTGATTTGAACTGAGATTCCAGGCCTACAAATCTGGTAGTTGGAGTGACTTAATTTTTTTGAGTAATCAGCTTAAAAATGTGTGTTTATGCTGCAAATTATTAAGTTCCTCTAACTCAGTGTAGCTTGTTGGTGGAATGTAAATTCACTCAAAGTTGTCAAAAAAATTGATGCATTAATTTTTATGTTGAGCCAACACATTATTTTTTAGAGTGTAGGTCTTTCTTATTATGACCTTTATTATGAGTTTGTGGCCAAATCTGAATGCAATCGACATTAGTGCAGTAACACGAGCTAAAAACACAGAAGAGCATGCTTATACAGTTAAATGTATCAGATTAATAGGAAATACCCAAAACATGCTAGACAAAAAAGGGAATATTATAAAATATCTTGGGAAACATGATCCCTCAAAGGTGCTTTAACAGAAAGCCAAGACCACCTCGAACTGCTTTTAAAAATGTCTGAGACCTCACACAACATGAAGACAAGACTATTCAGCAACCATTTATTCTGGACATGGTCCTTGGCGACTCGCCGCACATATTCTGTGGTTTTGTAACAGTGAAACAAACCCAAAGAAACGTTACACCCAAACCTCACTAAAGAAAAGCCTCACCTCATTCTTTTGCCTTCAGAAAACGTCCTTGGCTTCCTAAAACTAAGCAGTAGAGTGACAGAAAAGTAATTTGCCGCCTTTCACTCCTAGTGAGAATGATGCCAGTGGCTTATGAGATGTGGTTTATATAGACAGATCTAGACTGGCGTATAGGTACTTGCCCCGAGGCTGCAGAAAACCAGACTGAATCCATCTTCACCAGAAAAATCCCTCCAATCATCTGAAATGGATTAAAAAAAAAAAGAGAAAATGGTTATTTTAATTCAAGCAGACTGTTCAGCTTCTCTAAATCACAATTATTATATGCCATAATAATTTGGACATTCAAAAATGTCAGAATTTTTATACTCAAGATCCGTACATTGATCATCTATGCTAAAAGGACTTGCATTTACAGACACAAACTCATTTAAAATGCAAGCTGGCGGACTCGTGCTCTTTATTTAGGCTGCGATCCTGAACTGCATTTAGCTAAACTAATTAGTACTTAAGCAGCGTGTAAGCGAAAGTGATGTGTTGTGGTTGTATCTCTTTGGCTAAAAAAAGCCTAGGAATTCCAAGAGCAAGAACATTTGAAAGCCACCTGCGTACTTAATATGCATGTCTGCATACTTTATGTACATGTGATCTACCACAGATCTGCACAGAACAAACCACACGCCATTTCTTTTTTTAAAAAATTTCCAAACACCCATAGATTACTGCATGAAAACATCCATAATTGCACACTGGGATTTGGTGCATAGTCCTGTGTAATCATAATATGAGTTTACAGGACATATTTGGTGTTTAATATACAGTATCATATTAAAAGGTCCCTGGAAATTCACACAATTCACAATTTACACTACAAAGATTTAATCAAACTCATTGTGCAACAAGACAGCACATGGAAAATGTGCAAATTGTCTCAGAAACATTGACAAAGTAATTTGAGCACATTCATCTAAACGCATACAAAAAATGCGTAGTGCACCTTCGAGACAGTCTTTATACACATACAGTATGAGCAAATAACCTTCCTCAAAGTCAGACTAGAAAGTTTCTGTGTGAGAAATGTACATCAGTACTGATCAATTTCTTCTTTAATAATTCATTCACGTGCTCTATTCTTCTTTAGCCAGCATTGACATCAGGGATACCTTTAGATATTGTGGGAATTAAAGCTTGTAATCAGGCATGCAATGTGCAATTCTGAAAACACCTTTGTATTTCTCAGAAAACTTCAAAGACATCACAGCAAACCCTCACATCTTCAAGGTGAAAATGTGTGTACTCCATTTTATCAAGCTTGAGGAGAGACTCCAAGAGAATTAGCACAGAAAAATTAAATTGGTCTCATTGAGGCCTAGCGCTATAAGACATTCATTTTTAATGTGGCGACTGCACCACTCCACTCCCGGCACCGTCCTGATTTCTGATCAGCCTCTGAGCTAAAGCTTCACTTTCCACCCCGTCAGCTTAAAATAACAAAGAGAGCAGAAAGAAACAAAGGCTGAGAGTTCAACTGTTTAGTTCAAAACTCTTTTCATGCTGTAATTTTGAATATCAGTACACTAGTATTAGTAAAGTCTTAAGAGTAGGCATGGGAATCATAAGTAAATTAACAAATCTTGAACTTAACGATTATGGTTTCTTTTAGTATTTTTGAAAAAGCATCAAATAATGTCTTTAACTACATGTTGTCATATGAAGCCCCAGTCAATATTAATGTTTCAATTGGATTTGACTGAATTAATGATTCAGTGAGTGAATCACATGTTAATTCAGTGACCTGATTTAGTGAATGAGTGAGTCATTTTAGGCCCATGGCTTTATCCAAAATCGCATATAGTAGGTGAAAAACAGTATGTGAAAGGAGTAGTATCACTATATAGAACATAATTTTACAGATTTCTTATTCAAAAGAAGTACCTACTAGTATACGATTTTGGATGCAACCAATGACTTATTTATGAATCATCAAGTGATTCATCAAAAATAATCATTAGAGTCATTCATTTGTAAATCGGACTACACTGGCTGCATGTAAATAGACATGCATTGAGCTTTTACACGGACTACATTTTCATGCAACCAAATAATCTGTTAGTAATCGGATTGATGGCTCAATATTCAATATTGATTCGAATGAAATGTTAAATAAATTACATTATATAAAATATGTAATTTAAATAAAGAAAGACTATTCACTGTGCAAGATTATGCAAGATAATGCAATGCATTTTTGAAACAGCTTCAGGGGTATGACACCGGATTGCATTCACACCAGTTAAACTCTGAGGTCAAACCGACTCATGATGCACTAAAAGCGTGAAAGTGCCTATATGAGGCTTGCCGAAGCGAGGATTAAACTGGCTTCTCAGAATGCGCAAAGCACTCCTTGAAAGCAGCGCATATGTGCAAAACACAAATGACTAGGAGAGTCTTCAGATCCAGTTATTATGAGATTATACAAGCTCTGGATTAATTTGTAAGAGCATAAATATTTTGTGTTGCTAATGGGAGGTTTTGTACAGTGAGTGCCGTGCGTTGACTGATGGATGACTGATTTTACTGGGGATTTCAGAGACAGCAACGAGAGACAAGTGCTCATTATACTGCTGCCCTGATAAAAACATGATGAAATAACTGGAGGGAAAGAAGAAGAGAGAGAAGAAAGAGAGGAAGCTGTGAGTAGAGATGGGAATCATCAGGAATTTAACTATTCTGTCTGCTTTAAGACCCATGAAAATGTTTGACAAGAACCGGTTCATAAGAGTCATTTATTTGTGAATCACCGGTCATGCTTTATGTTTGTGCTGCACGCAACCAGCGAGGAAATGCCGTTTTTGCTCTCTTGAAGGGCACTCCAGGAAGGGGACACCATTTGTAGGGGCTTTCCAAGTGAAAGTGAACAACTGAATCCCTTCACGAAGGGCCCTTCCACAAGTCCATTAGCAAAGGGTACATAATATGGTCACTTCAAAGAAGTGATTTTATCGTTTATGGTCATGTGACCCAGAGAGGCAAATCCTCACGATTAATTTTAAAGCTAGATGGCAGGAGAGTTCGAGTTAAAATATGAACAAAATAATTTAAGTTGTTTTGTTTGTGATATATGTAAGAAATGTGTTTGATAGTAGTTACGTTAGGTAAATGTGACAGCATTATAGGGTCCAAAGAAGAGACGGCAAGTTTTAAAACTGAGAGCAGAGAGGGATCACACTCACACACATATAACGCATATTTTAAAAACGTCATTATAAAATGTATATTTATTTGCAACAATTATATTAACAGCAATAATAAAAAATTCCTGTTGTAAGAACAGCTAATGGGGTGAAGGTCGCAGGTTAAGATGATGAGGAAATTACATTTTCTTTCATTACTCGCTTCGAACGGCTACATTATGACATGTAAGGGCTCTGCTGTTTGGAGTGAATAGTGCTTAGGGATGCTCACTTCCGAATGGAACTCGTCCATAATTTCTTTTGCCATAATGCTATTTATAATCAACAATCCTCCTACTTCAATCTGCCATTTGAATGCAGCTTAAAAGGGATCTATTAATCACCTTTTCACAAGTAATGTAATATAAATCTCTGGTGCCCCAGAATGTGTGTGTGAAGTTTCAGCTCAAAATACCCCACAGATCATTTATTATAGCTTGTCAAATTTGCCCCTATTTGGGTGTGAGCAAAAACACGCCGTTTTGTGTGTGTCCCTTTAAATGCAAATGAGCTGCTGCTCCCGGCCCCCTTTCCAGAAGAGGGTGGAGCTTTAACAGCTCGTGCTTCAACAACAACAAAACTGGAGAATCTCACGCAGCCAAAATTGTCAGTAGCGGTATTCAGCCTTATATGTTCGAAACGGAGTTGGATACTAATGGATTTAGGAAGAATTTACAACTTTTAGGATGAAACTGGACGTTTCTGAATGGTTAGTGGATAAATTTATGTAGTTGTTGTGGAGTTAAGTTGATTTATTCAACTCATCGGTTAGAATGTACCGTCATCTTTTGTGCAAATCCAGTGTTGAACTGACCCTTGTTTGTGAAGCAGTCTGGCGTAAAAAGATTTGCGCAAATATATAACACTTTACCGACTTTCTTCGGCAAATTTTTTTAAATAAATGAAGGTCAACCACGCTGTCCTCAGTGGCTCAAATGTCGAGAGACTATGGAGACTCTTATTATCATTGGTACATCCAGTAACAAAACATCTGTAATGTTTTTTTGTTTTTTTTGGCGCAGACATTAGATATCTCCAGCGGCTACAGCAAGGAAACAGAAATAGTGGAGAGTTGCGGCTCACTCAGAGCTGCATCTTTGCTAATAGGGCAGATCGCCACCAGTAATGGGCGAGGCTTCCCTACTCTTACGTAAGAGTAGATGGAAATCTGGAACCGCACATTTGGAGAGACTGTTTATGATTTATGGAGATTATTAAAAAAAATAGTAGGGTGGATTTTTACACGCACTGTGGACACACAGTTTTCAAACACCTTATAAAAGTGAATTTTGCATAATAGGTCCCCTTTAAAGTCACCATGAAATCAATTTTTTTTAATGGAATATTGCAGTATTTATTATAAATGATTTATTTGTGCACTTCATCATTTTTTTTTTTATCAATGTTCCTTGTAAACTTTAATCAAAATAACTTCCCCTCTCTCTAGCAGCGACTTTAAGCATTCATTGTGAAATAGACCTTAGTCCTCTGCAGATTTTATAGCATTTGCACGTAGAAGTGTAGGTTAACAATCCCCTGTAAAGCACAGAACTATCCTGGATATTTCAGTCAGACGTCACAGCAAAATTTTAAATAAACAAAAAATGTATTGTAAAATAGTGCATTGCCTTTTGAATGCAAACACCAGATTCTGAAGGGATTTCTCAATATTGTCTAAGTATGGGTAAAAAAAACTTTTCATACATAGACAATAGTATGCTTTCTTTGACTGAGCTGTGAAAATAAAAACAAACCCTTTACATGCCTGGAGGGAGTGTCACAATAATAAACCCGTCCTTCCGAACAGTTAATTCCCAACTCCGCTTCTGAAGCAAAGGCATCTAAGTAAAGCAGGGCCCGAATGCCTCTTTTCTCTGGAACATAAACCAGCACTTTAGAGAGGGGTTTGTATCAGGTGACTCCCACAGGAGCAGTGCGTCTCCCTGGAGAATCTGTGCGATGTGAAACTTGAGAACCTTGTCATAATGCCGTGTCCTCTGAGACAAACCTGGCAGCAGTACCAATGCCTTTGCAGCTGCCGCGCGCTGAAGGAGTTACGACTAACTTCCGTGCCGCTGCGTTTGAAGACTTGGGAAAGGTGAAGAAGAAGGACATTCTGTGGCTCAAATATTCCAATCGGGATCTTCAACACACGCTTGAAGAGACGACCTTGTTCTTCTTGTGTCCCAGAACAGGCCACATGAAAACCATCTCCAGTGTTTGGAGAGACGCCCGAGGGCTTTTCTCTTCAGCCAGCAGAGACAGAGTGTTATGTTATGGTCTCATTATTTTAGCTTGTACGCTCTTGCCCAGGATATATTGCTTCTATTCTAACTCTAACTGGATCCCATCTTTCAGCACGGCTCATTATCATATGGACACCTACGGAAGTTTAGGCTTGTTACTGCTATTTTGCTGAGATGGTTGTACCATCCTCTTGCAATTTCCAACTGATTTCATCACAAGTGCGACCAGACTACTTTTCAGTGCTTGTCCAAAAACACTTTAAATTAATGGTGAACAACATTCAACAAGAAAAAAATGGCTTTTAGCAATGACTAGATGCAATACTAAACATAACAGACATTTAAAACCTCAAACAAAAGTAAAAACGTATATATATATGTGTGTGTGTGTGTATGTATAAATTTGATTAATATATTTTATATTATCGTACATAACATTATTGCATATAATAATTACGCAATAATTATTATATATGCAATAATTATTATATATGCAATAATTACAATAAAACCATCAAATGTATCTTTTTAATGACACTTTGTCATATGAACGATCAGTCTAAAACAAATACTGACACAAAACTTGCTTTATCCATACAGACAAATGAAATTACTCTTTTCAAATTTTTCATTAAAAGAACCGGCTCATAAGAGTCATTTGTTTGTGAATCAGACTACTCACACATTGTTTTTGAATCACTACAAAGAACCGGTTCATTTCAGTCATTTGTTTGTGAATCAGAACACACTGGTCACGTTGTTCATAAATCGGATAACACTGATCGCGTTTTATGTTTGTTTATACAGGACAACGCAATAGAAAGACGTTTCTTGCCATCTTTTGATTGCATCACATTCACTACAGACAACAAACTAACATTCACAAGTAGCTAAATATTATTCATAGGTATGATTTCTTTTGCTGTAATGCTAAATATTCAGCAGCGAGGAAGTTTACATATACCAATGCCTAAAAATTGCCCTGTGTGAACCATTATTTCTATGTTACAATCAGATGACAAGGAGATTGAAAGATTACATACTGACAGACAGGACAAGTGAAGATCTGTTTACATGCTCTGTTCAAATGTGATGCCCTCTTGAACTCGAGAGTGGATCTCAAGTGGCCACTATGATGATGGTGAGATTTTGAGATTCTTTGACAAAGAAGAGGTAAATAAAAAAATAAGATATGAAATACAATGTCATAGCCATATTGCTGCGGTTAGAGCAAGTGCTGCTCACGCAAATGATTCGCGGGCTTTTCCTTCATCACGTGACCTAAGGCTGTGTAATATTTAAATTAGCCTACAATATATTCCAAATAAAATTTGCTCGTGATAAAATCAACAACACTGTACATATTATGAATATTATATTATATTATAATATATTTAGACACTTTATTTGTCCATTAAGTTTCCTAAAGAACGTGTCATAAGTGATTCATAATTCTGATCGACGATTCTTGACTCGTATCGATTCGTGCGTTATCGTTCATAAACGTCAGTTCCATGTGGCATTTTCCAAGTATTAAAATGTGTTATTAAAAATATATGATGGTAAATATTGCTGCTTCTTAGCATGTATTGTTATATTAGTGCATATAAACACAAGAGGCGTCACTCCTATTGTTTTGAATGGGAGAAAGTGCAACGCGCAATATGGCGGAATAAGTCCCGCCTTCTAAATAAGAGCCAATCGCCGATTGGTAAAGTCATTGCGACACTGCAGCGGCCGCTAGAAGCTCCAGTTTCTATAGAAACAGTCAGACGCGCGCCTCCGAAATAAGGCACAAGAGACGCGCATTTAGGACTGTGCATGCGCATTAGCTTGATCCAGCCTGAAAAATACAGTTTATGAAACCGTTGTTATCAGATTTCATTGGTGATTTCAAATATGAAATTTAATCGAAAGCTTGGCAAACAGCTTTGGAGAATTTGATGTTTCCCCATTCAAAGAGATAGGAGCTTCACTTGGATGCCCGAGAGGCGTTTCAAAGATGGCCGCCGAGTGAAATGACTTGTCTTAAAGGGACTTTGATATAAATCAAAATGATTGAATATGATTCTTCATTGTGTTCATTTAGTGAAAAACAGTGTGGGAAACATGCCTTGAATCTAAATGCTAAATTAATAAATGTAAATTAATCTGCTTGGCTAGTGAGTGTCTGGTTGAAATGATGCATCCTCTGATTAGAAAAAGATTTGAGAATGATAAAGGGAAAAATTGCAAACTTTTCACCACATAAAATTCAAAACATGTTTTTTCTTTTTCTTGATTCACACTTAAGGGATTCATTTGAGAAGCACAGTAGTAAGACGGAAGAGAAAATCCTCTTCACCATAGCTTGATTTCCCCTGTTTAACCCTCTGGATATTCTTTTGATAATGACCTGCTCTCTGTGGCGCAACAGCACTACAGACTCCTGCTCTCTGATCACTAACATGACCGGTTGGGTGCTAATTATGCTTAAGTCAGAAGACAGCGTGGACAGCATGGATATTCATCATAATGAGCGTACAGATTTCTCCAGCTTATTAAGGGTGATGGAAGTCGGTTTTCATCAGCGAGTAGCAATGAACATGAGACAACATCCTCCCACGGGCCACGTCTCCGGTTCTGTCAGAACGCAGATTACAGCACGCGGGCCAGAACACAAGCCTTGCTCCATTACAGAGCGAGAGAGGGCACACAATGAAACAAAGTCCGGAAGCTCACTCCCTCTACCCTCATGGAAAAAACATCCATCTTTTGCCAGGCGACAGCGATGCTTGTCATTACAGGGCATGATGAAAGACGTGTGCATTCCCAGAAGTCTGCGGGTCAGAGAGACAACAGTAGATCTGAGGAGAGACCTGTGACTATATAGCTCAGTGTTTGCTTGTGTTCTTCCTACAAGCTGCATTTCTGTGCATTACAGAGACAAAAAAAGACAATTGCTTCAGAATATTTTTTCAGAACTATTTTTGCAGTAAATGTTACCTGTGAACAGAACGCTAATTTTTTGTATAAACTATGCATATAGAACTATATACCAGTCCCTCCAGGATTTCGCGATTCTGCGATCACTGCTGCATTTACGCCACCGCGTAATTACCGTAATCTTAGGATGACAACACATGACGTTATATTAGGAGCTGTTTGCATCCTCAGACTGGGAATTATGCATTTCTATGGGACCACGTGGTACACGTGGGAGCTTTCAGAAAACTCCTAACTTACAAACTGTAACTGTGTGTTCAAACTGCCGCCGGCGGGAGGGTCAAAGTAAATGACAAGTTGTGGCAACCAATCAGAATCCTCTCAAGCAAGGACCTCTACATTCCGATTGGTTGCCGCTGAACTCATTACCATAAAGTTGACCTGACTTCAACTCTTCTCGAAGCTCTCACCATCCAAGATGCGCCGTGCCGCTGGAGCTGAAGCTCACCGCCGGCTCACATTGAAAATGAATGACTTTCTGTCATTTTGACGCTCTCGCCGGCGGCGGTGTGAACACACGGTAATTACGGACTCTATGGGACGTGAATGCTTTTTACAAGCCAGAATCTCGTAGTTACAGTAATTACGATATGGCGTGAATGCACCTTTAGACACATCGCAACATGCATAGCTGCGGTCACACTTGACTTTGAACGTGCAAAATTTCATCGGATGCTGCAACGGATCGTGATATGACGTCATGGTCTACAGCGTCTTTTTTATAAACATGAATTCAACATATAACATATAGTAATACATTCAAAATGTAAATATAACCTACTCGACTTTACTGCAAAAATGTAATTCAGTTAAGAGGTCATGCCACGATAAATCGATCTTCTACTGGTCGCACATCTTCACGTGATGCGAATTCGAGTTCACCAAACTTGAACTTTGGAACGCAGCGAGATGCGAAACCAAAGCCACTAGATGACAAGCCTGCAACCATTCGCAAAAAAAGCATAACGGCTAATGCTAACGCTGCAGCTGCGGTAAAGACTGCCAATACGCAGGAGACCAGAGGCCATTACACAATAGGCTGAGAGGTGCTGCATGTGATTAAGTTAGCCGTTACATCTCCCTATAATAATACAATCTCTAGCGAAACTTTTTGCACAAGCTTGCGTTTCCGGTCTGACACATTTGCATGCGTTTGAATGGAATGCAATGAAATGAAAAGTGCAGTGTGACCGCCCCTTTAGTCAACTCGCTTAAGCTGCGTAGCTCAGACCAATAATAGTGGGCCAATCTCGATCACACGACAAACTTTTTACACAGCGCTGTGAAGAAACAGCTTGAATTCACTGCAGAATTAATAACACCGCTGTGAAATCTTGTGAGAAGCCTTCACATTTGTTGCAGAATTCTCTGTTAAACCACAGATATCAAATCGTGGAAACTGTTTGATCTGATATCTGTGGTTTAACAGAAAGTTCTGAGACGAATGTAACCTAAATGCTTCTCACAAGATTTCACAGCGATGTTATTAATTCTGCGGTGTGTTCAAGCGCTTTCTTCACAGCGCTGTGTAATCTGGAAACCATGATAAACATTGTGCCACTAACACTAACAGAAATAACTTGTGGCACAAATGGTCTAATGTTTTTGAGTGCTTTTAATATTATCTGCATCTCAACTCAAACTCGGTGCTTTTCTGTCAGCCCTTACAGTGCTGCCAAATCAGGGGCTGGTGCCGCCTTAGAACTTAAAGGGTTAGTTCACCCAAATTATTAATTACTCATCCTCATGTCGTTCCACACCCGTAAGACCTTTGTTCATCTTTGGAACACAAATGAAGATCTTTTGATGAAATCCGATGGCTCAGTGAGGCCTCCACTGACAGCAAGTTAATTTACACTTTCAGTGCCCAGAAAGCTACTAATGACATACTTAGAACAGTTCATGTGACTACAGTGGTTCAACCTTAATGTTATGAAGCAACAAGAATACTTTTTTGTGCACCAAAAAAACAAAATAACGACTTCATTCAACAATTTCTAGTGATGGACTGCTTCATGAAGCTTTGAAGATTTACGAATCTTTTGTTTCGAATCAGTGGTTCGGAGCTTGTATCAAACTACCAAAGTCACGTGATTTCAGTAAATGAGGCTTTGTTACGTCATTAGTGTTTTGAAATGTTTTGAAATTTCAATGGTTCACCACTGGGGGGCGATGATCTCTGTGAACCCATGAATCAAGTCTAGAGGTTTTACCTGATCTCTGATCAGTTTTATAAATTATAGACGTTTTAATTAGACATTAGTAGTCCTATAATTAAAAAGAATAATAAAAGTTAATAATTGGCCTGTTTAGCTGAGCCAATAAGAGTCTATTAACTACTATTATTCTTTCATTTACTGAAATCACGTGACTTTGGCAGTATTCCCCAAAGTAATCTCGTCGCTTCATAACATTAAGGTTGAACCACTGTAGTCACATGAACTGTTCTAAGTATGTCATTAGTAGCTTTCTGGGCACTGAAAGTGTAAATTAACTTGCTGTCAATGGAGGCCTCACTGAGCCATCGGATTTTATCAAAAATATCTTAATTTGTGTTCCGAAGATGAATGAAGGTCTTACGGGTGTGGAACGACATAAGTAAATAATTACATAATTTTCATTTTGGGGTCAACTAACCCTTTAATGGCACCGGTGATACTGCCCTCAAATGGGCAAATGACCAAACTGGACAACAGAAGATTGGAAAAACGTTGCCTGGTCTGATGAGTTTAAATTTCTGCTGCAACATTCAGATGGTAGGGTCAGAATTTGGGGTAAACAACATGAAAGCATGGATTCGTCCTGCTTTGTATCAACAGTTCAGGTGGTGCTGGTGGTGTAATGGTGTGGAGGATATTTTCTTGGCACACTTTGGGCCCCTTAGAACCAATTGAGCATCGTTTAAACACCACAGTATGAGTATTCTTGCTGACCATGTCCATCTCTTCATGACCACAGTGCCCCTGGAGGCTACTTCCGGTAGGATAACGTGCCATGTCACAAATCTCAAATCATCTCAAATCAGTTCCTTGAACATGACAGTGAGATCACTATACTGAAATGACCTCCAGTCACCAGGGGCCTCATTTATAAAGCGTGCGTACACACAGATTTGATCTTGGAGTGTGCGTACACTTAAATCCACGCCAACGCTCATATTTATAAAAACGGTCTTTGACGTGGAAAAGTGCTTAAAGCCACGTCAGGGTCTGAGCAGACGTACACACTTTTCATTGTCAGATTACTGCAGGTTTTTGGAAATCTAAGCTATTCTTGCAGCTCGCTAAGGATTTGGACGATGACTGTTGATCTTTTATATGTAAATGACATTAATTAGGTGTTGTTTACAACGCGGGGAACTGAAACCATTCAGCTGCATGCAAGTTCAAGATCATTTGCGATTTATAGATTTCACATCTGAAAGAGAGGCGTACGCTTGTTTTCTGTGTGTACGTTCATTCTATGAATCACACGTACGCACATCTGAGAAATGATCGTAAGATCAAATTTAGGACGGTTTCTGTGCAACATTTTATAAATGAGGCCCCAGATCTCAATCCAATAGAGCAGCTTCGGTATGTGGTGGAATGGGAGATTCGTGGATTCATGGATGTGCAGCCGACAAATCTGCAACAACAACTGAAGGTGGAAAGATGGACGTTCTGTTACTCTTTGGGTAACTGGAACAGAAGACAACAGGAAAAGGTGAACAAACTTACAATGCTGATCCCACACATTCTCTGTTTTACACAAATTTTACACAGCACGTAAGTGTCAGACATAGGGAATTAGATTGCATCAGGAATATTTTGACTGCCTTTCAGCTTTTCTTCATGAAATCTCCAGGCAGCTGCATGTCAAAGGAAGGTGAACTCATAAAGGATATTTCAAACATGTTATCTTATGCGGGCAAACTGTATACGTATTATGATGTGGGTTGCATAAGTTCATAAGAAAGCCCATAATGTGCAAACACGCAAAAACTGAAACCAGTCTTGATGGCATGACGCTCAAAGTTCAATGCAAAGGGAGATATTTTCTTTTACAGAAATAGCTTTTTAAGGACTACAACAAATGGCTGGTAGGGACTACAACAAGCTTCTTCCTGTGTTAGTGACATCACTAACCATAAAAATGGCATAAACCCCGCCCCCGAGAACACGCAACAAAGAAGAGGAAGAGTTGTTGTAGTAGAGTGTTGTTACCATGCCGTCATTTTACACCGGACTGCTTCACAAACGAGGGTCAATTCAACGCTGGATTTGCACAAAAGATTAACATGACGGCACATGCTAGTCGATGAGTTGAATCAACTCCACAGCAACTACATAAATTTATCCACTCACCATTCAGAAACGTCCAGTTTCATTCTAAAAGTCGGAACTTCTTCCTGAGTCTCTCCATCAGTGTCCGAATCCAGTTTGAACAATGTAAGGCTGAACACCGTTACTGACAATCCTCATTTTGGCTGAGTAAGATTCTCCAGCTTTGTTGTTGTTGAGCAACCGTAGTGTGAGCTGTTAAAGCTCCACCCTCTTCTGGAAAGGGGGCCAGGAGCAGCAGCTCATTTGCATTTAAAGGGACACACACAAAAATGGCATTGTTTTTGCTCACACCCAAATAGGAGCAAATTTGACAAGCTATAATAAATGATCTGTGGGGTATTTTGAGCTGAAACTTCACAAACACATTCTGGGGACACCAGAGACTTATATTACATCTTGTAAAAGGGGCATAATAGGTCCTCTTTAAGTTGTATTGCATAAATATCAGCTTTATATAACAGCTCTCTGCTACAGAGCTTTCTAGATATCAGCATAAGCCATTGAAAATAATCACTGTTTAGTTAAGTTCAAACCTAAGCTATGAAAACACATGTAACTACTATCCAGTATGAACCAGCAAGTTCTGACTCTCAGAAATGCCTTTTACTATGAAGATTAACTTGTGCCGCATCACACTGACTTTAGTTTATTTACTCCCAGCCCCATATTAATAATTACATGAGTAAATACATGCACACACTAAAGGCCCACTGTGCTGCATTTCATATTCCCATTCATCTCTGATTCCCAGCGCTGCGACAGCTGAAACTCCAGTTGGCCGATTTCAAAAGCTTGTTTGGGGGAGGGAAACATCAGCTGAAATGCTGTATGTGTCGAATCAGGATGCAGCACTGCAGTGCATGGAGATCTTTAGCTGCGGATACGTGCCATTAAAACGCTCCTGTCAATCACTGTCGGTTTTAATTATGTCATTCACATGTCATCCATCCACTTTAACTTAACCTAAATGACACTTGGAATGTCAATAAACTTGACTACAATAAACTAAACTATTCTGTTAAAATGTATGGTGAATGTTTTGTAGAGTCTGTCCAGTGGTTTTCAACCTGCGGCTGTGGTTTATTGGACAAACACGGAGGTTGTTCTGAAAGGGGTCACTTGACATCTGGACAGCAACTGAAGGTGTGATGGACGTTCTGTTGTTCTTTGGGTAACTGGATTCTGGTCCCAAACATTCTCTGTTTTACACAGCACATAAGTGTCAGATGTAGGGAATTAGATTGCATCAGGAATGTTTTGATCTGCGACTGTCTTTCAGCAGCCGTCGGCTTTGCTTTATGAAATCTCCAGACAGCTGCATGTCAAAGGAAGGTGAACTCATAGAGGTCATTTCCTCAGAATCAAATACATGTTATCTCAGTATGCATGAACAGCAATGATTCATATACCCACACGCACAACAGAATCCCCGCATGCTCAGTCCATGCGGACAAACTGTATATGTATTGCGATATGGGTTGCAAGTTCATACACTTCATTTAGGATATATTCTCTGAAAACAAGTATTATCTTACACAATTTTGTTTCTCAATAAATGTATCTTGTTTTAAGAATGTTTATATGATTTTAATGGGAAAATTAAGAAAATTATTATTTCCGCCACTAAATAAAAAAAATAAAACTCACAATTTTCTCACAATTCTGACTTTTCTCGCAATTGCGAGTTTATATCTCACAATTCTGACTTTATATCACGTAATTCTGACTTTATATCTCACAATTCTGACTTTATATCACATAATTCTGACTTTATATCTCACAATTCTGACTTTATATCTCACAATTTTGACTTTATAACTCGCAATTCTGACTTTATAACTTGCAATTCTGACTTTATAACTCGCAATTCTGACTTTATAACTCACAATTCTGACTTTATATCACGTAATTTTGACTTTATATCATGTAATTTTGACTTTATATCACGTAATTCTGACTTTATAACTTGCAATTCTGACTTTATATCACGTAATTTTGACTTTATATCACGTAATTCTGACTTTATAACTTGCAATTCTGACTTTATATCACGTAATTCTGACTTTATAACTCACAATTCTGACTTTATATCACGTAATTTTGACTTTATATCACGTAATTCTGACTTTATAACTTGCAATTCTGACTTTATATCACGTAATTCTGACTTTATAACTCACAATTCTGACTTTATATCACGTAATTCTGACTTTATAACTTGCAATTCTGACTTTATATCACGTAATTTTGACTTTATATCACGTAATTCTGACTTTATAACTTGCAATTCTGACTTTATAACTTGCAATTCTGACTTTATATCACGTAATTTTGACTTTATAACTTGCAATTCTGACTTTATAACTCGCAATTCTGACTTTATATCACGTAATTCTGACTTTTTATCTCGCAATTCTGACTATATCACGCAATTCTAAATGTATAACTAGCAATTGTGAGTTTATTTGAGAAAAAAGTTCTGACTTTATATCACGTAATTCTGACTTTTTATCTCGCAATTCTGACTATATCACGCAATTCTAAATGTATAACTCGCAATTGTGAGTTTATCTGAGAAAAAAGAGAATTGTGAGATAAAAAGTCACAATGACCTTTTTCATCTTTTATTTCATGGCAGAAACAAGCTTCCATAGGTAGGCTATATATATATTTATATAACAGAAAAATACTTTGAGGCAAATTACAAGGATTTATTGTATAGCAGACCAGTAAACTTTAAATTATCACTCCCAAAGAACAGAAACCAGCTTTTAAGAGGAAAGAGGAGGATCCGGTGAATGTTCCGGAGTGGATGTGTGGAAAGATGGGAAGTAGGAGGAGATCTCCGCTGGCTTTAATCATATCCTGTAACCTGAGTTTGACAGCTGCTCTCAGAGCCTAAATGAAGCGTGGCCCCGTCCCGGTCGCCTGACAGAGGGCCCGGCGGATCTATGCACGGACAGGTTCACTTACCCCAGGCCAGGGGCTTCATGCCATTACCTGCTTGCCTGGATACTAATTTCTTCTCCGTGTTTCCACCGTCTCAAACACCTGTTCATTTAGAGGGTTGGATAGCGAACTGCGGAAATAAAGAAGAAAATGGTACGGTAGCCAAAGGGCAATGGTATTATATCCTTCCATCATACACACACATCGTCATGGTGGATTCCCATTCACTTCTACTGTTACAGTTAAGCTAATCATAATTAAAACAGCTGAACTCTTTTGCCATTTTTGTACCTTTAAGGTACAAATAGTCTTTTTACAAGCACTTTATATATTTTAACAAAAAGCCACACATCAACATACAAGTATGATCAAACATTTTAATTAGTGCTGTAAAATCGATTTTTCAAAGTTTGTAAGTTTGTATGTATAATGTGTGTAAAAAAAAAAAAAAAAAAAAAAAAAAATATATATATATATATATATATAAATACATACACATACATATATATATATTTACAGACTTTTATGTTAGATGCAATTAATCGTGATTAATTGAATTGACAGCACTAATTTTAATACATGATAAATACCATGCAGAGACTTCACTTTTGGCAAAAAAGAATGACTGAATCAGAGATTTGAATCGATTCACTGAAACAGACAGTTTATATTGAGTCTATGAAATGAGGTCAAGCAAAAACAGTTTACTTATTAAACAGCTCTGATTCGGTGTTATTGGTAGTGTTATTTCTGAACTCTAAATGAGAGACGCTAAAACATAGTGAAAGTAGTACAGTACAATGGCAAATAAAATTAAAAGGTGCCTTAAAATCATTGCGTGAACAGTTTTGGCACCAAATAATGGCACAAAAGATTTACTGAATCAGAATTTTGAATCAGTTCACTGAAAGTTTGACATGAATCAAACATGACAACTTTTTGGAACTGAAGTTTAAATGAGAGATGCTATTAAAACATCATTAACACTCTTTTGGACAAATGCCTTAAAATCACTGCAAGTATTTGATATTTAATGAGTGCTAGTTTTTAATTCACATAATTCATTTAAAGGCATAGTTCACCCAAAAATGAAAATCATTTACCCTCGCATATGCCGTACCAAACCGTTATGACATTTTCTTCTGTAAAACGTAAAAGAAGATATTTTGAGAAATATCTTTTTTTGCTCATACAAAAAAGTCAATGTTCAAAACGGTTTGGTTATACCAACATTTTTTGTGTTCCGCAGAAGACAGAACTGAACAACATGAGGGAAAGAAAATCATGACAGAATCTTCATATTTGTGTGAGCTGTTCGTTTAAATAGTAGGTGTTGTAATAGTAGTTCTCAGCACAGGGATTGTGTTCATTTTTATGTCTGCGGCTCTCGCCAGCGCCGACGGGTGAAAGCAGGGCAGTGTAAACACCCTCACAAGTCAAATGAAGCGCTAAACGCCAACAGGAGATTCACCCAAGAGCCATAAACACAGCTGCACTGAACAATGCAGGGCCCACACATCTGTGTGTATCTCTACACGTATGCGTGTGTGTGTGAGAGAGAGAGAAAAGCTGCCAGGGCTTCTGAAATGGAGCAGGTTGTCATTCCTTCAGCCCACAGGGAACGAGAGCTCGAGTGGAGGATACGGTTTCTGCTGCTCTGAAGACAAAGACCCCCTCATTACCATCACAAGACCGATCAGCAAACGGCTTCAGTGTCCAATCAGGTTAAACACACACTTCTGATGCTCTCGCAGTATATGCTGCGCTTTGCAAACACTTGATTAAAGTCGACATGAAACAGTTTTGATGGTCTTCTTCCCTTATCCGAGTTAAACGGCTTCTCAAACAAGAAAAAATGTAGGACGGGACTTGATTTTGTCCATGAGAAAATAATAATTGGATGGTTGTGGTTTGCTATTGGTTAAATTTAGTTAATTTTTAAAATTTAGCTGCTTTTTATCACACTCTTTTTGGCTCAAATGAAGGTGTTTTGAAAGTTATTTTTTTATTTAGTCTAAATTTATTTCAAATTTCAAGTTTAATGCTGTTATCCTAATGGATTTAGGATACGATTTAGCATTATTTTCGTTATTATTTATATACTATTATAGTACTGATATATTGAATTAGCTATTATTTTCATATTTTCAGTTTTTATTTTAATTTTAGTTAAATTTTGTTATGCACTTGAATTTTTAGCTTTAATTTATTTTTATTTTTAGTTTTAGTCATTTTAGTGCTTCAACTTGTACTTTATTTCAGTAAGTTTTTCCATCTAATATTATATTATGTAAGCAATAAGGTACTCGAGGCTGTGCTGTATCATGAATAAGTCACGGCTGAAGGGCGTTGTTGAATCCCTTCAGCCGTGACTTATTCACGATACAGCACTAGCCTTGAGTACCTTATTGCTTTTATAAAATGGTTACCACACAATACAAATATTAAAGCCAAAAATATGTATCAATGCAACTTTCATGAAGTAAACTTTCAATAAAAGCCTTCCTTCTGCCGAAAAAAAATAGTCCCTGACCGTGAACAGCAACAGAAGTTACATTATTACGGCATTAGATGGCGGCAAAGACTGTCTTTATGAGTGTGTCAGTCAGTAGGGAAGACTTTTACATTGAAAAGACTGAACTGTTGTGAACACGAAACAAGACGCAACTGACAAATGCTTTGGCTAGCGCTGTCAGTCACGGGAAAACCCCTTAACTGTTAAAAGGACAAGATAAGACTTTTTATTATGAACATAGGTCTGACCTGAAGGAAAATGCTAAATCTGAATGCAGGTAATAAACTCGCTCACTCTATCTTTTTCTCACAATACTCTTCTACATAATACAGTAAGCTTCAATGAACAATATCAATTGAGAACATACAGTTTACGTTGCTAAGAGTGGTTGCTAGGGGTGTTGTATAGTGATACACAGAACCGTTGGGTGAAGCGGTCATAGCCGTGTTTATTGTGAATAAAACACAGCTATTGACCAATCAGAATCAAGGACAGGAACTAACCGTTTTATATATTATATTATATTTCAGCTTTATTTCAATTACCAAAAACAATTTTTAATACTTTTAGATTTAGTTAACAGTAACACTGCTCTGATTGTAAAAACAAATGATAAAATCTGATAGTTGTATATATTGTCCCTTTATGAAGCGTCATTGCAGGTCTGTGACCTGTTAGTGAAGAATACTTCCTTTGTGTGTGTGTGTGTGTGTGAGCACCCACCTGCACAATCCCAGCTGTTCTGCTAATCTCTCTCTCCTCATTCCCGTCGTACACCCTGTGCCCTTCCTCTCACCCCTCACTGAAAGAGAATACAGAGCATGTCATTCCAATACCATTTCCTGTTCCAACTGATCTGTTACGAGCTGCATCACTTGGGGGTAAATATTCCTTACACCAAAATAATAACTGCATCACTATTTAGGAAAGACATGCAATACCAGAACATGAAGGTATAATGTTATTGACTAATTAAAAGCACTAGTTCACCCCAAAAGAAACATCTGTCATCATGTACTCACCCTCATGTTGTTCCAAACCTGTAACACTTTATTTTACAGTGCTGTAGTTACATGTTACTACATGTATTTACCATAGTAATAACAGTAAATTATGCATAATTACAAGTAACTAACTCTAAACCAAACCCAAACCCTAAATGTAACTCTATAGTAAGTACATGTAGTTAATTATTAGTACTCAGTACTTATTTGAGTAATTACAATGTTACTATGGCACTGTAAAATAAAGTGTAACCCTTTATTTCTTCAGTGGAACACAGAAGATATTCAGCAGAATGTCCAGAGTGCTCTTTTCCATACAGTTGAAGTGAATTGATTTAATGGTATAAATACACCATTACAGTATCATAACAGTAGTCTATACAACTCGTATGCTATATTGTCATAAGTCATATGACGCTTTGAATTTAAGGCACTAGTTGTTGCATCTTCCCTCTGACGTCACTCTCGAATCTCATCGGCTCTCATTAGTTCATCATTTTGTCTTGTGGTCCCATGCTAACAGGGAATGTTCTCACAATTTTAGCTATCGTTCTGGCAATGTTCTCAAAATTATGAGCAAACATTCTTCCAGTAATAATAATAGAACATTCGTTGAAAGTTACCTGGTCTTTTACAATATTCTCAAAACATTAGCACAAAAAGGTTTTTTATATATCATACATGGAACAATTTTTCTGAAGTGCTGTTGGACATTCATCTAACATTTTTAAATGTTACCAATTGTTTCAGAATGTTCGGAGAACATAACATTCCCATAATGTTTGTAGAACGATCACTAAATGTTTGCAGATTTGCATAACCAAACATTGTTTAAACATTTAAAAAACTGGAATTGAACTTGAACATCCATAGATAACATTTTCATAACTTAATGCGAACGTTAGCAAAACAGAACATATTTTTGTTACTAAAACTATATATATATATATAAAAGTCTGTTACCTCAAAATAAATGTTAACTGAAATTAAATTAAAAAAAAATAAATAAATAAAACTATAGACTTTAAAAAACAGTAATAAAAATGACAAAAATATAACACAATTACTAAAAATATAACAAATTAAAATTAAAGCAGAAAATACAAAAAGAAAAACTAAAAACAAACAAAATAAAAACACTATATTATCACAGTGATACTAAAATAACACTGGTCATGTGACATAAATTTAACAAGTGGAAATAACATTCCTTTTCACAGACTTTATAATTCACAGATGCTGTATAGAGCAACGGTGTCAATGCGTTAAAGATACATTAAAAATGCAACAGCAAAAACAATTCAAACAGCCTGTGTCTAAGATTAAACCCACAAAATAAACATGCATTTTATTCACACGCTCAAATAATGATGAATAAATGTTGGCCCCTCGGCATCCCCTCAAACTCTATTCTTACAAACACACACACACACACATACACACACACAATCAGTTGGCTTTCGGGAACTTGTGAGGGATTATTAACATCAAAGTCAATAGAAATGTCAGCCTGGCTATCTTTGGAAATGCCAGAAGCCCTTTGCATATCCCCTCCACATCAACACACACACACACACACACACCTGCCCCCAGCAGCGAGGGCTGATTATTGCCGGTCTAGTGAAACCGCCTTTTGATCTGCTAACATATTGGAAAGCACTTAAAGGTGAACGATCTGCAAGCCGAGAAGCAGAAGCAGATGACATCACGCACAGTCGGGGTCTCGTACAGTATCTGTGGGCTTCACCCACAAGCCATAGCAATTAGATTAACAGGATTATGCAAAACTGCTTTCCTGCGTTGGTGGTTTGGTTTTTATATCGTGACATATTTACACTGGATGTGAACACTGGATCAGATCTTCAGGGCAGCTTGTGTCTCTTCACTTTGAGATGCTCATGATAACCTAATCTGAAGGTTCTTGAATAGTTCTGAAAGGAATCCTTTTTGGTTCTAATTAGAACAGTGTGTCATTATGTACTCCCATGTTCAGTAACAAGAATTTTTTAAGAATCTGTATGCAACTCTTTTCAACACTACATCAATACACTACATGACTGTCAAGCTCCAAAAAGGAAAAAAAAAGCACCATAAATGCATCATAACAGCAATCCATATCAGGAGGTTTCAAACTGGGAGAAGAGAAAAACAGAGTGGGTGGGTAGGTAGGTATTAACTTGTTGGTATAACTCAAATATCTAAATTGTCACTTAATACAACTTCACATTTCAAGTTGACTAAACTTAAAATTTTAAGGCAGCACAAACATTTCCTTTTTTAAGTTTAAAGTGTAATACTGTAACATAGAGGAGTTGGACAATGAAACTGAAACACTGGCGAATATAGTGTTGGAGGTTTCACGCTTATATATGCCAATCTTCACTGGTTTTACGTTCCATCAGTGAAAACAGAGTGTGAAGGTTGAATTAGCAGAGCAATAACACAGCTGTACATAAAATACTGCAATCGACATACATAATGGGAGACATATCAGAGTTCAAAAGAGGAAAAATTGTTAGTGCGAGTCTCGCTGGCTCATCTGTGACCAGGACAGCAAGTCTTTGTGATGTATCGAGAGCTATGATATCCAGGGTAATGTCGGCATACCACCGTCCAACAGGAGTAACTGTGGACGCAAGAGGAAGCTGTCTGAAAGAGATGTCCAGGTACTAACCCGCATAAATCCACAGCTGCCCAACTCTCTGCAGAATAAAATGTGCACCTCGACTCTCCTGTTTCCACCAAAACTGTTCATCTGGAGCTCCACTGAGTCCATATTCATGGTTGGACTGCATGGTCACTCGTGCCAATGTCAAATGTCAGTTTCATTGCTGCCAACAGTAATTACTAATTACATCATCAATGTTGTATTTAAAATACTTTTCTAATTACTCTGTCTAAAAAGTAATTTAATTACTCAATAAGTAATTCAACTCATTACTAATTACATCTTAAAATCCCTATAAACCTTGACCGAAAGGAAACTCTTTTAATAACTTAAATATGAGTCAAACATGGAATAGTTTAGCGTTTTATAGCTTTTTAAAACATTTTAGCTTTATTAAAACATACTATAATACTTAAAAAAAAAAAAAATGTATCAAATAGGGATGTCAAGATACCAAAATTTAGTAGTCGGTACCGATACCACCAAAAGTGCACAATACTCGATACCAAAGTTGATACCATGGTAAAAAAATATATAAAGATACAAATAAATCAATGCTTTTTTTTTTTTTTTTCAGATAGGTCTAATAGTAGTTTTACTTAAGTAAAAACACCACAGAATTTGAATAATCAAATATAAAATAACTCTGCATAGTCATAACTGTATAAATTAAATATAGATTAATCCCTATTAAAGCTTTTCTTTTATTGTTTGATTATCATTTATAATACAGACAGCCAATAGTGGAAAGTAGCATGTTTAAAAAGGCTGCTGTCACTAAGACCTAATGGACGGAGACTATATTCTGTTACACACGCTGTTCACATTCACATAACCAACGCGAATATAAGCCAAGACGGGCATTTTGACATAACTTTTTGAAAGTTTATGTGTAATAAACCTCGAAAATCTGACACTCGCGAGAGGCGGCTATGTGCGCGCGCTTTTGTTAGGAGCGAAGACCGTCCCTCAGAGAGCGCGCGAGTAGTTTTTTCTCCCTCGCCTACATTTTACCGTAATGTTCTTGCCTACCTGTGTCAAAAGTGAAGCAACTGGAATATTTCCATTCTGCAAAACAGCCACTCGCTTCTGCCGACATCTTCAGACAGCAACTATACATAGCCAACTGGTGCGAAGTTGCGAACTCACGCGCAACTGCACTACAGCGAACGATTTTAAAGAGGCAGCGTTCACTTTTACCTTAAATTCAATATTGATTTAAACAGAACTGTTGAACTAATTTACAGTATGTAACGCAAGTACATTATAAGTAACTGTAATTCAATTACCTAAAATAGAATAGTAATCCCTTACTTTACTTTTTCAGTGGATAAGTAATTTAATTACAGCAACATGTAATGCGTTACACCCAACACTGGCTGCCAACAGTGCAAATCTTGGGCTGTGGACAACGTGAAACATGTATTGTTCTCTGATGAGTCCACCTTCACTGTCTTTCCCACATCCGCAGGAGTTACAGTGTGGAGAAGCTCCAAGGAGCTGAACACCTGACTGTTGCTGCCCAGAGTGAAGTGATGGTTTGGGCTGCAATATCATGACATTCCCTACTGTGATTGATGGAACGTCACTGCCAAGGACTACCAAACTATTCTGGATGATCATGCGCACCTAATGGTTCAAACATTGTACCCTGAAGGGAGTGCCGTGTATCAGCATGATAATGCACCAGTACACACATCAAGACTTGTGACAGAATGCTTTGATGAACATGAAAGTGAAGTTGAACATCTCCCATGGCCTTCACAGTCACCAGATCTGAATATTTTGGAGGAGTGAGTCAGAAAGCGTTTTCCTCCACCAGCATTACATAGTGTCCTGGACACGGTTCTGGAAGAGGGATGACTCAAAATCCATCTGGACACTGTGAAGGACTTGTATCTGTCATTCCCAAGATGAATTGATGCTGAATTGGCTGCAAAAGGAGGCTGTACTACACCATACTAATAAATTATTGTGGTCTAAAACCAGGTGTTCAGTTTCATTGTCCAACCCCTGTTCACATACACATACAAAAATAAAAAAGGGCTCAATTTGCTGTGTTAATGTGAAGGAATTTTCCGTATAATTTTTTTTTACAAGTATTTTGAATTATGCATTGAATTGCGTTGTGTTTTACGATTAAAGGAAATGTCCGTAAACTTAATAAACATTGTTCTGACAGAAAATGACCAGTACCGAATCCATTTGTCTATAGATTCTTTCCTAAAAGTAGTAATATAATTGAAATGTTTTCCAAATAACATTTTAGTAATTTTTCACAGTACAAATTGTCTCTTTATATGAAAATATACAGGTATAGATGCCTTTTAAGTTTTACACTCTAAAAAATGCTGGGTTAAAAACAACCCAAGTTGGGTTGAAAATGGACAAACCCAGCAAATGGGTTGTTAACCCAGTGGTTGGGTAAATGTTTGTCCAACCTGCTGGGTAGTTTTATTTAACTCAACTATTGTTTAAAAATTACTGTACTGCTTGCTTAAAATGAACCTAAAATATGTTGGAAATGAACATTTATCAATATGTTTAATAAATGAACATTTATTAATACATTTAATGAATAATAATTAAACATTTCTTCAATTGCTTATTAATAAATGCTGACCATTTGATTATTATTGTTGCCTCTAGTAATTATGTGTCTGATTTTTCATTTCCAATCTATGTTGGGTTCATTTTAAACCAGCCATATAGTAATTTTTAAACAATAGTTGGGTTAAATAAAACTGCCCAGCATGTTGGGCAAACATTTAACTCAACCCAACTTGGGTTGTTTTTAACCCATCATAAAATTTAGAGTGTAGGATTGGAGTCTGTGGCATTGAAAAGATTGAAAACCCCTGATTCTTATGACTATATTGCAAATCATATAAGAGTTTTGTGTGATATTTAAGGCTTTGCAGCAACATGAGGGTGAGTAAATAATGACAATATTCACATATGGATGAATTGTTGTTTTAAGAAATCTTAATGCACGTGAGATTCCAGTGACCTCTGACCTCTCTCACACAACCGACAGGAAACGAGACACTATCTCAGGGTCAAGACGCCCCGGGGTCGACCTGTTCCTGTCGACGGTGAGCGTGTTTCCGCCGCTCCCAGCCCTCGACCTTCCTCCAGGATCTCTGTTTGTGAAATAGGACACACAGAAAGCTTCTTTTGTCTGTTCTGCCTGGCAAGCACACACAAGCCATCTCGCAGGAACCCGAGTCTCTTCCCTCCAAGCTGCGCTCAGTGTTTTTAATTAAAGGATTTTTATTTTAATTCCCCTCAGCATCCTGTCTTGGATCAGATCTCTGTTGCGTTTTCCAAATCCAAACGCTATTTTGTTCTCACGAAACGTTCCCTGATTGTAGAAACAGACTTTCCACTGGATTATTTTAGGTTTTGGCAAATTTTCATACGTTTATATGTGTTTGTGTGCATGCAGTGTTGAGGAAGCTATTTTTAACCTGGAGCTTTGCAAGCTACAAGCTAATAATAATTTAAAGCAGTTCAACTACAGTCAACCATCATTTAGGGAAAAAAAGTATAGCGACTAGAGTAACTAAAAGTAGCAACACTTCTAGTTTTCAAAATAGTGCAGCTTTCCAGTAACTTTAGCTGTGAAGCATAAACACAGAGAGTCTCTCTCAAATAGTGCTGGGACATCTGATAGTAGATTTTTAACTACTAACATTTAAATAAATCATTTGATACAATGAACTTACTGTGTACAAACATGTTTTTACATTGTACTTATATGTTTAAAAATACCTGCATATAATAATATAACAGCTGAAATTAATTCCTATAATTACCCTGTTGACCCTTCCCTTACACCTTAACCCACCCTTAAACCTACCCATACCACCAAACCTGTCCCTAACCTTACCCGTATCCCACCTCAATTGCAGCAAAAGTGTTTTGCAATATATAATATTACAATATAATACTCAATAGCCAAGTTAATAGTTTAGTAACACAAAACGTAGCATGAGAACTACAGTGGTTGTGGTGGATTTTGATGCATTTCACATCATTAAATTCTGAGCTTAAGGCCGGTGTGTTTGCTGTAAATGTGAAGCAGCTGAGTTTTAGCACAGATCTGGCTCATTTTGTAACTAGCCCAGAAAAACACTGCTGCGGAGCTCCAAATGGACAGCGGAAATACGCAATTGAGGAGTTTAGCGGGAGATCTAGAGCCAAACCCACTGCTGCTTTCACAACACAAGCATATTTATTGGAGAGTGTGTGGTTGCGGCTGACCACATAAATAAATAAATAAATAAATAAATAAATAAGAACAGTGAAGAACTTCAGCTGCTACCACCAACACTATTCTTGCCTAGTTAGTGCTTAAACATTCCTGGTCTCTTCTCCACTCGAAGGAATAAACAAATGTGAACACTATAAGTTGTGTTTACATCATTGGCAGCTCAAAAACAAGCCAACACTTTATGATTAAGAAAAATATCTCATAAATGATGAGGAAGACTACTTGTACACCGTTCTCCAGGGTCTACATGTGGCCAAAGTCCCTTTAAGACAAGTAATTTCACTCGGCGGCCATCTTTGAAACGCCTCTTGCCCGTGCAAGTGCAGCTCCTATCGCTTTGAATGGGGAAACATCAAATTCTCCAAAGCTGTTCGCCAGACTTTCGATTAAATTTCATATCTGAAATCACCAATGAAATCTCACAACAAATGTGTCATAAACTTTGTTTCTAAACGCTCAAATCATGACAAAAAATGCTTGCTATAAAGTTATTCTATAGTCTTTGATGTGGCGTAGATGTCTTGCGTATTTCTGACATCATATTAGTAGCACACAAACATCCCATTGTGAATAATTTCAGTGAGGATGGTTGATAATGGAGGATTGAAAATGGCATCTTTCTCCATTGACAGCCTTTGAAAAGTATCCGTGTGTTCAGATGAAATAAACATTTTTGCAAGCAGCATCAAAATTTGCTTCAGAATAATCATCTGCATTTGAATGGCAGTCAACAGAGATCAGCAGAATGGTGCAGTTTTTACATTTTGATTAAAAAGGTTAAAACTATTTAAAGAAAAACATATACATAGATGAAACGTTCACAAAAAGATTATTGACATGCATTTATAAAATAGATTTTCACTTAATGCTTAAACCCTAGTTCTCACTGAAGAAGCTTTGCTGCCCCTACAGTACTGGAGGATGCATGTTTAACATAACATGACTTCTTTCACTCATATAATACCCCAGCTAATATAATATATCATGCGCATTTGATTGACAGATAAACTGCACACTCCGATTTCAGTGTTGTTGGATATTTTCAGCAAAGTTTTCTTTGTACATTCAGTTTAACAGCATCAAAGAGGGTAAATTTTATCATTCAACTGAACTGTGCATATTTTAAACAAATGTTCTTCATCCATGCAATAAATACACATCCCTGAATGAGCACGGTTTTATAGTGCATTTTATTCCACTGCTCAGGTAAATGACTCATGGGGATGGCCAAAATTATGATTTAAAAATCAGTCAGGGGTGCATTTCCCGAAAGCATCATTAGTCATCTATGATCGTAAGTCCCATTGAACTCTATTGGTAACAACAGAACTTGCAACCATAATTCACTTTGGGAAATGTACCCCAGAGCAAGAAATGTATCTTCATATTTACAGGTAAAGCTTCATATTATAGGTAGACTACTTTGACCCCTAAACATCTTGTTTTGATGTCCTTCAGGGAGAGATCACCTGGTTATTTCTGAATGATCTCAGAACCTTCAAAAACATCCAGTTTAAGTGTTTTCTTGGTGGTTATGTGAACATTACAGGAACATTCCATTTTGCAATCATTATGGAATTGTTACTTTTGAATATTTTCTGGACATTCTGAAACAAGTAGCAACCAACATTTAAAAAAAAAAAAAAAAAAAAAAAAAAAATGTTTTAAGAGCATTAAAGACCAGATAACTTTAAATGAATGTTTAACGTTACTAGAAGAAGGTTTCAGAACCTTGCCAGAACGACAGCCAAAGTTCTGAGAATGTTCCTTGTTAGTGTAACATGCTAGTTGTATATAAACACGACGAAGATGATAATTCTCAAATAAGTCGTCTTTACTTGATAATCCAACAGGAGAATACAGAATCCAGGCAGGAACACAACACACGATACCCGACAAAGGCACACCAACAGAACTGAACTTATACACAGACGATTAACTAAAACGACTAACAGCTGTGATGAATGAGATTAGTGTCCATGGTGACAGATTGCGGCGGGACAAAGGAGCACATGTGACAGATGAAAAACAAACTGAAAATTCATGTGGTGTGTCCTTGCACCATAGAGGTGATGAGGACGAAGAAATGGGCAGATGATGTAGGAGGCGGTTCAGGAGGTGGAAAGCTGATCGGGAGAAGGCGGAACACAAGAGTCCAGGGTGGAGAAGATGGTGGAGTGAGCCAAGGTGGAGCCTTGAGCAGAGGTAGAAGTCTGCTGACCCAGGCCACAGCTGAGACTGCGCCCCATGGTGGCGGCGCCATTGCAAGGAGTCCACTGCGTAGCCGGAAAGCCGATGTAGAGAAGGGACCCCGAAGATCTAGACGGCCACGTCTAGATCCCCCAAGATGGTGGTAGGGATCCGGAGGGCTGAAGTCGAGCAGGAGCGACTGAGGGCGGACCAACACCCAATGGTCTCTGCAGACACCGAGGGAGGAAGGAGCGCAGGCACAGGATTTAGGGCGACGGGTCGAGGAGGAGTGGTGTGTGCAGAGGCAGAAGGCAGAGCCACGGGCTTCCCACAGCCAGGAAAAGATGGCACCCAGTGGGCCTGAGGATTCACCACTGAGAGGAGGCGCTGAGGGACTGATGGGAGGCATTGATGATTGTACGATAGGATTAGTTGGGGACTGGGACAGAACAAAATCCAATAAAAAATAAAACTGAGTCAATAGTATTCTGGAGAGGTAGTGGATGAGGGAGGCTGGACGGGACCAACAGGTTAGGAACATAGCAGACAGATTCAGGAGGTAACAGAGGGGGTAGAAAAAACCTCTCCAGAGCGGTAGCCGAACACTCACTCTCAGTGGCGGGGGGTGTGTGTGCAGGGCTCATCTCCATCCCGTCAAACTCCACAAGGACGCCCTCAGCAATGGCTGAAGATGCCAGCTCATACACCTGGTCAGACGCGTGTTGCTCAGGCTCCGTGGCAATGTTAAGCTCGTGTGCGGTGGCTCATAAGTCCCTCTCACGGCCTGTGGTGAGCTCGGGCTGCCAGTCCCCGCAGTCTGGGTGTTGTTGGCTGGGCACTGGGTAGCTAGTGGGGGGTCCACTGTGAGTGGCAATTCACAGGACACCAGCACCCACTCTACATAATTGGTGAAGCTCCCTCGAGGACCTCCCCCGGACAGCTGCTCCTTGGTAGCAGTGTTGAGGCCAGCAGACAGGAAGTTGCAGAGACAGTTGTCCAGGAAAGTGGTAGATAGTACGAGGCGGAGAAAGTCTTCCAAATGTGCCTCGAGGGAACGGCCCTTCTGCTCAAGGCATAACAGTTCAACAGCTGAGAAGTGGTCCATAGTGCAAGAAGGAAACCAAAAACACGTAGTCACAAAAATAAAAAAAAACACTACCAACAAAACACGCCACTTATCTATTTCACGGTCAGGTCTTCTGTAACGTGCTGGTTGTATATAAACACACAACGAAGAAGATAATTCTCAAAGAAGTCTTAACTTGATAATCCAATGGGACAATACAGAATCCAGGCAAGAACACAAATAAGATACAAAACCTGACAAAGACACACCAACAGAACTGAACTTATATACACAGACGATTAACTAAAACGACTAACAGCTGTGATGAATGAGATTAGTGTCCATGGTGACAGATTGTGGCGGGAAACTAGAACAAAGGAGCACATGTGACAGATGAAAACAAACAAACTGAAAGTTCATGTGGTGTGAGGGTATGACAGTTAGCTGGGACTCTAAATATTTATACAATAATTTTACAATGGTTTTGAAACAGAAGTGTTTTTAGATGTCTTTTGTTATTTTATGTTGTTATTATGTTTTCTTGATGTTAACATCTCCCTGTATGATTGATGCAATACATAATAGGATTGAGAAATAATGGCATACTTTTTCTCTCAGAATAAAAACTTACAAGCTGTTGTGGGGAGAAAGTATGAAATGAGCAGTTCATCCCAACCAGCATCAATTCCTTGCTTTGTGTTTACTGTAAATATACACAATATAAGCAGTCTGCAGGTAAACAGACAAAATACAGACAAGCAAACAATATGTCGACTACATTACCATATTTACACCCAGGGTTATTATTGTTAATTAACACTAAAACCATTAAAAAAACAAAAAAAACATTTTTGATAATTGAAATACAATAAATGTTAACTGAAATAAAATAAAAACTTATTTTAAACTAATAAAAAACACAACTGTTCATTTTTCATGTTAGTTTAGGTCCATTAAATAATGTTAACAGATACAACATTTGATTTTGTATTAGTAAATGCTGAAATTAACATTAACTAAGATTAATAAATGATTTAGAACCATTTTTCATCGTTCATGTTAACTAATTTTAACAAATGTAAGTGTTACAGATATATTTTAAAAAATGACAAAAATACACAACAAAATTACAAAAACTTTAACTATATAATACTAAAATAAAACTGCATCCATCTTGATATTCGCATCTCCTTAAAAGAGAAAATATCGCATACACTGGGAGTGTTGGTTTATATAAAAAGAGCCTGCGGTCGCTGAGAGCAGAACTCTATTGATCTAGAGGTCGTTTGATACATTTCATTATGTAACATATTCCTGTGACTCCACCGTGAACCCCCAGAATGCACTTCAGGGCCCTTCAAGGTTCACTTTGAACTTTAAATGAAAATTCATTAATCTAACAACTGGATGCATTTACAACCCATAATCCCCTTTGGTGCAGTATCTTTACTAGTGTAGGGGGTTGTACTTGTAGTTGATTAGTTCTACTACTTGATGCTTTAGGCCTGTGTTGCGGATCACATGACTTCACTTGTGCACACTTGTGACACTTAGTCAGTGTTCTGAGACGCATGCTTATGACTGCACATGCGCATTGGCTGGTCCAGCCTGAAAAATGCAATTTTTTTGTTATGATTTGAGCATTTAGAAACTAAATTTATGAGACCGTTGTTGTCAGACTTCATTGGTGATTTCAAATATGAAATTTATTCATAAGCTTGGAAAAAAACACCTTATTTTTCCACATATTCTCCATTGTTGCAGCTCCTCTCTTCCCAGTCTGTCAGTAGCGCTCTGTTTAGTTCCTGTTTGTATGAAGCCCCTCCTTCCGAAAAGTGCAGTGAGCTCTGATTGGTCGGCTGGACCAGTGTCTTTGAGCGTATTTCAGAAATGCAACGGCCCTTATTATAACCACGCCCCTTTATTTTGCGTATGCTTTGGGTGGGAATTATTTAAATGAGGGATACTGTGACGTGTTTTTTTCCCAGAAGAAAATTCAAGACTACAATGGAGGCGTTTCAGGGAGTTCAGAAACAGTGACACTGATATAGAGAATAACTTGCTCTGGAGTGACTTTGTGCTTTGCAGACCTTTTTCATGCTCAAACAGCAACATTACACACTAAAGAAAGTTGAACAGGTAAAAAAGCAATAGGACCTCTTTTTAAAATCCATTCTGAAGATTTTCACCCAGTCTGAAATCAGTGCAAAATATGGAATCCCAAGTCTGCCAAAATTAAAAATAAATACATACATACATAAATATACATAGAAAAGCAAAATAAATAAATAAATTATTATTTATACATTTATTTCCTTATTTATGTATATATTTATTTTTTTCCACATTTATTTATTTTTTATTTTATTTATTTATACATTTTGATTTTTATTTATTTCCACATTTATTTTTTTATTTATTTCCATATTTGTTCATTTCCACATTTATTCATTTCTACATTTCTTTATTTTACATTTATGTATTTTTACATTTCTTTGTCCGTAGGGAAATGAGGAGGGCGTGGTTTACCTCAGACATAGCAATCGAGTTCAGAGTAGGCGAGAGCAAAGCGTTGAGGCCACAGTGACACCTTGTGGTGTGCCCGAAATACAAGAAGTGTAGCCTACTGACGTTGATACTGGGATGAATGATTTGGATATGGCCAAAATCTTATATCACGGGTTAAGTAATATCACCCTAACTGTACTTTGTGACATGGATAGGCTACTCTTTATTCCGGACATTTGTAAAATGTTCTGCGCTGGCAAACATGAACAGCAACATCTTCAGCAGATTCGGACACCGGTCAGAACACGTCTCCCCTCGACGCGACAAAATGTTCTACTGTAACCGATGCCTCGTTCTATGTTTGATCTGTGAAATATGCACAGTATTTTAAGCGTTTGTCATATGTTGGGCATTTAAAAGTAGGAAATATGAATGTGAAGTGAATTTGTGGTCTTGTTTCAAATGCATTGATCAATATGCTTGCGTCGACTTCACTGTAGCTTATATGTGCGCCGGTTCGATCCTTTCTGGTGTCCAAATCTCAATCAAACGCAAGCCCATTCATTCAAATGATTAATAATGGTAAATAACAAGCGCTTCCATTTCAGAGTCCCTGTCATCAGATCTGCTGAAGATGTTGCTGTTCATGTTTGCCAGCACAGGACATTTTACAAATCCAGACCAGATGATGTTCTACGGCCATGTCCGGAATAAAGAGTAGCCTATCCATGTCACACAGTACAGTTAGGGTGATATTACTTAACCCGTGATATAAGATTTTGGCCATATCATTCATCCCAGTATCAACGTCAGTAGGCTACACTTCTTGTATTTCGGGCACACCACAAGGTGTCACTGTGGCCTCAACGTTTCGCTCTCGCCTACTCTGAGCTCGATTGCTATGTCTGAGGTAAACCACGCCCGCATCATTACCCTATGGACAAAGAAATGTAAAAATACATAAATGTAAAAATAAAGAAATGTAGAAATAAAGAAATGTAGAAATGAATAAATGTATAAATAAATAAATGTGGAAAAAATAAATTTATACATAAATAAGGAAATAAATATATAAATATTTATTTATTTATTTATTGCGTTTATATGTATATTTATATACATATAAACATTTTGCTTTTTTATATTTCTTTGTATATTTCTTTATTTATGTATTATTTATTTTTAATTTTGGCAGACTTGGGATTCCATACAAAAAACCCTTTATGCTCAAATGTGTTTGGAGTCATTAGTTTATTACCAACCCTGCAAACCACCCCACATCTGTCACTTTATCAGTCAGCAGACAAATTGTTTTTCACTGTTCTGTTAACAGCAGTGGACTGTAATTATACGTTCTGTGACACATCGTTTAGAGCAGAATATTTTTAACAAGACTGATAAGAACTTAATTAAATGGACACATCAGACTGTGTTCTGTCACAGACATCAGTGAAGGACCGCCTACGCATCTGTCAATCATCTTTTAAAACGAGTTTTTGCACATTGTATGCGGCTTTAAAAGAAGGTAAAGTCTGATCTGAAAAAACTGAAACGACCCAAACATACACTGTTAAAAATAAATGTAATTTTACAGGTAATTGTCTGTGTTTTTTTTTTTTTTTTTTGTTTTTTTTACAGAATTTTCCCGTTTTGTCATAGGGCCTACCTGTTGGTTTACAGATATTTGCTGTAATTTAAATTTCCACTATTAAATTAACAGGGAATTGCTTGTATTTTAGTACATCAAATTTCCATTTTTTAAAAGGAAATTTTCTGTATTTTTACAGAATAATGTGTAATTTTACATAAAATGTTGATTCATATTTGATAGATTTTTTCTGTCCAGTTGCAAATGGACAGCTTTGTGTGTGTGTGTGTGTGTGTGTGTGTGAGCGCGCGGTCCGATGGTCGAGCTGTGACTTGTCTGCTGGCACTATGCGTTTGAAATATGCACGATAAACCCCCGTACTGGGTTGCGCCGACAGACCATATGTTTCCAGAGATATAGTCAAAAGCATCAGCTATGGATATCAAAAGGATTTAGCATTTCCAATAATTTATTAATATTATTATTATTATTATAAGTAGTAGTAGCATATTATTAGTATTAGTATTATTAGGGTAGAAATAATTGTATTATTAAATTTATATTACAATTCCTTTGGCCCACAATAGGCTAATTTTATCGCGGCAAACCGACAGGTGCGAGGATAAAAAAGATTTGATAGATTAGCTTACTCCTCACTGAAAATAATTTAAAGACATTAATACAATGAATCATTACAATTATTAACAGTAGCCTCTTCTTCATGGTTTAAAATAAGATTAAAAAAGGTTAAAAATTTAAAAATTCCAATATTGTGAAGTGACATTTTTCTTTAGGCTATCACCTATTGCCAAATGATGGACAACGGTTCACATTTCCGCATTTACAATAATAATAAAATTAGGTAAATATTAAATAGCCTACATGAGTGAATAGAAAATGAAACAAGTAAATTAATGATTAAGTAAATTAATACAAGAGGCACTCATATGTGGTTTAATTCCTGGTTTTTCGCAGGCGCAGTGAGGTTCGTAGCTCTGCTTTAACTGTAAGATATCCTCACGAGGGGTGACCAAAATTTATGACATGCCAGAAATTCATCCGACCATCCGATTGCCGGTCGGGAGAGGTTTATCGCCTCTCGTTTTCCCCATGTACACTGCAGGAACACTGCACGACAAACGACGCGCGACAAAGATGAAAATCGGCCCGACTCAAAAATAAGTCGCACGAGTCAGAATTCCTGGACATGACATGCAGGAAAAAAATAGTAGGCTAAATCGTGCGCACGATTTACTAATTCATTCCCTCGATTTACTAAAACGTGCGCATGATTTACTATTTTGTTCCCTCAATTTATAAATCATGTGCATGAACAAAATAGTAAATCATGCGCACGTTTTAGCACGTTTTGCACGATTTAGTAAATCGAGGAAACAAATTAGTAAATCATGGGCAGGATTTACTAATTCGTTCACTCGATTTACTAAAATGTGTGCATGATTTACTATTTTGTTCCCTCGATTTATAAATCATGCACATGAACAAAATAGTAAATCATGCGCACATTTTAGCACGTTTAATCGTGCGCACAATTTAGTAAATTAGTAAATTAGTAAACCGTGCGCACGATTTACTAATTCGTTAACTCGATTAACTAAAACGTGCGCATGATTTACTATTTTGTTCATGCGCATGATTTATAAATCAAGGGAACAAATAGTCAATCATGCGCACGTTTTAGTAAATCAAAGAAAACAATTTAATTTTTTTTCTTGCATGTCATGTGCGGGGCTCCGTAGAATTCGGCTCAAAATCGGACGAAAATCGCACAGTGTATGCCCGCCTTTGACTGTGCGAGGTTTATCGCCTCTCGTTTCCCCATGTACACTGCACGACAAACGACGCGTGACAAAGATGAAAATCGGTCCGACTCTTGAGTCGCATGAGTCAGAATTCGGCTCAAAATCGGACGAAAATCGCACAGTGTATGCCTGCCTTTAGTCCCGCCCACATTAGTTTGTGCAGTACAGTGATGGAAGGGCGAGCCGCGAGCGGGTGATTTGAATTTATTTCAGGCTACGCTCAAAGTGGATCGTGAGATTAATATTGGTGTAAAGCAATAGTAAAGAGCAGCCGGGAGCATTGAACACATCCGTCGATCCATTCGGAACCAAGTGTGAGGAAAATAATGCGCCTTTTCAGCGAGAAGACCACAGCGGACATCATACCAACCGATCAATGGCTGAGGTAAGATTCTCATTCTACATTTGAGTGATATTTTATATCGTGTGGCTGCAAATTTGTGTTGTTGATAGTTTCGAAGCTAATGTTAGCCTTTCTAAACGGTGTTCAGTCACATAACTCGGAACAAAATACTTAACATTGCAGCAGGTGTCGTTCAATTTTCCATCTGTTTTAAAGCAAGAAAAATGATTATTTATAACAAAGTCCGTTCAAGTGTATATGAGGTCTTCGTTCATATGTGGTGGTACCGCAATTATTATATCTCTTTTGAAACGTTGAACACACTACCATGGCTAACTACATCAAGACAGTGATTGAATTCAGTAGCCAGCCTGTAGCCTAAGTACACCTTATTGATGATGATACTGTATAGGCCTATACAGGAAAGCAGATGATACTGGAATATAACCAATAAAAAATTGCATATTAGGAGCGCGCCTGTTTGCAAACACGTATAGCATGCATATATTAAGTTTTATCATTTTTATTTTTTTTTAAATATATTTTTTCTTTCAAAAAGCTCGTCTTTGGTGGCCTGATTAAATTGTCATTACGTATTGAATCATAGGATACACTGGATAGTTGGATTTGATCCAGTTGAATGGACAGTTACACCCCTAGATAGTAATATGATGCAGCTAAATCAAAGTAATTAATATAATTTTATGTAATATAAATTTAGCTAAAATCACATGGCAGCCAAAAACATAACTGTTAGCCTTTCCTGCTCAGCTTCCAGATCAGACTAGGTTGAGGTTTGCATTGTCTAAAGTAAAACATATGCTGGCATTTTTGATTTAATGTAATAGGCCTACTAAATTTGATTTCTTTTTGTGATTTCAGGATATGTGGAAAGACTGCGAAGATCTACAGCAGATGAGAATTGCAGTCCAGGTGTGAAAAGACTCATACAACAAACTCTTTGTTTACATCTTTTCATGCAGCTGTTTTGTACAGTATTTTTTATTGTAATTGAAACTAGAATCATTCTTTTTCCTATCACTGACACACATCTCTACCTTTCATTCCAGCCGGATAATTAGCCGGTAGCTGCTCAAATCTCAGCCTGCTACATGGAAATTTCCGACCTTCACCTGGATGACCTTTACCTTCAACTCAACCTTGTCAAGACAGAAGTGCTTGTGGTTTCAACCAGCCCCTCCTTGTGTTATAATTGATCAGTTAATCTTCACAGACCACATTGCTAGAACTGCCCGTTCTTGCAGATTTGCCTTGTACAACATTAAGAACATGCTACACAACCTGTCATCCAAGCTCTTGTTCAGTCCAGACTGGACTATTGTAATGCTCTCTTGGCCACTTGCATCAAAGTCAAGGCACTGATGTTTGCTTACAGAACAATAACTGGCTCTGCACCCCTGTACATAAACTCACCAATTCAGACTTATACACCCTCCAGAAGCTTGCGTTCTGAAGGTGAACAGCGCCTTGTGGTGCCATCCCAAAGAGGCACAAAATACTTTCACTGACCTTTACCTGGACTGTTCCATGCTGGTGGAATAGCTTGACTAACTCCAACCATTTTAAAGAGACTGCTAATGATGCATTTTTCTTTCTTTCTTTTTTTTTTTTTTTTTTTTGTGAACATATGACCTATTATTTCTGTTTAACTAAAAAGATTTTTTTTTTTAATTCTACGCGTACTGTGCTAGACTAGCTGGAAATTGTCACTGCACTTATTGTTGCTTCCACTGTACTCCTAATTTGTAAGTCACTTTGGATAAAGTGTAATTGTATATGTATAACAGCAATATTACAGTATAAAGGAATACAGCAGTTGTCTTTTAATGTAGATATTTTTGCATGTTCTAAAATGACATAGTAAGCTTGCATTTCCTATAATTCAAGTAACTTGACATACAAAGTGTTATGTACAATGATTAATACTGTAAATGAGCATGTTCGCTCCTTTCATTAAATGTATTCTGTACTATATTTTGTTAATTTAGATTTTAAAATTTGATATTTGTATGTATTTCCAAGTACTTAATTTAGAAGTTGTGAGTAAATAAAGTATAATGCTGTAAATATTAAAATATTTGTTTTTGAATTTGTGCTAATTGCATTTTTATAAATAATTTTTTAGTTATTGTACATGGAAAATCTATATTTTAAAAGTAAATAACTGTAGATGGACAGGGCAGCTTTATAAAATAACTCATAAAAACCTTAAATTCGCAGAGATTAACCTGAAAGTTAGTAATTTTCTATGTAATTTGACATAATTTATCAGTTTTTCCACGGTTTAATAAATGATTATCAACAGTAATATACTGTAATTTAATGAATTTTGACTGTAAAGTCTGTTCTGTATTTTTACAGTTTTTGCATATAATTTTGTGAAATGGTTATTTGCTGTAATTTTTTAACGGAATCCATCTGGAAACTGCTGCCAAACTTTTTACCGTTTTTTTGCAGTGTACACTATCGTTCAAAAGTTTGTAATCATTACGATTTTTTATTGTTTTTGAAAGATGCATTTTTGTATTTGATCAAAAATACAGTAAACCTTTTATATTGGACTCACTCCCTGTACCCGTGGGTGGGGAACATGGGGGGGGCATGTACCCATGGGTGGGGAACATGTGGGTGGGACACATGTGGGTGGGACTCCTGACCCGCCATGGCTGCCCACGGCTCCTGACCCGTCATGGCATCCCACGGCTCCTGGCCCGCCATGGCCGCCCACGGCTCCTGACCCGCCATGACTGCCCGAGCTCCTAGACCCACCCTGGAGACCTCCGTACCCGTCTGCACCTCCCCCCACACCTGCGTGTAGGTCTCCAGGGCGCCCATTCCCCCTCCCCTGTTGTTACATCTTAGGCGCGAGGACGCGCCTAAGGGGGAGGGGGAGGTAATGTTACAGTCACGCCTGTCCCGGACACCGTTTCCCATGATCCTCCCTTTTCCACACCTGTATGCACTTCCTCATCATCTCTCCCGCTCTCCCTGGATTCCCTGCACCTGGTCTTCGTCATTTGCACACCCTTTATATTGGACTCACTCCCTGCACTCCTGGTCCGTTCTTATTGTTGTTTGTTAAATGTGTCTGCTGCGCCGATCCTTTGTTTAATAAATACCCTGTTTTGTAGAAGTACCGATTCTGCCTCATCCCTGCTACAGCTACACCGTAACAGTAATATTGTGAAATATTACAATTTAAAAGAACTGTTTTCTATTGTAATGAATTTTAAAGGGGTGGTTGATTGCGATTTCACTTTTTTAACTTTAGTTAGTGTGTAATGTTGCTGTTTGAGCACAAACAACATCTGCAAAGTTACAATGCTTAAAGTTCAAAGCAAAGGGAGATATTTTCTTTGAGGGAAAGGACTACAACAAACGGCTGGTAGGGACTACAACAAGCTTCTTCCTGGGTTAGTGACATCACAAACCCTAAAATTGACATAAACCTTGTCCCAGAGAACACGCAACAAAGTGGGCGAGGCCATGTTATTGCAATACAGTATGTAACACAAATGCATTAGCATGTCATAAAAGCAAGATGACAACATAAGTTGTAAACTAATTAAACTATACCTGTTCTATCTTCATGCAGCATATATTCTCTGACTCTGTAGGATCTTACAATAGTTCCCACAGGAGCGATTTATAGATTATCATGACAGAATATGCTAATCAATGACTTTAAGATAGTTAACTCCACATCAGCTACATAAATTCATCAACTAACCATTCAGAAATGTCACTTCTTCCTGAGTCTCTCCATCATTGTCTGACTCTGGTTTGAACATAAAAGGCTGAACAGTTTCTGACCATTTTCAGTGAGGTTATCGAAGCTGCTAACACAATCTCTTGAAACTCCGCCCTCTTCTTGGGAGCAGCAGCTCATTTGCATTTAAATGGACACACATGACAACGAAGCGTCTTTGCTCACCCCCAAAAAGTGACAAATTTAACATGCTATAAAAAATGATCTGTGGTGTATTTTGAGCTAAAACTTCACATCACACTCTGGGGACATCAGAGACTTATTTTACATCTTGTAAAAGTGGCATTATATGACCTCTTTAAAATATAATTTATTCCTGTGATGCAAAACAGAATTTTACATTAGAATGATTTCTGAAGGATCATGTGACACTGAAGACTGGAGTAATGATGCTGAAAATTCAGCTTTGAATCACAGGAATAAATTACATTTTATAATATATTCAAATAGAAAACAGTTAAAATTTCACATTATTACTGTTTTTACTGTATTTTTGATCAAATAAATGCAACTTTGGTGAATATAAAAGTCTTATGCTCATAAAGAAGATATACTCTAACAGTAAAAACATTGTGTTTGTGGCAAGATGAAAGTGTATTTGCAACTCTACTGATTTTTCATGCAATCTTTTGACATTTTTAAATGTGTGTAAGTAGCAGCACATTGATGTCCAGGACAGGAACTGACACTGTGTTAGTAGCAATAATGCACCACACAACTCTAGTGCTGACACATTGTCGGACTTCCTGTGGTTCATGAATCCTTTCCTGTCTTTCTGTCGGTCAGACCTCATTAACACACACACTCCTGTCAACACCACAAACACCAGCACAGATTCTGGAGGAAAAGGAAATAGTGAAAGAGTTCGACTCAGAACTTCGACTGTAATTAATGCATGTGCTTATCTGAAAAATAAAATAAAAAATTCTAACGTACATGGAAATATACAAGCATACTTTGTGTTAATAGCAAATGCTATAAATGAACCACTGATGTGCTGTACGTACAGGATAAAATTCTCATTCTCTGTGAATTCCCTCGGGTCAGAACTTCAGTGACCTGAATCACATTCGAGATTGTAGTGTTTTGTATGCTAAACACGGTCCTTGGCTCTGTCTTTAGTCTCTCAAAATGTTAGGACGCCCTGAAGCCACTTAATCTGCCTCCACCGTGGCCAAATGTTTCAGCTTGACCCTGCCAGAAAACTACTGAAACTCGGCAGAGAGAATCTGTGTCTGGGCGAGTCTCACCAAACCTGTCAAGAAAACGTCCAGGTCATATTTCAACCCAGATTCAACCGAAAGAAATTAGGAATTATGTTGCATTTAAAGAAAATGGAGCCTGTTTAGGAGTATTAAGATTAGCGTCTGTCCACTGCATTAGACAACCATGGTAAATATCCCAGATTCAGAATTATTAATATACTATTACTGTATAGTATTAATTAATATTTTGAATTAGCTTTTATTTTTTATATTTTCCATAGCTTCCATTTTAATTGTAGTTTAAGTTTTAGCTATTTTGTTGTGTACTTTTTGTTTAATTAATATTTCTATCTTGCTTTTTAGTTTTTATTTCTAGTTGTTTTTATTTCATTTTTAGTTTCATTTAACCTAATATTTATTTATAATATTTTATTTTGTCAGCTTTATTCGTTTTTTAATTTTCATAGTCAACAATGAATATATATAAACAGGGTCAAAGGTCACACCCTGAATGATTGAACATGTCTTCTTTTTCTTTAGTTCAAGTACTAAAAACGATTTTTATAGTTTTAGTTAACAGTAACAACACCATGTATTAGTGTTGTCAAAAGTACTGACCACCATACCAAGTCGGTACTGAAATTTTCAAAATATGACGCTTTGAGTGCTGTTGAGCGGATTCATAAACACCTCTGATTGGCCACTGTGTTCACACGCTCATCAAATATGTCTGTGATTGGCTACAATGATCAACGCAGGGGAGTGTTTAAAAGCACACAGAAGTGTTTAAATTTGAAAGCGTTTTAAAAGCGGGAGCGGACCGGTCTGCTGATAGACGCCTGCTTTTAAACACTCCCGTGTGTATCTGTGTAAATACTCGGTAAAGAGTGTTACTGATGTCTATTTACAACATGTTTCTGAAGCGATGATCATTGTAGCCAATCACAGACATATCTGATGAGCGCGTGAACATAATGGCCAATCAGAGGTGTTTACGAATCTGCTCAACAGCGCTCAAAGTGTCATATTTTTAAAATTTCAGTATCGACTTGGTCAGTACTTTTGACAACACTATATATATATATATATATATATATATTAGGATGAATCATGACCTGGATGTGTTACGGTAAAGGCTGGCACTTGTCGGTGTCAATTCAGCATGTTTGACGGGCCGTTGACAGATATAGTAGTTGTGGCTGAACTACAATAAAGACGCTGCACCATCTCTGATGAAATAAACCCTCATGAACCCTGAACACCAGCAATACATCAGAAAATGGTGGATGGAGTTCGGCACATCGTAAAAGTCCGATCCAAATACTCGCCCAGACTGTCGGTAGACGTTCTCCCACACGACGGCAGCTGCTTTTCCCATGTCGGATACACATGAACAACATCAACCTCTACTTTGGCTAATAAGGCTGTTTGGGAATAAGTCGTATAAAGTTGTCTTTCCCTCTGCCCTTCCCAGCATCCTCCAGCATGGTTCTCATTAGCTGCCGCCTTCAATGTCTTGGCAGGAGAAGCATGTTGCAAAATGCGGTGCCGGGCTATATATTTATACTCAGCCTCTGTGTTTCGCATTAGAGCAGCTCTTGAAGTCGAGTCTCTAATGCACAAAGGCCCCGTGCTCCTCTTCTAAACATGGCAGACTTCAGCAGGACGGCAGCATTCATTCTGCACACATAAAAAAGCATTCATTCTCGAAGATTGACATGAGCAACGAGTAGAATGTGTGTCGGTCCATAACCAAACCAAAGCCAAAGCAGGACGGCATTCACCGCTGATTTACTTCCATAACACGACTGATTTCAGAGTGATAAATGACATTCCATGAGAAAAATGAAGGCCATTCATCAGAAAATGTTTGGATTGTGAAAAGTGTCCAGAATGGAGAGCAGAAAAAAAAACATAAAAAAGTCTTTTATTAACAAACAAACAAACAAACAAACAAGCAAATAATTGATTTACTACTTTGTTTTTCATCTAATATATCGTTTTTTTTTTCATTAATGAAAACAACATTTAATAGTTCTAGTTAATAATAACAATACTGGAAATACATATCTATTCATATGAGGTCAAAGGTCTTTTCAAGATCTGATAAAATGTCATATTTTTAATTTTATGAATAATTAAATAAATACTTTATCCTTTTCTATTTTTAATTATTTACTTTACAATAAAAATGTCATTTTAATAAATAAATAAATACACAGATCGTGTCATTAATTTCAATATTAAGGATGTTGCTTAATTCCATATTGCCTGCAAAATCATCATGAAAATCATATTAACAATACATGACCCAACCTATTCTGCCCTGACATCCCGAAATCCTCCTTCTGCCCAGTAACTCATGAAACTGCTATAACTCTTATAACTCTTATATATATATATATATATATATATAGCCTTTTTTTCAAAGGTTCACATACGGCTTCTATAAACATCTCACGCTTGAGTAGTTTCATTCGGCCCAACCTCACACTCTCACAGATTCACACACACGTGACGATGGACTCTGGAATAATTGAATTTGATTGTCTTTTCTTTTTTCTCTCGACATGTCTTGTTTTTCCTCAGGAGAGAGTGGCGGCGTGTGCTGAAATAATTGTGCAAAGGAGACACTCTGGAGTGTGACTGATAACCAGTGTGAACGCCGAGGGAACAGAATTTGGATTTGGACGGAGATGGTGAGAGGCGGTGTGAAGCAGGAGCTCATTTATTTCACTGCAGAGCGTCCTCATGAACGAGACACTCGTGTAATGTGCACAAGTGAGAGAAAAATATCTTCAAAACACTGTCAGAGGACGTGTGAAGAAAGACGAGTTAACAGCTGAATCCAATTCTGTTTTCAGGCATTATGAAAAATATTAGTCTCACTGTCATTTACTGTAAAGTAAAGCGCAGAAACACTTTACAATCAAAACATTTAGCAAAAATTAGTTGTTGATGTTGTTGGGTGAACTTGAGGAGAAATGACTTCATACATCCAAATAAAAATCAACAAAACACCAGCTGAATCAAACATTACCAAGAAAAGTGACATTAGAGAAGGAAAAACATCTTGCAGCATGCATATACTTTATATAATCAAATCTATCTTACTGCAGTGTGCAACAAGTGTCTCATAGCAGCCGCTGAGCGAACGCAGAGTAGCACTATAACAACTTTCAACACACAAATGTATCTAATATGATAAACAGCGCTGTTTTACCCCACATACTCATGACCAGAAGAAACGGTAGTGCTCGTCTGCGGCATAATAAAAGCTCCACTGCTCTCGAGGTCATCTCTCATTATCAATCGCTCCAGCTCCTGCTCTGCTTCATACTACAGTAACGTTAATAATCTCATCCATGAACATGATTTCTGCTCAAGCCCCGTCGGATTCTTTTCCACCAGCTGTGGACGTGAAGACAACACCTCCCATGATTCCGCGAAATCAAGGCGTCATCAAGCTACGCCTTTTAAATAAGCGACCTCTAGTGGCGAAAAATTACATATTGTGCCTTTAATGCACTGTAAATTAACATGGACATAAAAGGTCAAAAAAATATATTTACTATTGTTAGTTAGTGCATTAAATAATATTAACAAATGCAATCTTATTGTAAAGTGTTACCCATGTTATTTATGTTCAGAAAACATATGGATATATAGCCTATGCATACAGTATTCTGAATCAAAAGTATTGTATTGTGAATCTGACCTTGTTTCCACCTTAGAAACTAGTGCCCCATGATGTCATATTATATGCAGTGATTCACACAGTAAAACTTCAACTAATCCACTGAGAATCGTGGTAATATGGATATTTATGAGGAAAGCAGAAAATATCCCTCATCGGGGGGATGGAAGAAACAGCATGAAGGACAAAAAAAACACAGAAATGCGTGAGCAGATGAGCCGAAGATAAAAACCTCTGGCTCCCTCAGCCCTGGGGTTTAGTGCGCATGATTGACACCTCATTAGGGGCTGCGCTCGACTCCTGCAGGAAGGGGCTTTGCAGCATGCAATCTTTGATAACGCCGTCACACTGAATCACAGCCCTTAATTGCGATTTGTGCAGGGGAATCAACAACAGCACTCTAGGGAACAGTGGCCATGCGCTGACTTCTCTGAATTCTCTAGAGCGCTTTACAATTTCCAGATATTGCAAACAGCAGAATGGAGCCATTACACTGATCAGACAGTTACTCAATCCACTTAGTTCCTAAATAGGCAGGCTGTGTTCAAAATAGCACACACTTGGACTAATTCTGCAGTGTATATTATGCATACTGTGCACAGTATGTACACTAGTGTTCAAAAGTTTAGGTTTGTTAAGATTTTTTAATGTTTTTGAAAGAAGTCTCTTCTGCTCACCAAGGCTGCATTTATTTGATCAAAAATACAGTAAAAACAGTAATACTGTAGAATATTATTATAATTTAAAATAAATGTGAATATATTTTAAAATGTAATTTATTCCTGTGATCAAAGCTGAATTTTCAGCATCATTACTCCAGTCTTCAGTGTCACATGATCCTTCAGAAATCATTCTAATATGCTGATTTGCTGCTCAATTATTAATTATGGTTTTACATAATCTGCACTTGACTGTCAATTTCCAGTGTGATAGAATGAATCTCCTTCTTGAATCATTAGTTAACTGACAAAAAGCAAAAATCTATTAAAGAGGTCCTTGCTTATTATTTCAATTTTTAACTTTAGTTAGTGTGTAATGTTGCTTTGTGAGCATAAACAACATCTGCAAAGTTACGATGCTCAAAGTTCAATGCAAAGGGAGATATTTTCTTTTACAGAAATCGCTTTGTGACATCACAAACCCTGAAATTTACATAAACCCCGCCCCCGAGAACACGCAACAAAGGGGGTGAGGCCATGTTGGGCTGCTTTAGAGAAGAGGAAGAGTTGTTGTAGTAGAGTGTTGTTACCATGCTGTCATTTTACGCCGGACTGCTTCATAAACGAGGGTCAATTCAACGCTGGATTTGCACAAAAGATTAACATGACGGCACATGCTAGTCGATGAGTTGAATCAACTCCACAGCAACTACATAAATTTATCCACTAACCATTCAGAAACGTCCAGTTTCATTCTAAAAGTTGTAACTTCTTCCTGAGTCTCTCCATCAGTGTCGACTCCGGTTTGAACAATGTAAGGCTGAACACCGTTACTGACAATCCTCATTTTGGCTGCGTGAGATTCTCCAGCTTTGTTGTTGTTGAGCAACCGAAGCGTGAGCTGTTAAAAAGGGGCATAATAGGTCCCCTTTAAAAATGCATAATGATTTCTGCATAATCTCCTTCCAAGATGATAAACAGACTCAATATAAACAATAATTGAAAGCACACAGTATGTACTGAGCAAAATTTAGTAAGTAATAAGCTACTATTCCATTCAGCACATAGTGCTTGTTTTTGGGAAGATCTTATGACATTAAAGATGCTGTTTCGAACATCATGTTCAGACAGAGAACTAGGTGTAGATGTGCAGAGCAGGTCCTCTGTACAACATAAAAGAAGAATTTTTAATGGAAAAACTGAAGAAACATTGAACTTGGCATAAGCAGTGGATCTGCCTGTGGCACAGTTGTACAAATTAATTCCAGGTAGCTTTGTTCACATGGGAACACAGGCTGCAAAATATTAATATTCATTATAGATTTTTTATTCATAAAACAGAAGAGCGGGCAGCTTCTGCATGGAGGGAGGGTTTGCATTACTTGTCATTTTTTCCGCAGGCTAAAGGAAACTTTAATTACGGAGCGGCCTAATGATCCTGACTGAGAATCGCTGCACAAATATCAACACAGTTTTAAATGGTAAAATGAAAGGCAGCAGAAAACCAGCTCATTCTTCAATGGCTTACTGCAGCTCTTCAGCACTGCATACTACATACCGCAGAATGAGTATAGTAGTACACTAGTATGCTGAACATAGAAAATACAACTTTACATGAGGAAATCCACGTGTGCGGTAACACTTTATTTTAGGGTCTTTTAACTAGTTGCTTATTAACATGCATATTACTAGAATATTGGCTATTTATTAAGCACATATTAATGCCTTATTCTGCATGACCATATTCTACATTCTTAATCCTACCCAATACCTAAACTTAACAACTACCTTAACTAAAAATAAGCAGTAAATTAGGAGTTTATTGAGGGAAAAGTCGTAGTTAATAGGTTATATGTGTTCCCTATACTGAAGTGTTACCGTGATGTCACTTTGTAAAGAAACACTCAGTGTATTTCAAAGTATTTCGTAATTAGTTACTGTTCTTAAATAACTTTTTGGCTACTTTGGAGTTTTACTGAGTATCAAAGATATTAGCAACTTTTATTCTCTACTTGACTACATTTTTGAATAAGTATATGTACTCTTTACTCCAATACATTTGTGATGAGTAATGCAATTACTTGTTACATTTTGCATGGCACCTAACTTTTTCTGCAGCAGTTTATTTCTGCTACAAAAGAAGTGATATCGCCAACTACAAGGCAGTTAAGGTACTGTATAGGCAGTTCGTTTTGCTGTTACTCAACTCAACTTGTCAACAAGGCTACTTTAGTGAATGTGAATGCATTAGCAAGTAGTCAGTGAATCGCAGGTGTTTCATATATGAAATAATGACATGAGGCTGGATCAACCACATCCAGTGCAAGTGGGCTTTGACTATTTAATTTGACTTAACTTCATTTTATTTATCGATTATACTGAAGAGACCTTTTTGATGGATATTGGTTTATGTATGTTCTTTTTGAGCACTTGAGCTTAACTGAGACTTGAGAATTTGTAGACGTTTAAAAGGTTGTTGTGTCAACCTTGATTTATTGCAATTTTGAGGTATTCAGTTGTTGTTTTTTTTATTTTAGAAAATAAACGTGATTGCTCTCCTCACAAATCAACTGTTTCATGCTTGTTTTTCACTGGCATATCTCTTAGGTGTTGAGGACTAGTGCATTTTTGAGCCTACATTCAGTATGAGTAAATATTAAAGTACTGGTAACACTTTAGAATAATGGTCCGCCATTAATAAGTAACTATGCAGGAACTGATTAGTTAAGCTTGTTTCTATATTAGTTAATAGTAGTAGCTGAAGTGTTAATGTAGTACTACTCACTAGTCCCGCATTACTTCCTGCATAGTTACTTATTAATGACGGACCATTACTCAAATCATATTAGAATTGGTGACTTGTAGGTATCTATACTTTTACCCAAGTATGGTTTTCAGGTACTTTTGACACCTCTGGAAACACTACGCACCTATAGACTGAAGTTGTAATATGCATGCACATGATGTCACCGTTTTCACAAATTTGTGTTTTTGTGGTCTACATGGAGACGTTAACGGTATTGTTTTCAGAAACCTGTTAACATTTTCAGGCTCCCAAATGCTGTTGTCATGTAAATAAAAAGTTTTCAGTTTTTATTTGAAAATGGCATTGCGTAATCAGCCCCTAAAGTCGATGGTATACTTCATTTTCCTTACGCGTACGCTAGTGTACACGCACAGTTGAACGCGCAGCCTTGTGAAGTATACTTTATTCGACTCGTACGCATACACAGGCGTTCGACGCATGCGTGGTTTTGAGCAATCTCTCGCCACAAGTTACAACCCATGTAAATATTTTGTATTCTTTCATGCTAGAGTTGTACAAATTAGGGTACTTTCTAACCTCTTCTGTCATCTATGTAGGCCTCCATCGTCGCTGTAGCTTGCATGAGTTCTGGTTTGTTCTGCTTATGCAGTTTTTCTTTGACTAGCTTGTGGATCGAAGCCCCCAGGGCATGGTTGCCACCTTGTGGATAAAAACTAATTACTGCAAAAAAAACAAAATTCGCTTCACGCTCACTGTACGCTGACCCTCGCATACACGTGAAAAGTGAAGTATACTTTGGGCTTAAGATTCATGAAGCTAAATAGAGTCTATGAGGAAGCAACCATCAACAGCTTCAACCACCCCATCCGTCAAATAATCCAGGAAAGTTTTTAAATCCATTTGCGTTTATGAGATGCAATTTTAAAGTACTCTGAGGCCGAATATACCACAGAAAACATCCACTTGATGAAGTGTTTTGGCCAAGTCTTTCAGACTCTTCAAAAGTGTCTCCTAAAATAATTAGGATAATACTCAGATAATTATACCCCAAAAATATTTAAAATCTGAATCAGACAGGAACTGTGCATACTTATTCATTATATCCTTAAAGGACTTATTCTTTTGTGTTTGCTTCAGAAGCTAAACTCTACAGGGGAACAGTCAGAGGAGAAATTCCTCGAGTTAACAGGCTGTAATTTAATATCTTTGTGGTTTTTCATTTTCCATGAGGTGGCGAGTTTTCTACAGACAACCGGAAAGGGGTTTCCAGGCTGGAAAAAAGTAATGGCACGTCCATTTATAACACACACAAGTCCTGCTGTTTACATGTGAGCACTTAGTCTGCATATGAAGCATAGACAGCCCTTCATGTCAAATGCATGTTTCTACAGTTAAAAGACTTCAGACCTTTAGTGTGATGAGAGTCATTGTCATTCTGCTTTTTAATTTGCCTGGCGTCATCACAGTGGACGTGGTGAAGCATCAACATTTAACTGATAAAGTGTTAACAGATATAAAACCGACAGTCTACTAATACTCTAATGACTGTAGTTGCAAAGTTACTTATAGTTAGTAGAATGTTTAAAGTGGACCATCGAAATAAAATGTTACCCAGTTTTAGCATAACAAACTAATAAGTTTAATGTGATGCACATTTCTGTTATAGTACTAATAAACTGAATGTTTTAAATACACAATAACCTGGTTTATATATGTATCATCAATAAATCCAATTGGTTTCAGTCTCATACATTTTAACTAACTGAATATTGTTCATACTTTTTAATGGATAAAATGGTGTAATCCATTTTTATTTATATGCAATTGAAATACATAATACATACATAAAAAAAATTAAAAATGCAATGTAGGTCTACTCAAGGTCAAGTTGTGTGGATTGTGATAACTGTATTTCATGTAAACAGACAATTTTGCATACAGTATGCATACTAGAAGAAATAGTTAAATGCTAGTGTGCTATTCTGAACATAGACACGGTCAAAGAGGCACGAGACACTAGTGTTGAGAGCTGCACTGAAGCTCAGATGAATCATGTGAAAGAGCTTTATTACAAAGATTAACTTCACATGCAGCTCTACACATATATCACATTTTCCTGCCCACACTCTCGTTCAACAAGTCAGCACCCGCTGCAAAACAGTTAAGCGGTGGCATTAACACTGGAAACATGATTGTGCTGATCTGGGCCAGGTTAGAGGGTGTCGTCCAGTCTGAAGGCACGTGACATATACTTACAAGTTCATTTGAGCTGTGTTCTCGTGAGCGCTGCCGTCTGATACTCCAGCACAGGACATTCCACTGCACAAATGAAGCACAAATGCAGGAATGCAGCATTTCACAAACAGATCAGATTGACACACGTCAGTGAGACTCAATGTGTTCAATTACACGCAACTATGAGTCAAATGGAAAAGTGTCCCTGCCAACAGTGTCAAAGCACTATAAGGGTCGGTTCACACAGAATGCGTTTTGTCTCTTAAAAACGCCCTTGATTATGATTTCACTTTTTTTTAACTTTAGTTAGTGTTTAATGTTGATGTTTGAGCATAAACAACATCTGAAAAGTTACAACGCAAGTTCAAAGCGAAGGGAGATATTTTCTTTTACAGAAATCGCTTATGGACTACAACAAACGGCTGGTAGGGACTACAACGAGCTTCTTCCTGGGTGGGTGACATCACAAACCCTAAAATTTACATAAACCCCGCCCCCGAGAATGCGCAACAAAGGGGGTGAGGCCATGTTGGGCTGCTTTAGAGAAGAGGAAGAGTTGTTGTAGTAGAGTGTTGTTGTCATGCCGTCATTTTACGCTGGACTGCTTCACAAACTGGAATGCTGGATTTGCACAAAAGATTAACATGACGGTACATGCTAGTCGATGAGTTGAATCAACTCCACAGCAACTACATAAATTTACATAAAAGTTTTTGGCTTAAGATTCATGAAGCTAAATAGAGTCTATGAAGAAGCAGCTATCAACAGCTTCAACCACCCCATCCGTCAAATAATCCAAATGAAAGTTTCTTAATCCATTTGCGTTTATGAGATGCAATTTTGAAGTATTCTGAGGCCGAATATACCACAGAAAACATCCACTTGATGAAGTGTTTTGGCCAAGTCTTTCAGACTCTTCAAAAGTGTCTCCTAAAATATCTAATCAGATAATTATACCCCAAAAATATTTAGAATCTGAATCAGACATGAACTGTGCATACTTATTCATTATATCCTTAAAGGACTTATTCTTTTGTGTTTGCTTCAGAAGCTAAACTCTACAGGGGAACAGTCAGAGGAGAAATTCCTCGAGTTAACAGGCTGTAATTTAATAGGAAGAGTTGTTGTAGTAGAGTGTTGTTGTCATGCCGTCATTTTACACCGGACTGCTTCACAAAAGAGGGACAATTCAACGCTGGATTTGCACAAAAGATTAACATGACAGCACATGCTAGTCGATGAGTTGAATCAACTCCACAGCAACTACATAAATTTATCCACTAACCGTTCAGAAACATCCAGTTTCATTCTAAAAGTTGTAACTTCTTCCTGAGTCTCTCCATCAGTGTCCGACTCCGGTTTGAACAATGTAAGGCTGAACACGTCGTCATTTTGGCTGCGTGAGATTCTCCTGCTTTGTTGTTGTTGAGCAACCGAAGCTCGAGCTGTTAAAGCTCCGCCCTCTTCTGGAAAGGGGGCCGGGAGCAGCAGCTTATTTGCATTTAAAGGGACACAAACAAAAACGGTGTGTTTTTTCTCACACCCAAATAGGAGCAAATTTGACAAGCTATAATAAATGATCTGTGGGGTATTTTGAGTTGAAACTTCAGAGACAAATGCTGGGGACATTAGAGACTTATAGTTCCCTTTAAAAACGCGCGATGGAGGTCAGAGGAACAAAAAAATGCACAAGGTCTAGAGACGCATTTTTAAAAAGTTGGACTTTATCTTGAGCCTCACGTTTTGTATAATGCAGTGTCAAAAGACGAGAGCACAACGGTTACGTCTAGCGTGTTTACATTAAAAAAACAATGGAAAAGTAGCGCAGTGAAAAGGAAAAACGCCTTCTGTGTGAACGGCCCCTAATACTGCAGGGTATGTTTGCATGAAGCATTCATATAAAACTCAAATGATTAAAACCATTTAGATCTTCGTTGAAATTTTACTTACGAATTTTGTACCCCACCGAATTTACCGAATAATTTTTTTAACACACGTTCTTATCAAAGCAACTTTTTAATGTTTAGTGTTCATACCAAAGACTCATTTTTAACCTTTGACCCACCAAAAAACATAAATTCTGCCATTGTTTACTCAACCTTATGTCCAAACATTTATGACTTTCAACACAAAAGAATTTTCAAGCAGCTCTTTACCATAAAACAAGGGTTTATAATCACATATGCAAAAAAACATAAAAGTATCATAACAATATTCTTCTATCAAGTCATATGGTACTTTTTGACTGTAATCTTCCCCTCAAATCTCATTCATAATGCTGCATATTTGAATTCACCATGCGAGAATCAATGATCTCAAACGTTGCATGATGTAATTTTTGAATGAGCGAATGAGATTCTCAAGCTTCAGCGAAGGGGAAGATTTTTAGTGAATAAAAAATAATTTCAGCATATGGTGGCTTTGATACAACATGATGGTGACAGCCGTATCAGCCTACTCAATGAACCAGTCTAACTGTCTGTTAAATTTATGTCAGAAGTGACAGTATGTACTACTGAGAGTTTCTCAACAGTTAAAGTACAGGACTGGACCTGTTCAACTCATGCTTTTTTGTTCTCAGTAGACATGAGAGGAGCTGAACACTTCAGAGGACAATGATCATTTGAGGTCTGTTTGAATAACACAAACAACCTGCAGTCATAAACAGTCTGCCCTGTATTACATAACCAAACCATCTCACAAGTCACGGTAACACTTTACAATAAGGTTGAATACGTCGATGTGAGTTACAGCAATAGTCAACGAGCAATATTTTTTTAGCTGCATTTACTACTTTTTGTTAATGTTTAAGGGTTAGTTCACCCAAAAAATGTAAATTATGTCATCAATTACTCACTCTGATGTCGTTCCAAACTCATAAGACCTTCGTTCATCTTCAGAACACAAAATAAGATATTTTTGATGAAATCTGATGGCTCAGTGAGGCCTGTAATGCCAGCAAGATAATTTCCCTTTTTATTGACCAGAAAGCTACTAAAGACATATTTAAAACAGTTCATGTGACTACAGTGGTTCATCCTTAATGTTATGAAGCGATGAGAATACTTTTTGTGCGCCAAAAAACACCCCAAAATAACGACTTTATTCAACAATATCTAGTGATGGGCGATTTCAAAACACTGCTTCATGAAACTTTACAAATCTTTTGTTTTGAATCAGTGGTTCTGAGCGCGTATCAAACTGCCAAAGTCACGCCCCCCAGTGGTGAACCATTGAAATTTTGAAACACTTGTAATGTAACAAAGCCTCGTTTACTAAAATCACGGGATTTTGGCGCTCCGAACCACTGATTTGAAACAAAAGATTCGTAAAGCTTCGAAGCCTTAAGAACCAGTGTTTTGAAATCGTCCATCACTATTGTTGTTGTTTTTGGTGCACAAAAAGTATTTTCGTCGCTTTATAATATTAAGGTTGAACCACTGCAGGCCTCACTGAGCCATCGGATTTTATCAAAAATATTTGTGTTCTGAAGATGAATGAATGTCTTACTCACCCTTACTCACCCTCACATGAGGGTGAGTAATTAATGACAGAATTTTCATTTTTGGGTGAACTAACCCTTTAAAGGGATAGTTAAACCAAAAATGAAAATGATCCCATAATTTACTCACCCTCAAGCCATACCAGGTGCATATAACTTCAGTAGAACATAGTCAGAGTTATATTAAATAATATCCTGGCTCTTCCCAGCTCTGTAAAGGCATTGAATAGTGGCCGAGTTTTTGAAGCTCCAAAAAGCGCATCCATCCATCATAAAAATAATCCATACGACTCCAGTGGGTTACTATATAAATACGTTCTGAAGTGAAGCGATAGGTTTTTGTAAGAAAACCTGGCTTGTTGTTGCCGGAAGCCAGTGATTATAGTTAATAAAGTTTTAAATATGTATAATTTTCTTACAAAAACCCATCGCTTTGCTTCAGAAGGCCTTCATTAACCCACTGGAGTCGTATGGATTACTTTTACGATGGATGGATGCGCTTTTTGGAGCTTTAAAAACTCTGGGAAGTTTGGAAGAGCCAGGATATTATTTAATATAACTTCCATTGTGTTTGGCTGAAAGAAGAAAGTCATGTACACCAAGGATAACTTGAGGGTGAGTAAATTATGGGATAATTTTCATTTTTAGGTGAACTATTCCTTTAATTTATGCATTATGAACTAACATTGTTAGTTCATGATACCTATATTGTAAAGTGTTACTGAAAACCACTTTTTTAAAAGTCTGCCTCAATCTGGCAAAAATCATTCCTTAGAAGTAGGCCTCATAGTAAAACCAGGTGACAGCGTTAGGAAAGAGAGATTAAGTAAAACTAAAAACAAAAAACAAACAATCAGCCATCGAAACAAACTCACTTGCCATAAAAAATGAACATTTTGTACAAATGAGAAGTTTATTCTTTAAAGAACGGAATAATATAAACTATTGTCTATAAATATAAAGGGTTTTTGATAGTATCACAAGCAGAAGTATGAGAAAGAAGAAGATAACAGACGTCACCGGTGTAGAAAACTGTAATGCTTGTGTGATTAAATACATGTCAGATTCATGCATGATGCATCCCAACAGAGCAGGCCTCTATCTGCCAGTGCTTTCCGCAAATCACCATGTGCATTTTCCTTTGGAAAAACAAAAAACATTCATTTGCATTTGAAATATTTGCCACAAACGATCAAGAATCAACATTTTCTGATGGTCAGTAAAAGGCATTAAAAAAAAAAAGCACATGATGACACGACAAACCCAGAAGAATTATGAACAGTTGATGTGAATTACTATGTAGTGCTTGATCGACGTGGGGTTTTTAATGGCTGATGTCGCTACCGATAACCAGAAATCAAATGCAGCATTACTCAAAAATCTGAAAAGCAAATTGCATTATCCATCAGCAGGCCTGTCGTTAGATTTTGGAAATTACAAACAGGACGAGCGGACCAGATTATCGCTGCTGACCATCTCAAAAAGAGCCAAATATCGGCAGATTTATCGGTTTATCCCTACACATATGCACCAGAAAGTCGGCATGCCATTTTTCACATCATATTCATGGATTAGTTACGATACCAACACAGACATTAAACTATTTGAGAAGTGCATTGCAAACACCGTTCATCCCGTTCTAGCTGTATGTTTAGAGGTACTTCTGTGCAAAAGAGCCATAGGAGAACAAAAAACCTTCGGAAATATCATTACAGACTGAAGAAACACATGTATACATTTCTTTGAGTTAAAAAAAAAGTGCAGGCCTGAGCCCAATGCTGCTCCAAAATGAAAAAGGCACTTAACAACATTTTAAAACAGCCTGAGATTGCTGCTGTCCAAGCCAGATCAGATTGGGAGACCAGCAAACCAGTTCATGCTGGGTTAATCAGTTTTTCCAGCACAGATCACTTGCTGTTTTTGTTCTCAGCCTCCATAAAACATTCCAGTACTATAATTCATCTGCACCCAGACAAATCTCAGTCACAAAGCCTTAATTTAAAGCTCATTTCTTTCCATGATATGCGGCCATAAGTGCTGGGTGCAGAATTCACACACATTATTATTATTTCTGCATTATTTGCATGTAAAAAAGCAGTTTGAATATTTGCCTGTGGAAATACTGATGTCGATTAAAAAAGACACAGTTTTACATACAGGCTTAAGAAACAGATCCCCACCCAGAATATTCCAAGAGAAAAGGCATAAATAATCTCCAAAACAATACGGTCTGTCCAAAAAAAGTTCCTTTGATTAAAAAAAGAACATCCAAGTGTGATTTAAATACAAATATATACTTACAAAAAAATCACAATGTTTATGTACATCTCTTTTAACAGTCGTTTTTTCATCTGAAACAAAAAAAAGGAAAAAAAAAAGTGAAGGATAAAAAAGCAGTTTGTCACACTGTTGTTTCTCCATGTTTGCTGTTTGCCAGTCTCGTGTAGAACTTTCTCCATGAATTCAGCGTCTTTCCAGACCATATCCAGAATCCAGATGTGATTCCCACAATCAGGGTCATCAGGTACTTGATCATAAACACCGTGAAATCCGGGTTTATTTGCGGGTTGTGCGCGGGACACGGCACCGCGTACGTCTTGCACGACTGCGCGCTCCAGGTTTGTTCCCACTGCGCGCGAAAGGCCTGTTCGTAGAAGTAACACGCGATCACGATGGTGGCCGGAACTGTGTACAGGACGCTGAAGATGCCGATGCGCACCATCAGCTTCTCCAGCTTCTCCGTCTTGGTGCCGTCGTGCTTCATGATAGTCCTGATGCGGAACAGAGACACGAACCCCGCCAGGAGGAACGAGGTGCCGATGAACAGGTAGACGAAGAGGGGCGCGAGGACGAAGCCGCGGAGCGCGTCCACGCTGTTGATGCCCACGAAGCAGACGCCGCTCAGGACATCTCCATCCACTTGACCCACCGCCAGGATGGTGATGGTCTTGATGGCCGGAACTGCCCACGCCGCCAGGTGGAAGTACTGCGAGTTCGCTTCGATAGCCTCGTGGCCCCATTTCATCCCGGCCGCGAGGAACCAGGTGAGCGCCAGAATGACCCACCAGATGGAGCTGGACATGCTGAAGAAGTACAGCATCATGAACAGAATGGTGCAGCCTTCTTTTTTGGTCCCCTGCACCACCGTCCGGAACTCATTCTCGAACTGCTCGTTGCAAACCACTTTGTCTTCCAGCAAAAATCCGGCGATGTACGCGATGGACACCATCGTGTAACACCCGGAAAGGAATATGATGGGTCTCTCCGGGTAACTAAAGCGCTTCATGTCCACCAAATAAGTCAGGACTGTGAACAAAGTGGACGCGCAGCACAACACCGACCAAATCCCTATCCAAATCCTTGCGAACTTCTGCTCGTCCTCGCTGAAGTACATCATCCCGTGGAGCTTTTTGGGTTCGCACGGCGCGCCGCAGTTCTCCTCGCCCAGAAAGCGGTAGTTGAGGTACGGCGGCACTTTGAGCGACGCTGGGCATTTAAAACGCCCCTTTGGGACGTGGTCGGGTGTCGCTTGTGTCACATCAGGCGTCGGGTTGACGGGCGCACTCGACGTGTTCTGACCCACGCAGAGCTCTCCGCCGTGCACCGGGAACGATTCGCACGCGAGACTCTCTGGCCACTGGAAGCCGAATTTGTTCATGAGCGCCTCGCAGCCCTGACGCGCGCGCTCGCACAGCGAGCGGCACGGCGGTAGCGCTTGCTCCAGCACCGTGCACACCGGCGCGTACATGGAGCACAGGAAGAACTTGAGGTCCGGCGAGCATTGCACTTTGACGAGCGGGTAGAACTGGTGCACCTCCAGCCCCGCGTCCTCCTGGTTCGTGTGGCCGAGGAGGTTGGGCATGATGGTCTCGTTGTACGCGATGTCCGTGCACAGAGGGATGGAGATGGGCTGGCAGAAGCCGTGCTCGGGAACCGACATGCCGCGGTCTCCGTACTGCGCGCACGCTCCCAGTATTCCAAAGGCGAGCAGGAAGAGCGCGGACGCATCGCGCGCGGCCATACTTTCCTTCTGCGGTTTGTCTCCTTTTGCGCCAGCGCTCTTCCTCCCTTTTTTGATTTATCCTGTCAAACGGGCTTTTACTCCGGTCAAACTTTTAGGAAAGTGCGGCGGCGCCCCAGACGCTGCTCCGCGGATCACGAAACGAGCGAAGAAAAGAAAACCACACAAATGCCTGACACGAATAAAGAGTCGCGCTGTGTAGAGTCAGAGTTTCTGTGAGCTGTTCAAACCTGTTTCCAGGCGCCCCGCTGTCTGCTGTTCATAAGCGAAACGCGGGCGGGGTTTACGGACAGATGGCTCGTGTTAGGGAGCGTCGGGATTTCTTTCGCCTGTGGTTCGTTTTGCGTTCTTTTTACGTTCTTTAAACGTTCGTTCTTCGAGTGTATAGGGTTGTTGAACGGAACGCATTTTATCTGCTAACTTTAGACAGAACAATAAGTCAAAGAGAATGCTGCTATATTTGTCTAGGCAAAATTTTGCTTACAGGACAAATACCACTTCACATTACACACTGTATACTGTAAAGGAAACCATACGCATACAGGATGTGATGATATGCATTGTTGCCTTTGTCTTGCTCAGTTGGGGTTTAAAATACACTTAATATTCAGTAATATTATTGCACTGACACTAAAGGATGAGAACAAAACTTGAAGTAAATTTAGCTGAACAATAACACTATTGACACTGAAAATACAAGAACAAAATCTTCAGGAAAACATTGTTCTGCAATCTATTGATCAGACCGCAAGTCTATCCCAAACACAGGTTTGTTTTCATTTGCATCAAATAAATATGGCTATTAAGGTACATAATGATAACTAGGACAAATTATTATTTTAGATCAGATTAGACAGCCTTGCATAGGTATTTAAAATTTTCATACAAACACGTCTTTAATATAATAAAAGTATTAATTGCTGCCTGGGAAATTATTAAAATCAGTTTATTAAATGTGCTATCATACTCATTTATGCAGATATATTTTTACAGATAGCTCTTAAAAACACCTGCCACTTTGTTTTGAAAAGAACTGATTAAACGTATACCTTCAATGCAATGTAAATCGTTTTGGATAAAAGCGTCTGCCAAATGCTTAAATGTAAATGATATAAAGCTGTGAAATGTCTTTACCTGTACTACACACCATCTTATACTTATAAAAGTCAGTGAACACAATCTGCTTGCAGTATACAAAAACAGAGACGGCCCCTAATGTGAAGCTCAGACTGCTGTCTTCCTATTGGTTACTGTGTGTGTCTGTAAGAGAAATGAGAGGAACATGATTTGCTATGACAGGGGAATGTAAAGACAGCCTTCCCTAAGAGTCTGGATACTGGCTGGAATACAAAACAACTTTTGCCTGAGTAAATATTCATTTTTCATGTTCCATTTTGCCTTACTGTATAATAATTTTGATTAACAAACATGAAACGCTGAACCAGTTCTGTCACTCATATTGGACCTTAAATTGTGCACAACTCTGAGAGCAAATAACTCAATATATTGCATTTTAAATGCGTCACTCGTAGAAGAAAAGCTTCTACATAGAACCTTAAAGGCTTCCGTCAGGCGCATCATATATAGGACCTTTTAGGGGTTCCGTCATGGGTTCATTTTTCATTTAAATTTTATGAATTAAGCAGCTTGTAAACACACTTTATCACTAGAAAAAAGAATTACTAACCTGTTAAACATGAAACATGTGAACTCACTGATAATGTCTATTTGTGAACCTTTTCCTCTGAATTGTTGACTTAAACCTTGTAAACTGAAAGCACACACATTTGTGGCTCTACAAAAGCAAATATCATCACTTTTTGATCTCCGCTTGTTCATATAGTTCAAAACAGTCACATGCTAACACCATCTTCTACTGAAATCAATGCAGAGAGCTCCAAATCATCACTTATGAGGTTCAATTGTGAAAACGGTGGTTGGTTTGAAGCGTTAATAAACTTTATTTATTTCAGGTAAAACAACGATAAACAACATTTACAGAAGGACATTACATCTTCCATAATAACATTACATACAGCTTCTAACAAATAATGCATTTACTACTCTAATATACTCTACGTTTCGTTTGTTATAAAGTGACCAGTTACACTTCTAGGTTCCAGAACTGCTTGTCAAAATTCTGCATTATTTCAGTGCATTTTACAAAAAAAATTAAATAAAAATAATAATATATATAGGCAAGTGAAGCAAAAACACAGATTCAGTGTTCAGCACAGCGGGATGCATGTCGAACCTCAACGCCTTTTTCCCCAACCAGTATATATACGGAATATGAATTAGTCAAAGGGGGCATTCGTGACCCTGAATGTGGATCGCTGAAGCGGCACTATCACATGGTGTCTCGACCCCTCGTCATATATATACAGCCTAGTATATAACAAAGATTACAAAAAGATTAAATATTCACAGATGAATTAAAAGATTCAGAGAATAGCATGGTATTGACAGCACATTCCATAGCATGTCCAATAGAGCAAACCGGGAATCTAAAGCTGTTCCCTTTTCATGGTAGATTTACACATTTATATATATCGATTTAATAACCAACTTTGAAGCAAGCGCTAATGATTATGCAAACATGATGTCTTCTTTTTTTTGTTTGTGATTTGTGTGTTCGTCACAGTGCTAAATGTGCAATAATATTATTATTACTCATATTTTCTCCATCCCAAGTCTCATCCGTTTTTCTTGCCCAGCACAAAAAAAAAAGGAGAAACTCTACACACCTAAAATACAGCATGTGGTTTTGCATGCAAGGTTGTGACTGCCACAAAGGCAGAAGGAGCTCTTACATGTTTAAAGCACGCACGTTGCATGAAAAATTATTATTCGGCTGCTAATACTGGCTGGAATCCATTAATATCGCAACGGGTTTAATGCGGCTCCGTTACGCTGCCTTCTGACAGAATTGCAGCTCTACTCATTGTTGCAACATAAAAACAGTCTCTTCGTTTCTGCAGGTCACTCTGAGAATATGGATGAGGCGATGTTTGAAGTATAAACCGGTGAGTTGAATAAGACCGCGTTCACACTGCAGATTATTACGGGTGTCACTCCACTTCATATAAAGCATTAAATTCACTCTGTCGTATTTTAGTGCAAAATTCTTTGCATAATTCTTCAGTGAATTGGGAGCAAAAATATGTTAATATGTGTTCAGTTCCTAACATTTCTTTAGAAACAGCTAAAACAAATTAAGACCATGAGACGCTGAAATGTTGCTATGATTATCACCAGTGTTGGGGTAACGCATTACAAGTAACTTGAGTTACGTAATCAGATTACTTTTTCAAAAGTAACATTAATTTTTTCAGTTTATAACAAAATATCTAAGTTACTTTTTTTAAAATAAGTAACGCAAGTTACTTTTTCACATTGACTGACAGCTCTACTGTCCCCATGTTGAGAGAAATAAAGTGCAGAGGTGTTATGTGCGCTGTGTGAACATGATAGTTATTAGCCACTGTCGGGCCAAAAGCGGGCGTGCTAGTGCGTGCCAGGGCCAGTTGTGTTTCCACTGTCACTTCCAGGGCTTGATCGTGCCTCGTCGGAGCTTCCTCGGGGCCAGCAGCCAGGGTTTTTTGGCCCGCCGAATACCTTGGTCCAAAGCGGGCCAGCTCAGGCTGGAGGGAGTGGTTACAAACAAAGGCGGAGACGGAAAGGCGGATGATTTTATATAGGTTACCAGCTAACATCAGCATTAAAGACTTATACCGGACCGTCTGATATCCATATCCAACTCAGCATGTGTCATAAAATAAAGCAACTCCAGTTTTTCGGGAGCTTCCTGTTTCTCTGACTGAAAATATAACTGTTGGGACTGTTACTGGAGAGAGTGCTAAAGCTCTTCAGGTCGTATTTTTGGTGAAAAGATTTGTAGAAATGATCATTCTTTCTAAATGTGATGTGAACATACTGTCCTGTGAGTACAAATAAACACAAACAGACATGACTGAATAAGTATGTATAAAATAAAAGTAAATACTACTTTATTTTTGTGACTAATGTGCAATATTGACTCAAATTAATTATGATCGATGTATTACTTATTATTGTAAAAACTGTGCTAAACGCTTTTATCGTGCTTTTATCGTGTTCGTTTTGCAATCTCTCTAGTTTCCAGTGACTTCTTTCTGATTAGTTTTCTGATAAAAATTCCATTTGTTGGTGAAATGATGGGTTTGTGTGACGTTGTTTCAGATAGGGGTGTTACGGGTGGTTACCCCGACGGTGGAAATGCAGCATGATTTTGGTGCTACAGGTCCGAGGCTATTAGCCTAGCCCAGCTAGCCGGAAAAGTGGAAAAGTAACTTTCCCCAACACTGATTATCACTATATCAATCATTTCAAATTCAGGAGTGACTCGAAAAACAAACGATAATTAGGTTGTGCAGTGTGTACGTGGCCTTACCATATTTACAGGTGCAAAACGTGACCTTATAAGCTGGAATGTTGCACAAATATGTTGAAAAGTGCATTCGCAGTAGGCGACGACCTTTTTTTAAATTCCATAAGCGTCATTGCTCTTAAACCAGTCCTCTGACCATTAGTCACACTACTATGACTAAAGCTGACTCAAGAAGTACAGATATTAATAACATAATAAAAAGGGATCATGTCTTGATTTGTACTGTATAATAACTGATGATGTGTCACTGGACATGCACGTCTGCACACATTCCATTCGCTTTGGATCTATTAAATAATCCGTTTCTAAACAAGGTGATGGCATTACTGTACAAATCTGAACTCATTTTACTTCTTTATTCGATCCCATGTTAACAGTGCAGGGCCAAACATTGCTATTGTTCAATTAGCTCTTGCACTTATAGAAGTCACATTGATATTTTACAATATACTGACAGAAAGAGAAAATACTGTACTCAAATGATGATGATCTCATTATGTTGCACACTTGATCATCAACCAAAATGGACGGACATTAACAGGAAGAGCAGTATCAGTATTGTACGCTGCTGTTCTGAGAACTGTGATCAGAGAGTAGTGCACTTTAGGAAGGGCCCTTCAGAACGTCATCTTTCGTCTTGAAAAGCTACTTGAGAAATGCATTTGCTTCTTCAACAACACTTCGATCTGAAACTTTAAGTGACTGTTCACACACAACGCATCCTTGCATTTGAAAACAGCTGGATACAGTGGAATGGAAATGGTATTCTGGGTCAATTTTACCCACAACACATGTCAGAAATACTGGTTAACCCATTTGTTTTTCTTAAAATAGAGTGAATATTTCTCATTTAGGGTCTTGAACGTGCCTGCAAAGTTTCGACTCTTTGAGGTTTTGTGGAATTACGATTGTGATGTTTTCTATTTTAAACCAATTTCATGGTTAAAGTCAGGTGCATAGACCAAAAAAGAAGAGGTATTTACATTTACATGTATGCATTTGGCAGAAGCTTTTATTTGAAGAAGTGTAACTTATCTATTCATGCATGCAAATTTAGCTGGGAATCGAATCCATGATATTGATATTGGCATTGCGCCATGCTCTACTGTTTGAGCTTTAGGAAGGCACAAAAAAAAAAAAAAAAAATATATATATATATATATATATATTAAAATAAAAGTTGAATAGTTGAATAAACAGTTAAATAAATGTTCTCATGCTTACTTTATTGTAATGTTTGAGGAGTATTAAAGTTTTTGATTGTATGATTTTTGGTGCATCATTTTCGGGTCAATTTGACCCGGAACATAATGATCGTACCCAGAATTTTAACATATTACAGGGTTAAACTTGACATTGATTAAATTTAAAAATAAAGCATTCTGTAGCTAAAGAAGTAAAGCAAGCAATGGCAAGGTTATGGGTTCGATTCCCAACTGATCAAATGTATACTTTGAATGCAATGCAAGATGGATAAAAGCATCTACAAAATGCATAAAGGCAATGCAAAAATGCAGCAATAATGCAACGAGATGTCCATCTAGCACAGACATTTGATTTAAACCAAAAAACAGCACAGAAGTATTCAAGAACACGTCCTGTGTGAACATCCTTTAACAGTGTTGCAAAAATCGTTCGGGCAATTTAATGATCAGTTAGTGAGTGCAATTCATTATAAGATTGTCATGGGCCTTCAGAAGGAACAGCGAAAACAGATTCATTTCCAAAACGCGGGCGACCGTCTTTCTGACTCATGCACAGTAGCACCAGTGCAAGCGTATTGCCTGTATTTAACACATTTAAAACGCACACGGAGACGTAAACCGAGTACCGCAGTTATCCGCCCAAATGATGATCAGTGATGGTGTTAATTGCTTTAGCACAGTCCCTGCAGTGAGTGAATGTGCACCATCAGGCTGCAACCGCAATATCGTTATTACTGTCGGAATTATTGTCATCGTTATTGGGTGCGCAGCTGGATCGTGCCATAGCCAACAATGTGGAAGATTGCAGGAAATGCGAAATGCCAGCTTGGCCTTGTTAATGCGTGATTGTTCGCGGAAGGGCATTTGGTTTGTTCTCTTAGATAGACACGTATATTTAAATGTACAAACATACATACATTCGTACATAGGTAGCTACATACACAAACAGTTCGTATTAATTGCCTTTTGAAGTCTGATGTTGACATGCCATCGATGTGAGGATGTTACGCAACATTCCTGATGGTAAACCTCAGATTTGACTGGATTTATGCTGCCTCGTTTGCTCTCAGTTCCACATGGACGGTCAAATCATCTGGAAATGAAATAATTTAAATAAACATGAAGAGTCATTCCCATCTCAATTTTCTCTTTGTCCTTTTTCCATCTTGACAGCTGACAACGCCAACCTGCAAAAGAAAAAAGACAGACAAAACTTTCAGCGACAGTCCTGATTTGCACTTTCAGTACACTCTAATGACAGTTATGACAACTTTGGGCCCTATCATACAACCGGCACGATGCGACGCCAGGCGCGACTCAAGTGTGTTTTTGCTAGTTTCAGCCTGACGCAGTTATCATTTTCACGTCCAGCGCCCACGTTGTTTAAAATGCACTCCACCCATCTGTTCGAAAATGAGGTGTGTTCAGGCGCATTGTTGGTGTGTTGCTATTTTGAGGCAACTGAAAATGACTGCGCCATTGACCAACAAAGACCTGGCCTAAAGTCAACAGTGCAGTATTTTCTTTTTGTTATTTAGAGGACACGTTAGTAATATGTGCCTATAGATGGGCGCACAACGCGCGTGTTGTTAAACACACAGAGACGTGCAGCAGCACACAAACATTTTTAAATATTAAAAATGAAAGGATTCTTCTCTCGAGAAGCATTCAGTCTTTCCGCTTGCAAATTCTGCCATGTAAATAGCGAATCCGCCATGGTGCAAGCACATCCAGCTTTTAAAAGGAATGGGAGATGACACTCTGATTGGTTTATTGCACTTTACACCCAAAACACACCCGTGACTCATTAAGAGAATAGAGATAACCCTTTTGGACCATGCGCCTGGTGCACTTTTTTTCTGTTGTTAAACTAGCAAAAGAGGATTCGGACACTCCCTAAGTACACCTGTGCCATGTGCTTCAGACCATGAGCTTCGATTGTTAAGACAGGGCCCCCAGAGTGAATTTACATTCAACCAACAAGCTACATTAAGTTAGAGGAACTTAATAATTTGTAGCATAAACACAATTTTTTAAGTTGGTTACTCAAAAAAAATTAAGTTGCTCCAACTTAACTTGCTCCGAATTTTTAGCCCAAGTTTGTAGCACATGCTAACAACTTATTTAACATGTATATTTAATGAACAAGTAAGATATTACTTGTCATTGTCATTGCTTATAGAGACAATAGTGTTTACCTTCATGTAGCTACTCTTCAGCACAATGGTATCCACAAAAACTTGAACATTACAGAAACTCTTTTAAATGTCAAACATAACAGCATTAAACACTAACAGGTCTTTCCCTTCACTAAAAACAAATAAATTAACACTTAATTTCAACATTTAGTCTCCTTATGCAGTCCTATGCAAAGAAAGCATGCTGGAAACTAGAAATCCACTGCCTAATTTTCAAAATTATCAAGACAATTTCATTAAGTTACTACAACCTTATTTAAAAAAAAAAAAGCCAATTAATGCAGAAATTTGAGTTTAAATTACAGACGATATTAAGTTGATGTAATGATCAACATTATTATGTCATCAGAACTCTACAAAATAATGTTTGTATAATGTAGGTTTAATTAAAACAATAAATTTGAATTTTTAACTTGAAACCATGCATAATTCAGGTCCCCTGAATTACTTTTTAGAGTGTAGGCAGTGAGTCAGAAATCTCCACTTCAGCAGCTTTACATACTCCAAACTTTACAGTTTTATCTATATTCTGAAGATGTGTTCATACATTATTCACCTGGTTTATAGACCAATTTATGACTAAAAATGTGAATGGTGAAATGTATTTGTTTTCTGGCTGTTAACAGTATATTCTGATTTATGGAGTGATAAAAAGAGATATCCTGAAATTAAAACCTTCAACAAAATTAAACATGAATTTTGAAACAGGCTTTATCTAATGTTAAGATTTCTGTTCTGGAAATGTATGCAAATGAGTGCATATTTAATTAGATAGATTTGCATCTTTAAACATTTCAGAAAACTTGTAATACAAAAATATTTGCAATTCTTACCATAATCAATTCACTTGGGAAAGTATGGTGATATCTGCTTTTTATACTCTTTTCACCTCTGGTGTCTCACATTAATTAGAGTAAATAATGTATTTCGATAAACTACATTTTTAAAGCAGCTTCACAATGCTGGTTAGGAGGATGATGGGATGCAGACGAAAGAGTGTGTGTGTAAGGAAGGGCAGATCCGGCTCGCTTGTTTCTCTGCTAATCTTCCTCTTTTTTCCCCATTGACCATACTGCTAATAAATAATGCATGCATCTCTGTGTGTCCGACCTCTCTCTCTCTCTCTCTCTTTCTCTCTCTCTCTCTCTCTGGCAGTCTGTTATTCCCTCTCCCTTTCTTACTCTCTCATTTTGAATTTTCTTCCTTTCTGTGTTGCCCTTCCCCCACTTGATTTCAATCCATGTCTTTGGAAAACCATTCTTGGAGGATTTGCAAGTGTGTGTGCCAGAAATCAGAGATCATGGAAGGACGCTGCCTTTATCAAGAGCCCAAAGAACGTGTGTGTGTGTGTGTGAAAGAGGAAACTGACTAAACTTGTCCAGATCAGGAACACACTGTCCTCCTCAAACCCACCCAACTACATCCACTGAGGGTTGGGCCATAAATAGATATTTAACAATATCGATAATAACTTTTTGAGAAATTTCCAATATTCAGCTTACATCTACACTTTTTTTTTTTTCTCCAAGTTGTACATACAACAAAGATTACTGGAGTATGTTTTACAAGAAAATACCATTTCATTCTTTCTACTTCAAAATGTCATATTTTATTCAATGTGTTACTCGCTGTTTCTTTGTAATTATTTGTCAAATTTACTAGCAATCTCTGAGTGAAGTAAATCCTACGCCTAATTTTTTTTTTTTTTAGTGTTCATTATAATTGTAAAAGAAAGATTACTGGAGTACATTTACAAGAAAATACTACTTCAGTGTTTCTATGTTTTAAATTCAATATGTCACTTGCCGTTTCTTTGTAATTTCGGAGTGAAAATGGTTTCAGTGCCTATTTTTCAGTGTAGACAATCAGGTGCATGTTGCAAAATTCTCTTCTCAAAAATTATTATTATTATTATCATCTATGTTTTAATTTATACAGTATAAAAGTTCTGTTAATAAAAATGTTTTGTTGCAAATTAACTGTTATATTTTCATTTGATTATATTTGAAAAGATTTTATATAACTTTTAAAGTTTTATAAATTCATTTCATTACACTTTTTTTTTTTTTTTTGCTAAATTACTATTAAATCATGAACCAAATAAATAAATAAAAAGGGATTTCAAGTTACATTTACATTCATTCTTGAAGTCTAACAAATGTGCAATGCATTAATGGAAATTATTATTGTGATAAATATCGACATTGAGTGATATATATTATATATATTATACTATACCATATTGCCCAGCCGTACATCCACTGATCCAATCTGTTTCAAATGTCACAAGAATGCATATTAAAACTCAACTGCAATGCTCTGACCTGTATATTTCCGAAGAGTTTCTAACCTTAATCTTCGGGTGGTTTTCGTCAAAACATTTTACATTTTGAATTTTGAGTCACTTCCTATATGAACACACACACAAAAAAAATCATGGACATTTGTCAGACCTGTTCTGCTCGCAGTCACAATAGGAAATGAATGAGCTATTTTTTGGGGGGTACAATCCACAAATCCACGATGAAGTAGTCTTTGAAAATATTTAAATATACAGTACTGTGCAAAAGTCTTAGGCACGTTAGTATTTTCACCCCCCAAAAAATGGTTTTAAGCCAGTTATTTATATCTTTTGCTGTGGTGTGTCAGTAGGAAATATCAGTTCACATTTCTAAACATTTATTTTGCCATTAATTGTAATAATCCACTGAGATTTTTGAATACACAACAGCTGTTGCTCCACACGGAGATCTGATCTCACCATCATCCGAGTCTGTCTGTGATTACATGAAGAAACAGATGAAACTGAGACAGACTAAATCCAGAAGAACTGTGGCCATGTCTCCAAGACGCTTGAGGAAACCTTCCTGCACGATAATTGACAATAATATGATGTATAATATTATATTTTTCTAATATTTGTATTATTTTATATCGAAATAAATGGTGCATAATTTACAGGTGAGTATTGTCTAGTACCATGAAATCCCTTCAAAATAAAAAAATAATGAATAAATATTATTCAAAACAAAATATAGTATTTTTTTAAAATGTTGCGCTTTGGATGAAACTCTTGGTTCTTTACTAATATGACTTTAATTATGGCATCAAACTGGTGCGCCGTCTTCATTTAGAAACCTTTGAGAGGTTAAAGAAAGTTGAAATAACTACATTTGGGCCTGTTAGTATCATATATAAAGATAGCAAAATTCTTTTAATCACAACATTCTTTTACTTGTATGTTCATGTAAAAAGTACATGTACTTGCTCAGTTACATCTTGTCTGACAGGACTTGAAAGGGCGTTAGACAGTCAGAAATGGTCATCTATTGAATATTTCCTTTAACTCTCAAATTAATTCATTAAATGTTGAATGAGTGAATCACCTGTCCTGCTCAAAAGACCTGCTTCTGTTGTCTATCTGCACTCGGCTCAAAGATGTGATGCTCATTTCATAGTGTCAAGACTTATTCGTTTATTAAAAAATACATTAAATATGCAATTCATTCAGACAAAGAGTTGAATACAACTCTTCTATGATCAACTAATTTATATTTCAATTTTTGTGGAGTATTAAGTAAAATGTCAGAGCGGTACAACTGCCCTAAGATTAAATAATAATAATAATAATAATAAAACAAATAAAAAGCTGAAGTTCTTAAAAATATATTTTTCCAATAATAAATTCATTTAATAATATTTCAAATAATGTATTAGTTTTGCTTCAAAAATTGTTAATGTTATTTTAGTATTAATTATATAGTATTTTAAATGACATTTTATCTTTATATTTTCAGTTTTCATTTTAATTTGTTTAAATTTCAGTCATTTTGTTGTGCTTTTGTGATTTATATTAGTTTTTTTTTTAAATATATTTTTATTTTAGTTTTAGTAAATTTAGAACTTATTTTATTTCATTTAGTTGCCAAAGCAACATTTAAGTTTTTTACGTTTTTTTTTTTTTTTTAATGTAATATTTATATTTTATTTCAGCTTTATTTGAATGAGTGAAAACAGTTTTTAATAGCATTAGTTTTAGTAAACAATGACATGCAGGAAATCACTGGAAGTCTTTAGGAAACACGTTTGAAAACAATCATTCTGCAATTCCATGTGGTGGCGCTAGTGAGGCAGAAAGATTTTAAGATGTTAATGCTGATCATGTTGTTGTTCAGATTGTAATTCGTCAAAATTCTTTAGCCTATCAGTCACAAAAAAAACATCAAATGACATCCTTGCAAGAAGAAAAAGTTAAAATCTCAGCGGTGTGTGTGTCAGGTTCCTCTGTGAGCAGGAGAATGTCAGATGTGTTTAAGAGTGTCTCCGACTGATTTAGCAAGCACAATGCAAAGCCGGGCTCCCACAGTCCTCAGAGAGCCGGCCAAGCAGACGGGCCCCTTCTGGGCAGGCTGGTGGATGGTGACCTCTGACCTCACCGCCCAACAGAGGCCTCGTCACATCCAAAAGCGTGTAATGAAGTGCGTCAGACCGTCATTAAACGGCACACAGCCGAGCTGACATTTTAATACGGCTCTTTATGCGTCTGCGAGTGTTTGTACGTCTTAGAAAAGATTTCCAAATGCTTTAATGAACACACTTGGATTATTTTCCATTTTCTTAAAAGTGCAAATTTAATTAAAAATTAGTTCCCTGAAGGATTTAAAGAGCATTGAAAAGTTTCCAGTCATTAAATGAGCAGGAATGCCGTGTTACGGCCAGGACTGTTCTGTTGCCATCGCGACTGAAGCACGACAGCGCTTTCCATTTTCATTTGAATGACCTCGACAACTTCAACTCCAAACAGTATGTGTGCTATGAAAGCCAATAAACTATGTTTTTCTATGACCACGAAGTGCACTAGTGACAGCTTTATAGTGAGGTCAGTGGATTAACCCTTTCAACTAAACAGCTTGTTAAAACTCAAGTTCTGCTACTCTAGAATCAGCAAACAGAGCTGCAAAAATAATAACAGCTGTCTGTCTGTCATTGGTCAGTCAAACAGATAGCCCCGCCCACATCAGAAGTTGACATCATATAGATGACAGTTAAGATGAAAATGAAAAGGAAGTTACTAATCCTCATGATGTTCGAGATATGAATGATTTTTTCTGTTGAGCACAAAATGGCGCTGCTCTTTTCTACAAAAATAAAAGCGAATGGAGACGAACACTGTCAAACACCTCATAACAGCAGTTCATACAATCAGTGCACTTTATTTATATAAGTCATATGCTTTGTGTGAGGAACAGACCTACACTTAAGTCATTATTTGTTGTTTATCGATTTTACCGTATCATTTTACATTCATCCACTCATGATTTCTGCTGGATGTATTTCTCGTACAGTTTCCTCGTTCTCGGAGCATGTTGTTTGAGTTAGTGGTTGCTCCCGGGTTAAAGATTAAATTTGGATCAATCATAATAAAGCCTTAAACGGCACACAACCGATGTTACATAAATGTTCTCAGTTAATCATAAATAAGTGAGGATTACCGGCTCTTGTCGATGGAGATCCGGGAGGATTAACTCTATAATAAATATCATCACATTCTCCTCCAGCTGAAACAATCATCAGCCGTGTGTCTACAACAGCCCAGTTCCTCACAGCAGATACAGGTTGAATTTGGGTGTCCTGGTAAGATTAAATAATACTGAATGTATAGTAAACCACACAAAGGAAAGATACAGGAACAACCACAGATCTCAGCTCTGCAAATTCAAATTTTGCATTTGCATTGATGGCAAACCTGACCTAATGCATTTTCACATGATATATATGAATAATTTCAGTCTGTCCCTCACACAGCATCGTATCACCTCAGATTATAGTGCGTGAGCCGTATGGACAACAGAGCTTGACAGTATAAAGCGCTGTTCATTTTCATTCTAAGAAGCAGCTCTTCCACTGAAAAAACACATGAAGGTGAGTAAATGACAGGACTTTCATTTCTGGCTGATGTGTTCTTTAAGAGGTTTGTGGGGGGGGGGGGGGGGGGGCGCTTTTGTGATGGTTTTGTCTTGCGTAAGTAAAGCTTCAGAGCTCCACTCAAGACTGCACATTCCAGAGAGTGATTGGCCGCTGACCCGCACACAGATGCACCATGGGAAAGTTGTTTTAACTATGTGCTCATGATCTCTAAAAGAAGATCTTACCAAACATGAGAACATGTCCAAATTTCACTCCAACATCACAAGAAAGAAATATCACATCTTGCATAAAGAAAATACTATTTCTGCATCATCACAATTATTTTCATGACAATTAAACAAATTTGTATAAATCATTTAATTTAGCTACGAGTTATATGGGGTATTTTGTAAATTGCATGGTAGTATTTAAAGGGTTAGTTCACCCAAAAATGAAAATTCTGTCATTAATTACTCACCCTCATCTTCAGAGTGCATATGGAGATCTTTTTGATGAAATCTGAGTGATTTCTGTCTCCAGTCTATGCAACTAGTACTTTGATGCTTCAAAAAGTTCATAAAGAGATCGTAAAACTAATCCATAAGAATTGAGCGGTTTAGTCCAAATTTTCTGAAGAGACACAACCGCTTAATGATGAACAGATTTAATTTAGACTTTTATTCACATATAAACATTCATCAACTCACACATCAGAAACGGAAGCTCAAGCATGTTTGCTTGAACCAATGAGGTTCATTCTCGTGTTACGCAGCACGTTTGAGCTTCAGCAAGAACCAATGAGGTTCATTCTCGTGTTACGCATCACGTTTGAGCTTCTGCAAGAACCAATGAGGTTCATTCTCGTGTTACGCATCACGTTTGAGCTTCAGCAAGAACCAATGAGGTTCATTCTCGTGTTACGCATCACGTTTGAGCTTCTGCAAGAACCAATGAGGTTCATTCTCGTGTTATGCATCACGTTTGAGCTTCTGCAAGAACCAATGAGGTTCATTCTCGTGTTACGCAGCACGTTTGAGCTTCAGCAAGAACCAATGAGGTTCATTCTCGTGTTACGCAGCACGTTTGAGCTTCAACAAGACCCAATGAGGTTCATTCTCGTGTTACGCAGCACATTTGAACTTCAACAAGAACCAATGAGATTCATTCTCATGTTACGCAGCACATTTGAACTTCAACAAGAACCAATGAGGTTCATTCTCATGCTACGCATCACGTTTGAGCTTCAGCAAGAACCAATGAGGTTCATTCTCGTGTTACGCAGCACGTTTGAGCTTCAGCAAGAACCAATGAGGTTCATTCTCGTGTTACGCAGCACGTTTGAGCTTCAGCAAGAACCAATGAGGTTCATTCTCGTGTTAAGCAGCACGTTTGAGCTTCAGCAAGAACCAATGAGGTTCATTCTCGTGTTACGCAGCACGTTTGAGCTTCAGCAAGAACCAGTGAGGTTCATTCTCGTGTTACGCAGCACGTTTGAGCTTCTGCAAGAACCAATGAGGTTCATTCTCGTGTTACGCAGCACGTTTGAGCTTCTGCAAGAACCAATGAGGTTCATTCTCGTGTTACGCATCATGTTTGAGCTTCAGCAAGAACCAATGAGGTTCATTCTCGTGTTACGCAGCACGTTTGAACTTCAGCAAGAACCAATGAGGTTCATTCTCGTGTTATGCATCACGTTTGAGCTTCTGCAAGAACCAATGAGGTTCATTCTCGTGTTACGCAGCACGTTTGAGCTTCAGCAAGAACCAATGAGGTTCATTCTCGTGTTACGCAGCACGTTTGAGCTTCAACAAGACCCAATGAGGTTCATTCTCATGTTACGCAGCACATTTGAACTTCAACAAGAACCAATGAGGTTCATTCTCATGCTACGCATCACGTTTGAGCTTCTGCAAGAACCAATGAGGTTCATTCTCGTGTTACGCAGCACATTTGAACTTCAACAAGAACCAATGAGATTCATTCTCATGTTACGCAGCACATTTGAACTTCAACAAGAACCAATGAGGTTCATTCTCATGCTACGCATCACGTTTGAGCTTCAGCAAGAACCAATGAGGTTCATTCTCGTGTTACGCAGCACGTTTGAGCTTCAGCAAGAACCAATGAGGTTCATTCTCGTGTTACGCAGCACGTTTGAGCTTCAGCAAGAACCAATGAGGTTCATTCTCGTGTTAAGCAGCACGTTTGAGCTTCAGCAAGAACCAATGAGGTTCATTCTCGTGTTACGCAGCACGTTTGAACTTCAACAAGAACCAATGAGGTTCATTCTCATGCTACGCATCACGTTTGAGCTTCTGCAAGAACCAATGAGGTTCATTCTCGTGTTACGCAGCACGTTTGAGCTTCAGCAAGAACCAATGAGGTTCATTCTCATGCTACACATCACGTTTGAGCTTCAGCAAGAACCAATGAGGTTCATTCTCATGCTACGCAGCACGTTTGAGCTTCAGCAAGAACCAATGAGGTTCATTCTCATGCTACACATCACGTTTGAGCTTCAGCAAGAACCAATGAGGTTCATTCTCGTGTTACGCAGCACGTTTGAGCTTCAGCAAGAACCAATGAGGTTCATTCTCATGCTACGCATCACGTTTGAGCTTCTGCAAGAACCAATGAGGTTCATTCTCATGTTACGCAGCACGTTTGAGCTTCAACAAGACCCAATGAGGTTCATTCTCGTGTGTTACATAGTATGCATCAGATTTCATGAACGAAAGTCTTAGGGGTTTGGACTGACAGTTCACCAAAAAATGAAAATTCTGTCATTAATTAAGCCTTTAATTCATGCATTTTTCAGTAATCATTACTGTATGAGACTGGTTTTTTGCATTACAGTAAAATTTGACTTTTTTTTAATGCAAAATATAATTCCTGGTGAAATCTTTCTCTGTGAGATTCGCCCACCCGCTGTGTTTGACTGTCATGGAGCTAAACGTCTTTCTAAATGTTCATCTTCAACATCACAGGAGTTGAGGAGCAGATGGTGATTGTGGCCCCTCTCTCACACACACACACATGACGTTTGCATGTTCACAGGGAACGATGACACACACACCTTAGGTTTCCACTTTAACATTTCCATAATGTTGGCACTTTTGCGATCAAACCCCTCAACAATGAGAATGTACAAACACATACTTTATGGCAGATACTGAACTAAAGCGGAGTGGTAAGATGGCACAAACCAACTGTAGAGATTTGATTGATATATTCGCACAGCTATCCAGACTGATTTACACACACGAGTGATGAAGAAGGTGAACCAAACAATCAAGACGAGGAAGAAGTTTGTTTACAGATGTCGAATAATGTTGCAACTCGCTGCATTAATATAAAATTAAACCGATGTTCATCACAGGTGTGTACATTAAAAAAATATCATTTGTTCATGATGTTTGGGTGGTTTTCAGGATGTTGCTATGCAGTTGCTAGGGTATTTTGTTGCCATGCGATTGCTAGGGTGTTTTGAGTGGTTTCCAAGATGTTGCTATATGGTTGCTAGTGTGTTTTGGTGGTTTCTAGGTTGTTTCTAGGGTGTTGCTATGATCTTTGGGTGGTATCCAGGAAGTTGCTATGTTTTTGCTAGGGTGTTTTGAGTAGTTTTCAAGGTGTTACTACTGTATGTAGTTGCTAGTGTGTTTGGGTGTTGCTATGCGATTGCTAGGGTGCTTTGGGTGGTTTCTAGGATGTTGCTCTGCGTTTGCTAGGGTGTTTTGGGTGGTTTGCAGGACGTTGCTATGCATTTGCTAGGGTGTTTTGGTGCTTTGAAAGGTGTTGCTAGGGTGTTGCTATGATCTTTGGGTGGTTTCTATGACGTTGCTATGCGTTTGCTAGGGTGTTTTGGTGCTCTGCAGGTTGTTGTTAAGGTGTTTGGGTGGTTTCCAGGATGTTGCTATGTTGTTGCTATGATGTTTGGGTGGTTTTTAGGATGTTGCTATGCGATTTGCTAGGGTGTTTTGGGTGGTTTTTGCTATGCAATTGCTAGGGTGTTTTGGGAGGTTTGCAGGACATTGCTATGCGTTTGCTAGGGTGTTTTGGTGCTTTGAAAGGTGTTGCTAGGGTGTTGCTATGATCTTTGGGTGGTTTCTATGACGTTGCTATGCGTTTGCTAGGGTGTTTTGGTGCTCTGCAGGTTGTTGTTAAGGTGTTTGGGTGGTTTCCAGGATGTTGCTATGTTGTTGCTATGATGTTTGGGTGGTTTTCAGGATGTTGCTATGCGATTTGCTTGGGTGTTTTGGGTGGTTTTTGCTATGCAATTGCTAGGGTGTTTTGGGAGGTTTGCAGGACGTTGCTATGCGTTTGCTAGGGTGTTTTGGTGCTTTGAAAGGTGTTGCTATGATCTTTGGGTGGTTTCTATGACGTTGCTATGCGTTTGCTAGGGTGTTTTGGTGCTCTGCAGGTTGTTGTTAAGGTGTTTGGGTGGTTTCCAGGATGTTGCTATGTTGTTGCTATGATGTTTGGGAGGTTTGCAGGATGTTGCTATGCGTTTGCTATTGTGTTTTGGCGCTTTGAAAGGTGTTGCTATGATCTTTGGGTGATTTCTATGATGTTGCTATGCGTTTGCTAGGGTGTTTTGGTGCTCTGCAGGTTGTTGTTAAGGTGTTTGGGTGGTTTCCAGGATGTTGCTATGTTGTTGCTATGATGTTTGGGTGGTTTTCAGGATATTGCAATGATGTTTAGGGTGTTGCTATGTGGTTGCTAGGGTGCTTCTTCTGTTTTATCGTCCACCTGGTGAAAATGGTGTGTCTGATCACTTAGTAAAGTAACAGAACACCTAAACCTATTGTTTAACTAGTGCAACAGAACCAAACAGGGCTCTGTTTGAATTCAATAAAGCCCAATAAATGATTAAATTAACTCAACTGAATCTCCTTCAGTTAACTATAAGCTGGTAATGGCATGTTAGCGTGCTAAATATAAATTATTTTACTAAATGTACAGTAATATATGGGATGAGCAACGTCCTCAACCTAAACACAAGCTATACTCTTTAGTATGACAGAAACCACAAAATACCAACATCACAGAAACTCTTCTAAATCTCAAGTATAACAGAACATTGATACACCACGTCTTTCCCTTTACTCAAAAACATCAACATTTACTCTCACAATCCAGTCCCACTGAGAACTAGACAACAATGAACTCAAAAATTATTCATGTTGCTTAATTTGATATTGGCATCAAAATCATTGTGAATATTGTCACATTGTCACTTTTAGAACTGAACAAAGACAGTGTTTGTTCCTACAGCAGCTTAATGACACACTAAAAATGACTTACTGTGAGACTGTAAAGTGGCCAAACACTAATGCTGTCTATAGATTCTCCTTCCCTGTTAAAAGACTGGGAAATTCCCTCTATATGACATACAAAATGGAGTGTCGGGGGGATATAAAGATGGCCATCCATCACCGACAATAAAATCTCATTGATTACTGAGCGGCATAAACCACAGGACACAAGCAGGGAGAGAGACGTTTACTGGACCTTCAGAACTCGCCATTAGAGCTTCTGCTTCATAAATCAGTCATACTATAGAGCCACGAGGACTGCCTCAGGCGCTCAACCCTCTCAACACACCCTGAACTCTCTCACGGCCATACGTGTGAATCACAAAATACAACAGCTACTGCTGCAAAACCACCATGAGATTTTTAGGGGTTGTGCAACAGCTGTCATCCACAATGCTGGGGTGATTTTAGTGTGTTGCTATGTGGTTGCTAGGGAGCTTGGGTGGTTTCCAGGATGTTGCTATGTGGTTGCTTGGTTGTTGATATGTGATTGTTAGGGTGTTTTGGGTGGTTTTTAGGATGTTGCCATGCGTTTGCTAGGGTGTTTGGATGGTTTCCAGGATGTTGCTATTCAGTTGCTAAGATGTTTGAGCGGTTTCCAGGATGTTGCTAGGGTGTTTGGGTGGTTTTTAGGAGGTTGCTATGTGATTGTTTGGGTGTTTAGGAGGTTTCAAGGATTGCTATTGTTGCTATTCAGTTGCTAAGATGTTTGAGCGGTTTCCAGGATGTTACTATGCAGTTGCTAGGATGTTTGGGTGTCTTCCAGGATGTTGCTATGCAGTTGCTAGGATGTTTGGGTGGTTTCCAGGATGTAACTACGCAGTTGCTAGGGTGTTTGGATGGTTTCCAGGATGTTGCTATTCAGTTGCCAAGATGTTTGAGCGGTTTCCAGGATGTTGCTATGTGATTGCTAGGGTGTTTGGGTGGTTTTTAGGAGGTTGCTATGTGATTGTTTGGGTGTTTAGGAGGTTTCAAGGATGTTACTATGCAGTTGCTAGGATGTTTGGGTGTCTTCCAGGATGTTGCTATGCAGTTGCTAGGATGTTTGGGTGGTTTCCAGGATGTAACTACGCAGTTGCTAGGGTGTTTGGATGGTTTCCAGGATGTTGCTATTCAGTTGCTAAGATGTTTGAGCGGTTTCCAGGATGTTGCTATGTGATTGCTAGGGTGTTTGGGTGGTTTCCAGGATGTTGCTATGCAGTTGCTAGGATGTTTGGGTGGTTTCCAGGATGTAACTACGCAGTTGCTAGGGTGTTTGGATGGTTTCCAGGATGTTGCTATTCAGTTGCTAAGATGTTTGAGCGGTTTCCAGGATGTTGCTATGTGATTGCTAGGGTGTTTGGGTGGTTTCCAGGATGTTGCTATGCAGTTGCTAGGATGTTTGGGTGGTTTCCAGGATGTAACTACTCAGTTGCTAAGATGTTTGAGCAGTTTCCAGAATGTTGCTATGTGATTGCTAGGGTGTTTGGGTGGTTTCCAGGATGCAACTATGCAGTTGCTAGGGTGTTTGGATGGTTTCCAGGATGTTACTATGCAGTTGTTATGGTGTTTGGGTGGTTTCCAGGGTGTTTCTATGTCATTGTTAGGGTGTTTTGGGTGGTTTCCAAGATGTTGCTATGCGATTGCTATGGTGTTTGGGTGGTTTCCAGGATGTAACTACGCAGTTGCTAGGGTGTTTGGATGGTTTCCAGGATGTTGCTATTCAGTTGCTAAGATGTTTGAGCGGTTTCCAGGATGTTGCTATGTGATTGCTAGGGTGTTTGGGTGGTTTCCAGGATGTTGCTATGCAGTTGCTAGGATGTTTGGGTGGTTTCCAGGATGTAACTACGCAGTTGCTAGGGTGTTTGGATGGTTTCCAGGATGTTGCTACTCAGTTGCTAAGATGTTTGAGCGGTTTCCAGGATGTTGCTATGTTATTGCTTGGGTGTTTGGGTGGTTTTTAGGAGGTTGCTATGCGATTGCTTGGGTGTTTAGGAGGTTTCAAGGAAGTTACTATGCAGTTGCTAGGATGTTTGTGTGGTTTCCAGAATGTTACTATGCAGTTGCTATGGTGTTTGGGTGGTTTCCACGGTGTTTCTATGTCATTGTTAGGGTGTTTTGGGTGGTTTCCAAGATGTTGCTATGCAGTTGCTAGGATGTTTGGGTGGTTTCCTGGGTGTTTCTATGTCATTGTTAGGGTGTTTTGGGTGGTTTCCAGAATGTTACTATGCAGTTGCTATGGTGTTTGGGTGGTTTCCTGGGTGTTTCTATGTAATTGTTAGGGTGTTTGGGGTTTTTTCCAGGATGTAACTACGCAGTTGCTAGGATGTTTGTGTGGTTTCCAGAATGTTACTATGCAGTTGCTATGGTGTTTGGGTGGTTTCCAGGGTGTTTCTATGTCATTGTTAGGGTGTTTTGGGTGGTATCCAGGATGTTGCTATGCGATTGCTAGGGTGTTTGGGTGGTTTCCAGGATGTTGCTATGCAGTTGCTATGGTGTTTGGATGGTTTCCAGGATGTTGCTATGCAGTTGCTAGGATGTTTTTCTGTTTTTCTTTTGTTGTTTGGTTCATATTAACAGCATATACAGCAGTAGGTACAATATATTATATTATTATTATTAAAGAATAATATGAAGAGTTCAGATGCAAAAGCCGCTAAACACCACCTCTGTTAAAAATGAGATGATATTGAGCGCATGCTCTCCGCACATAGTATATGTTCATCAAATACTTTCGCTTAAATCCGAGCTTCAGCCTATTCAGAAATACCTGTTCGTTGGCCGAAACCTCTAAACACCACATCCCTTTGTCCACAGTCCAGAGAAGAACCAATCTGAAGACGCGAGCTGAATCATGTTTTCAAGATGAATGATGATGTGTGCTTTCAATTGCCAAGCTGCAAGTTTTTATCATGTTTTGTCCATCATTACAGTGGCAATGACAGGATTTCATGAGTAGCAAGTAAACACAACAATGTTCCTTTTGCTGCTGTTAAACTGACAGAAACGGATGTTTTACTATGTCTTGTTGTCCAAGGAGGTTTTTGCAAAAAAAAAAAAAGGACACATGGATTTAGCTGGTTTTGCAGCAAAAGACAGTCAAATTTGTTAAATACTAATGAATTGACATTTTTGAAAATAAGGCATTTCAATAACTGACTAATAACATTTTCATTGCCATTAAAGTGGAATCACTGAACCTAAACATATGAGCCTGGTAAAAAAAAAAAAATGCTCATTTAAAAGAAAACATCTTCATATCTAGATTATAACGTTTGAAATATAGGAAAAATGTTTAGAAAAGAACTGTCTCTCTGATTGAAAGCATCTGTTTGCTCTGTTGACTTGGGACAATTTGATCAATCGCACAGCCTGTAGACGAGTTCGCTACATTCCCTCTAGTCTTAGTTTATCTGTCAGAAACGCCCCTCCACCGCACGGCAAATAAACACGCAGCCGTTCTGGTCAGCCGGTGGAGAGACGCCCTTCCAGCTCCTGTCAGAAAAGGCCCAGATGAAGCAGATCAATGACTGTTTCAGGACTTTGGAGCTCCAGCGTAACGTGCCCAGCCTCGGGCCATCTCACCTGGATACCACATCAAACAGCTGCCTGTCACTCAAACACAAAGACGGGCTCCATCTAACACAACAATCCTTCCTGTGCGCTGTAACACCGAACGACCTGCTGCATGAACACAGCTGCTGTTTTAACCTGCAGTCATGAGATCAACATCGACTGCTTTAACACTGAGACTGGTGCAGTTGCTGATAGCTTGTGATTTAAATCAGTGAGATCAGAACAGTATAGCAAACTACTTACATAAAATGCATATAAATATCAGTCGTCACCGTATATCTTAGTAAGATGATATTTAAATGCTTAGTTTATGATCAAACCTCTGTAGTTTTAAGAAAATATAATGCAGTGCAATACAATGATGATCGAGAGATAAACAAATAAATGTTCCTCAAAAGCCTGATGGATCATATTTGATATGATGTTCCTGCTTTTGTAAAACATTCCTCAGCGCATGTTATTTTAAAGAAAAATGTTTGTCTGCATAATCGTTTATAATCTATACAAACGTTTGTAAATGCAGGTTTCAAAGTAGAGTTTAGAACAAAATTGGCATAAATAATTTTTTTGGTGTAAATGCATTAAAATAACTTCCACTTATTATTGAAGAACAGCCATTTTCTTTTTGATTACAATAGAAAACCAGCATTAAACTCAGCCCAGGTTTCTTATTCTTAAGGTCTTTAAAGCTTTACAGATCGATTAATAGATAAGGTTAGTACACTGTAGCGTATTTGATATGAGAATTTCTAAGGTATCTAAATGATCAACATAATCAAAACTTTGCTGAAAAACCTGTTGCACACAATCTACAACATGCCTTCTGTTGTCTGATTGATAGTTTATACGTTTTTAGCAAGTAAAAGGCCTTTTAGTAAAATTGTAAGAACATCACCCTTCAGGTCGTGGTTCAGGTTTCTTTTTTTCTGTGAAATCTTAAACATAAGAATAACTTTGATATTGTTAGTAATATTTCAAGATGAACACCTAATAAAGCAACTTAGGTTTATCTGATTATCCATGCGTCATTTTTTAGAAAAATCATCTCATTGATTTCAATTACAAGCTATCAGAACTTACTTTTTGGCCATATTAATATCCAGCCTGGTCTCATTGTTACGTAGCTATTAATACGTAACTTTCAATAACACAAAACATACTTTTTGTACGGTTGGATAGGTGCTGAAACGTACAATATGGATGTTTTAGCGACATTTAAACGTAACATTATTACGTTTTTACAGCTTCGAAACGTTAAATATTTACATATCATAAAAATACCTGTATAATTTACGTAAATGTAAGATCTCTTAACCCTACTCCTAAACCCAATTTCTTAATTAGAATTCGTTAACAAGCGCAGGATTTGACGTTGCTGCCAAAAATGGAGATGAAGACTGTTGGATAAAGGGCTAAATTTGGATCTGTTCCTCGCAAATATATGGATTCTAAAGATCTGTATTACAGCAAATGAATAAAATTGATGTATTTTGTGAATTTATGTTGTGTTTCAGTGTATTTTATGGTTCTTTTGTCGCTTAATAGGAGAAAACGCCTTTTCTGTTTCACGGCCAACAAACGAAATATCACAAAATGGTTAAACGATTACAGAAATGTTATTCATTTTAAAGTTTTAAAGTGTAGTCTTGTTAAACATTATTGTGACGAGCAAGGGTGCGCGAGAGCCCTGAGGGAACGGCGCGAGGCCGGTGACGCGAGTGATAACGAGCTTCAGCTGCGAGTCGCACCGGTCTCGAGTCTCTCACGGAGGAGCTCCGGAAGCATAAAAAGCAGCACATATACTAAAATTGGATCGATACAGAGAAGAAAGAGGCGGGAATCGGCAAACGTTCAACATAACTTTAATATATAAAATAAACAAACAACAAAACGAAAGTAAATGCCAGCAGACCCTCACGGACGTCTGCCGGCCACACAAACATAATAAAACATAAAATAAAGTCCAGGCCTGGTCCTCTCTCGTCTTTCACTGTCATCGCTCCTCCTTTTATGCTTCCGGAGCTCCTCCGTGAGAGACTCGAGACCGGTGCGACTCGCAGCTGAAGCTCGTTATCACTCGCGTCACCGCCCTGCTCGTCACAATTATGTAATCCTTCAAAATGTGTTTGCAGCAGAAGTCACAAACAGAGCGAAATGTTATTATTTCATATTAAGTAGATGAGTAAACTGCATTTAATAAATGCGATTAAAAATATGACAATTGAATACAATAGAATCAAAGCTTTAATGCCACCATTTTAATATTCATAAATAGGAAGACGTACAAATTTGTATATCGGTCAAGTTGTTCATATGTAAATAATTTACGTTTTAGTGGAGTACGTTTTTAGAGTATATGAAAACATAAATAAATGTGTGGTAGAACTACATTTTACGTAAAAATACACACGTATTCTCATGAGAACACGTTGCAGCATCAGCATCTGCAGAAAACTGCATGTTTTTGCTCAGTTTGGGCCTCTGAATAAAATTCAATGTTGTTGCCTATTCTCACTATATCATACTATATGAGCCATAAAAGCCTGATGTATTAAAAATGATACAAAACATGTTTTTATATCTTGTCTAAAGGTTCGATAAACTGTTCCATTACCATAGACTATTATTTTATGTCACATCTTGCAGGGTTAAAACTATAACAGAAATGCACACGTGTAAAAGCATGAGATCGTTCTTACTTCTTGGAAAAACTACAAACAGAGCGGGCAAACTCTCGTCTACCCAACCTGGATGTTATTATCACTGACTTATTTCAGTCCGAGTCACAGTGTAGCGGTGTGAGTCGCAACCAACGACTTCCTCTGGGTTTCCTGCAATGCATGCTTGTTCTCCAGCCTCTGGATTCTTTCTCTCAAGCATATGATTACGGCTTGGATTAAAACTCGACTGCATGTTTGTGGTGAGCGACTGGGCATTGCGGTGTCACTTCATTAGTGGAAACGACAGGCCGTCTGCTGGGCCTCATGAGGGAGGGAAACAGGGACGCCTGACCACAAAACACAAAAAGGCAAAGCCAGAAAGAGAGCTAGTACATGGCTGTTGAGTATCGTTTCACCATTTGATACAACTTAACCAAACAGAACGGAAAGAATGCCTGAAAAAGACACAATTAGAACAACAAACCAAAGTAGGAATGCAGGATCTGCTGCATGTACGTCAACTGAAGAGCCCTTATTGTCTCCTAAATGGCTAAATTTAGTTAGGAAATGAAGCAGAGCATACCGTTCTATTTCAGAAACGCTGTCGCTCTCTGGTTGCTCCTGTAATGACATCAGACAGAAACTCACACGACACAACTGAACTAAAGAGACATCGGCAGATAAAACTAGAGGTTATTCCAGTACAGTACAGCTGATCTACTGATGCTACAAGCAATCCGTCTCGGGTCAGAAATGAACCAGTTTAGGGCAAAAATAGTGACAAAAATAATCCCAGTATTTAAAACATAGGAACAGAAAATGCCTAATCAGCTACTATTGTGCTTGATTTATTTGATTTTATGATTTTATATTGATTTGATTTTATAGTTTAACATGAGAATATATATATATATATATATATATATATAAATCTATACTATATACCTATATATATATATATATATATATATATATATATTAGTATATATTAGGGCTGTCAATAGATTAATTTTTTTAATCGTGATTAATCGCGCACCCTTAATCACGATTAATCGTGATTAATCGCACACTTATCGTGAAATTAAGCATACACCATTTATCTTGTTTAACATGTCCATTTTGCCATCATTGCTTATATCTAGCAAAGTAAACCATCAGATTGAAGTGTGATTTTCACAAAAAATTTCAGCTTTTTTCAAGGTAAATGTCTTTTCAAAAAAGGACACCAAATAACCAAATGATATGATTTCATATAATTCATACATTTATATAGGCTACACCAAAGCACCCATTAAAAAAAAACTTTCAGAATTCATAGTGTATATAGTGTGTGTATATATATATATATATATATATATATATATATATATATTATATATATATATAGTGTATAGTATGTGCAACAGCAAAGAGCTTGTTTACATTTTAGACAAGTCAAGTTGTAACACTGAACAGGACCACATGGAGATGCCAAAAAACCCCCACCTTGACCTGCATATATACTAAAGTACACAGCAACATACACAGGAAAAATCCAAACATTATCCTGAATGTGTGTGAAAACAACGTGAACATACTGGAATGTGTCTGTGCATAAATACAATATGCAATCAGTGCGTCGAGAGCGCTCATACATGATTTGTTTGCCCATCAGTATAACAGACTCACGCGTGCTTCTGTACGTCACCGCAATCGACTTTACTTTGATTGCAATCCTCATCCATCAAAACGTTCATATCAAGAAGCTGGTTTGCTTTATCCAGCCGAGAAACATAGTTTTCATATCATCTGGCCATACAGCGGTGGAATGTTTCGACGTTCTGTTCAGACAGGAAAGCGCGATGCGGGAGGACTCACGCTCTTCAGATACAATGACACAATATAACAGAGAGTTTGTGTTTCAAAGCAAAACAGACACTAGAATGAATCTTTCTCTCTGCCATCTGATATAATCAGCACTGACTTTAAGATCATCTAACTGCGTGAAGCAAATTACGTTATGACACAATTTCACGTTTCCTAATTTTTTTGCGTTAAATGCGTCAAATTATTTTAATGCGTTAAGGATTTTGAATTAATCGCAAGCGTTACCACGCTGACAGCCCTAATATATACAGTATCTCACAAAAGTGAGTACACCCCTCACATTTCAGCAACCATTTTAGTATATCTTCTCAAGGGACAATACTATAGAAATGAAACTTGGATATATTTTAAAGTAGTTAATGTGCTTCTTGTATAGCAGTATAGATTTACTGTCCTCTGAAAATAACTCAACATACAGCCATTATTGTCAAAAATAGCTGGCAACAAATATGAGTACACCCTAAGTAATAACAGTTGTATGTTGTTTAACCATGCAAAACCACATGTCCTATTCATCATGTTCATGTTTTTGTCTGCTTGACAGGACCATACAAATGTGTGTATCTTGTATTAGAGCAGTTCAAATTTGGTGCTTTGAGTACAATTCTCTCATACTGATCACTGGATGTTCAACATGGCACCTCATGGCAAAGAACTCTGAGGACTTGAGAATTAGAATTGTTGCTCTCCACAAAGATGGCCTAGGCTATAAGAAGATTGGTAACACCCTGAAACTGACAGCACACACACAGCACAGTGGCCAGGTTCCTACAGAGATTTTCCAAGACGGGTTCCACTCGGAACAGGCCAAAGAAGTTGAATCAAAGAAGTTGAGACCTTGTGCTGTGCATGAGGTGCAGAAGCTGGCTTCAAAAAACAGATGCATGAGTGCTGCCAGCATTGTTTTAGAGGTTGCAGAAGCAGAAGGTCAGCTTGTCAGTGCTCAGACCATACACCGCACACTGCAACAGGTCGGTTTGCATGGCCGTCGTCCCAGAAGGAAGCCTTTTCGGAAGCTGGCTCACAAGAAAGCCCGCAAACAGTTTGCTGAAGACAACTTGTCCAAGAGCATGAATTACTGGAACCATGTCCTGTGGTCTGATGAGACTAAGATAAACTTGTTTGGCTCAGATGGTGTCCAGCATGTGTGGCGACGCCCTGGTGAGGAGTACCACGAAAATTGTGTCTTGCCTACAGTCAAGTATGGTGGTGGTAGCATATGTTTTGGGCTGCATGATTGCTGCTGGTACTGGGGAGCTGCGCTTCATTGAGGGAAACATGGATTCCAACATGTACTGTGACTTTCTGAAGCAGAACATGATGCCCTCCCTGCAGAAACTGGGCCGAACGGCATGATAATGACCCCAAACACAACGCCAAGATGACAACTGCCTTGCTGAGGAAGCTGAAGGTGAAGGTGATGGAGTGGCCAAGTATGTCTGCAGACCTGAACCCTATTGAGCACCTGTGGGGCATCCTCAAGCGGAAGGTGGAGAAGCACAATGTGTCTAACATCCAGCGGCTCAGTGATGTCATTATGGAGGAGTGGAAGAGGATCCCAGCAACAACTTGTGCAGCTCTGGTGAATTTCATGCCCAGGAGGATTAAGGCAGTGCTAAATAACAATGGTGCTCACACAAAATATTGACACTTTAGACACAGTTTTGACACGTTCACTTAGGGTGTACTCACTTTTGTTGCCAGTTATTCAGACAATAATGGCTGTATGCAGAGTTATTTTCAGAGGACAGTAAATCTGTACTGCTATAGAAGCTGCACATTGTCTACTCTAAAGTATATCCAGTTTTCATTTCTATAGTATTGTCCCTTGAGAACATATAATAAAATGTGAGGGTATCTCACTTTTGTGAGATACTGTATATACATATATATATATATATATATATATATATATATATATATATATATATACACACACACACACACACACACATATATATACAGTATATACACATAACATTTGATATATCTATCAGTGAAATCTAACAGTGAAATGAATTTACTATATTTTAGTGTGATAATGCTGTTTTATTTAATATTCTGTGTTTTTAGGGCATTTTATCAATTATATTTATGCAGTAGTTATAATCCATTTATTAACTTTTGTAGCATAGATCTGAAAAGGAAATTTCCAACTGTCATAAATCTTGAATGCTTTAGAGCTTAAGTTTGGTAAAATATTGCTGAAATGCGAAGAAAAAAAAAAGTAAAAACTTTTTATTGTAATGCAAAATGCATTCATTTTTTATATGAAATATATATATTTTCAAAACATGTCTTACTCTAAAACTGTGAGAAAATCAAAGCCATAAATTTAAACAAGTTGTGTTCCAAATTTGAGGTTGACATCTAAAAAAATGAGCTTTCAGTAAGATTTTGTTTGGGCGCAGTACCAAACGTTTCCACTAGATGAAATTCATTTCCTATTCATTTCCAAAGCGCTCATTTTTGAGTGACTATTTTTTAGGACCATTTAACGTTTTCGAATCATGTCCATGATTTGCGTGTGTGTGTGTGTGTGTGTGTTCACACAGCAAGTGCCAAAACCTTTACAAAGTTTCGTACGTTTGTAATAAAAGTTATATATATATAAAAAAAAAAGTAAACTTTTTTGGTCAAAACGGAAGTGCACCAGTGGGATAAAAATAAATGCACACACACACACACACACACATACATAATATAACATTTTATACATTAAATATATATGTGTGTCTCTATATATGTATATGTAAATACAAATGAAAAACAAGAATATGCCTTATAAAAAAGTCCCTGAAAGTAAATAATGAATGTTAATAAAGAGTAAATGTTTGACACGAGATTCACTTATATTTTTCTGTACTGATCTCGTCTTTAAACCGAGGCTATGCTAAGGCTGGACTAGTACTGTACTGTATGTGTGACAGACTGATCACAGCACAGCACATTTTTAACCGAAGGGTGAATTAATACATGGAAATTATAAGGAGAAACTGCAGTGCTCCTTTGCATAATCAGCCTTTAATTGAGCCCAGAGCCATATGTGTGTGCTGAGCATTCTGGGCTCTGACTAATGGGGCATGAGCTGGTTAAATGAAGCGTGGCAGAAGAGAGTAATCCAGACCTGATATGGACACACACACAGACAGTGCGACTGCTGAGCACACTCAGTATGCACATACACACACCCCAGATGGCCGCGCAGCAGCTCGATGGATGTGAATCTGTGAGGATCGACTCTCAGACGGCTGCATGTGACGTCTAGAAATGTCATCAGTGATGCAAAGATATATCAGACAGAGACACAATGCATCATGGGATGAGTAGTTAATAAGAATTTCTAAGGTACACAGCCTAGAACCTTTTTTAATTGCTTCAAATCAACATCTGTACTGAATTGAGTGAATTAATATGTGATTTTTTTCAACAGTCCCTAATGGCCAAAATCTATGGATCTTGTTTCTGTCACACACACACACACACACACACACAAACACACACACACACACACACACAAAAAGGTAATTGCAACTTTTTCTCTCACAATTCTGAGTTCATGTCTCACAATTTTTTCTTTCAATTCTAAGAAAAAAGTCAGAATTGTGTGATATAACCTTGCAATTGTGAGAAAGTCAGAATTGAGAGACAAAAAGTCACATTTACCTTTTTTCATTTTTTTATTCTATGGTGCAAACAAGCTTTCATAAAAATCTCTTTTAAAAGTGTCAATTAAAAAAAACTTGCTGTTGTTTTGTGTGTCAGCGTCTCTTACAGCTGTAGTGATGAAAATGTAGTTCAGCTCCGACCCCATGCTGCACCAGCTTATCGTCAAGTGTATTAATTAGCCTATTTTGTGTATGCTTAACGATGCACACAGTTTAATGAATTACAGGTCATGAATAAAAATGAGGGAGGAGTCGGAAAGGAGGAAATCTGCTTGGGAAATTTGTTGCATATTTGCATATATTTACAATCTCATACACTGTAACGTGGCCCGAATAAACCTTCAGCTTTTAATTAATTCAGCAGCGATCCGGCTTCAGCATTTAGGAAGCTGAGAGAAGTTTGAGTCCTGCAAATAATATTCATATTTCAGACACGTTCTCTGTATCTGTAGTCAATTTTCTGTCAGATGCATATTCAGGATATTTCTGGAAGGGTGTTGCCTCTCTAATGGACGCTGGTGTCTTATTAAGCCAAAATAAGGACTTGAACTTGGCATCTCTTGTTTTGAGAATGTTTGGGTCACTCAAATCATAATTTTGTATGATGAATAATGTTGGGTTGCCACTAGATAGATAGAATGAAAGAACAAGCAATAGATAGATAGACAGACAGAACGATAGATAGATAGATAGATAGATAGATAGATAGATAGATAGATAGATAGATAGAATGATAGAATGATAGAATGAAAGAACGAGCAATAGATAGATAGATAGACAGACAGAATGATAGATAGATAGATAGATAGATAGATAGATAGATAGATAGATAGATAGATAGAATGAAAGAACGAGCAATAGATAGATAGGTAGACAGACAGAATGATAGATAGATAGAATGATAGATAGATAGATAGATAGATGATATAGATAGACAGAGATAGACAGAATGATAGAACAAACAATAGACAGAACGATAGATAGATAGATAGATAGATAGATAGACAGACAGACAGACAGACGGAATGATAGATAGAATAGAATGATAGATGGAATGATAGAAAGATAGATAGATAGAACAATAGATAGATAGGCAGACAGACGGAATGATACATAGAACAATAGAATGATAGATGGAACGATAGAAAGATAGAACAATAGATAGATAGACAGACGGAATGATAGATAGAACAATAGATAGATATATAGATAGACAGAATGATAGAACGAACAATAGACAGATAGATAGACAGATAGATGGAACGATAGATAGATAGATAGATAAAATTATAGAAAGATAGATAGAACAACAGATAGATAGACAGACAGAATGATAGAACGAACAATAGACAGATAGATAGATAGATAGATAGATAGATAGAACGATAGATAGATAGACAGAATGATAGATAGATAGATAGATAGATAGATAGATAGATAGATAGAACGATAGATAGATAGACAGAATGATAGATAGATAGATAGATAGATAGATAGATAGATAGAATGACAGATGGAACGATAGAACGGTAGATAGATAGAATGACAGACAGAACGATAGATAGATAGATAGATAGACAGAATGACAGACAGAACGATAGATAGATAGATAGATAGATAGATAGATAGATAGATAGGACGATACATAGATGATAGATAGATAGATAGATAGATAGATAGATAGATAGATAGATAGATAGAATGATAGAACGATAGATAGATAGACAGAATGACAGACAGAACGATAGATAGATAGATAGATAGATAGATAGAACGGTAGATAGAATGATAGAACAATAGATAGATAGAATGACAGACAGAACGATAGATAGATAGATAGATAGATAGATAGATAGATAGATAGATAGATAGACAGATAGATAGACAGATAGATAGACAGATTGAACGATAGATAGAAAGAATGATAGATAGAACGAGATAGATAGATAGAATGGCAGATGGAAAGATAGATAGATAGATAGATAGATAGATAGATAGATAGATAGATAGATAGATAGATAGATAGATAGATAGATAGATAGATAGATAGATAGATAGATAGATAGATAGATAGATAGATAGATAGATAGAATGATAAATGCCAACAGTGAAGAATGGAGCATCACACACACATCCCTCTGAGGGAGAAGCGGTGTCACCTGTGTCGGCTCCCTCGAGCAAAGAGGGTAAATCTGTAAGACCCCCCGCAGCCCGTGATGCCATGCCAGGGCCTCCGATTCGACATAAAAAGAGCTAATTATGAGCCGGCGCGGTAAAGTGGGCCATGAATATCAAATATAAAACAGCTAAAAGCAGCAGTGGATAACATCAGGAGGCTGGGCGGCTCAAAATGCTTGTGAGGAGAAGAACCTGAGACCGGAGGAGAGAACGACGCAGCACGTGTGTGTTTGTGCAGGAGCTCCAGGGGTCTGCAGAGCAAAATCTCATGAGGAATAAGTGAAGCTCGGCCTGATGTTCCTCATTAGACAGAAGCATCAGGAAGAGAAAGAGTTTAAGGACACGAACACACACGTGAAGGCTTGACCATTTCTCAGTCAGATCATCTACACAAACAAACACTATTTATAAAAGACAATCTTATTATGGAGGAAACTGAGAAAGTACAAAATAAGCAGAATAGCAATTTGAATTTAAATTTAAGGTGATGGAAATTCTATTTAAAAAGCCTTGAAACTGAAATGATTACAGTCCTAAAAGCCTCCTATATCAACATGCATTCAGTTTCATTTCATTACTTATTTCATTAGATTTACATATTTTCAGTTTATATTCATTTGATACAGTTTATAAACTATTTTTAATGTTTTTGAAAGAAGTCTAATCAAGCCTGCATTTTATCAAAAATACAGAAAAACAGTAATATTGTGAAATATTATTACAATTTAAAATACTGTTTTTTTTATTTATTTTAATATATACTTTAAAATATAATTTATTTCTGTGATCAAATCTGAATTTTCAGCATCATTACTCCAGTCTTCAGTGTCACATGATTCTTCAGAAATCATTCTAATATGCTGATTTATTATCAATGTTGGAAACAGTTATGCTGTTTAATATTTTTATAAACTGTGATTTTTTCATGATTGCTTAATGAATAAAAAGTTCATAAAAATAACAGCATGTATTTAAAATATAAATCTTTTGTAACAATATACACTACTGTTCAAACTACTGTTTTTTTTTATTTTTTATTAATACTTTTAATCAGCAAGGATGTGTTAAATTGACAAAAAGTGATAGTAAAGACTTGTATTGTTAGAAAAAAAAAATTCTATTTTGAATAAATGCTGTTCTTTTTAACTTTTTATTCATCATTGAATCCTGAAAAAAGTATCACAGTTTCCCAAAAAATATTAAGCAGCACAACTGTTTCCAACATTGATAATAACTGAATATCAAAATCAGCATATTAGAATGATTTCTAAAATATTTTGTCTGAATTTCATTTTTTTACATGCAAATTATGAAATTATGTAGGATTTATTTTTAAAGATTTTTGCACATATAAAATTTTCAAATTGGTGAAAAAAAAATGTTGGGGGAAAAAAATTAAGAGTAAAAATGTAAAGAAATTTATATAACTGTACGCACACACACACACACACACACACACACACACACACTCTACATCAGAATCTCTAATCACCCAATCAATTATTCACATCATATGCCGAAACAAATCAAACGGAGGTCAGCAATGTTTACACGTGTCAGAAGACTGTAACACCGTCAATGTGCCGTCGGGAATCTCGGAAAGTGCAAATATTCCTTTTGTAAGTGGGGAGATTCCTGCGTTTCGGTACGGCGAGTAATTATGTCCCTCTGGTGCTCGAATTATGCAAACGCTGCGCGGGTGGGCGGGGCCACAGGGGCTTTGATAAGTCGAGGGTGCCGCGAGTGAATGATGCGGCGACAGGCGAGGAAAAACACACATTCAATCCCGTCACAATGCCAAACAGCACTTTTAATTAAAGCTTATCCAGCAGCATGAATAATGCATTAATTCCTTTAGAATCTCGCGCTCAAATATTCCCGCCGTTCATCAGGAGAGATAAAACTCAGAAGACCTGATATCTGCTGTCTGTGACAAAACAAACGCGTCAATGCTTTTATCGCTGTCTATACATGCAGGGAGCAAAGCCTTCGATTAAAACACAATCACTGAGCAGCGTTTGTGCTGCACTGCTGGTGCACCATTACCAACAATAAAATTAGACAAAGTCCGAACAGAGTCTGTGGAAGTCCGACTCTCTGCTAGAGAACTTAATGAACGATCCGGAGACTAAACAATTCCTAATAGACAGCCACATTTCACCATCAAATCAACAGAAATAAATAAGACTGAAGAAAATGCAGCCTTATTTCTGTACTGTGACATTAGTTTCATAATATTTTGAGGACAAATATAATCCACACAATGTTCTAGACAGGTTTAATGAGATTCACGCCTCTCATTTTCAGGCAAAATCGTCTCATAAGGAGATGTGGACCGTCTAATGTTATTTTTTTTTTGCTTGTCAATGTCAAAATGATTGAGATGGCCAATCACATCAAAGAAAGCAGCTTTACCGTTCATTAAAGGGATTGTCCACCAAACATGATCATTCTGTAACCTCATGTCATTCCTAACCTGTTTGTGTTTCTGTGGATCACAAAAGAAGTTATTTTGAAGACCAAAAAGTCCATCAAATTTGTTTGTCCATTTAATGTAAGTCAATGGGATCTGAAACTATTTTCATGAAGGTGAGTAAATGATGACAGACTATCCTTTTTAAAGGAGCAAGTATTAAAACATTTAATATTTAAAGACTCCCTGTGGTGAAAATCAAGTTTTTAATGTTGCTTATATGTCAATGTGGTGTTTTAAATATGCTTTAACACAAACCATGTGCAAATTCATAAGTCAACACCATTGCTGAATATTTTCTCCTTAAAACCGCATTGACAGTCTCAAAAACGCGGTTCGAAAATTCTGATGTCACAAACTATCTTGTAACCAATCACATCAACATGTGATCATCAATGAGTGGATCTCTGAACTGGTGTGAGTGAGTGGAGGCGGGGCTAATTTGCATATTCATAGCACTGCGTATACTAAATGAGGCAAGGGTGTAGAGTTACATTCAAGCTATTTTAAGACATGAAGGAGGAAAAAAAATGTTTAAATATGTCATTTTGGTAATTAAAGATGAGTTTTAATGGATAAAATTATTGACTACAGGGGCCTTTAACAACTTAAACAACTTCAATATAAATGTTAAACGACTGACAGTAATATTCAGTGATTTTTTTTTGTCAAAAATTCGCAAATGAAAGCTATCTTTAGGTGATTTATGTAATTCATAATTAAATGTTTTGAGACAATAAACATTAACAAAGCCATTTTTAACATATTAGACATTCAGCTAAGAGTGAATGTGTGCATATTTTAGGACAAACATTTGCTAATAGTTGAAATTGATTAAAATAAATTCTATTTCTTTTACGGTTCTGTTATTTTTATTCATTTTCTTAACTAATTATTTAATTTCTTTAATAAAAAATAAAAAAAGACCCGCTCTCCTAAAATGTTTGGGAAATGACAATATTCATTAATATACACAGCATATGTGAAACACAGTTTTTAATTATATTAAAATATTTTCACATTTCTCAAATTTTATCTGCCATCTTGGATTTATTTTAATCCATTTTAACTAAATTATTTTCTTCAATTTTTACTTTTTACCTTGTATTTTATTTATTTATTTATTTCTTATGAACCTTTTTATGATTACTATTTGCTTTAAAATATTTTTTTTTTTCCTGTAAAACACTGTATGTGTATGAAATGAGTTTTATAAATAAATTTGCCTTGCTTTATTTTTGTACCTGAGATTATTGCATTATCTAGGAATGATGCTACCTTAGAATTTCATGTCTTTGGAGGCAGCATGATTAATTTCTTGAACCCCTTCACATGAGGCACACAACACAACAGAGCAACACTGGTCGCTTTAGCAAGAAAATCCCAGCAGAATTCATCCTGGTGTATTTTTAGATGCTGGAGGTAAATAATAATCTCTATACTCCACAACTGAGGTGAGCTGGATTCAGTCTAATGGATTCGCCCGACCCATTGAGCCTCATGAAGAGACACTAACGTGCTTTTACTACACAGTGTGTATTCACACACTCACTCAAGCCGTGTGTGTGTGTGTAAGTGGGCCAGACTGTTTGGAAGGGCTGAGAGTCTCACTGTCAGAAAGCATTTTCTCATTCTGCTTTACCTTCCTGTCCTGCGTGATCCTGATAAAGAAACTCCCTCAGCGTGAGTGAAGCCAATCCCACCATGCCACTAAAAACCCACCGCGCTGCAGAGAAAGAACGACATGCTTAATACAATATGGCATTCATATGAAACACACAGAACACACAGTCCCAGCGGTGGAAATCTGAAGGCTGCTGGTTCAATCGCTGACAGACATATAGATAGACTGACTGACTGACAGAGATAGAAAACTTTCTGCATTTAAAAAAACAAAACTTTATTTTATTTTAATACTGTTTTATAAACGAGGACGACCACAAAATTGAGGTTTTTGGGAGGTTTTGTCAGGTTAGCTTACTTCTGGGTGCAAATTTGTCCCCAAAGTATGGTTAAGTAGGTGTATACAAACACACACACACACACACACACACACACACACACGCACACGCACACACGCAGACATGTCTATGTTTCCATCAGCAGACAATATTTATGCAGATAATCACCTATTATCTGTCATTCTCTGGATGTCGTGATGTTATCGTCCTGGAGCGCCACTTTTCAAATAAAAGTTGTTGTTGTGTAGACACGGATAAAACCAGCACAACATCATCAAACTTCTACAGTATGTGGTTGTTTTGTTTGGGTTTGGGAAAGTTTGTAGAGAGGAAGGCGCGTGTATGTGAGTGAAGCTGCAGCGCGGTGGTTTGACACAACGATCTGAGCGCACTGTCTGTAAGCCTGGATAATTACCCTCCGCCTGTCTCTCTCTCCACCTGAATGTCTGACAAACACACTGCGGTAACAGTACGACCTGAAACATGTGACACTGATCACATCTGACAACACATGCTCACTACCTACCTATCAGTCTGTCTGTCTACCTATCTACCTACCTATATGTCTGTCTACCAAGCTGTCTGTCTTTCTACCTTCCTACATACCTGTTTGTCTGTCTGTGTATTTATCTGTCTATCTACCAACCTGTCTGTCTACCTACCTACCTGTCTGTCTGTCTTTCTAAGTATTTATCTGTCTGTCTACCTATCTATCTACCTACCTGTCTGCTGACCTATCTATCTATCTATCTATCTATCTATCTATCTATCTATCTATCTATCTATCTATCTATCTACCAACCTCTGTCTACCTATCTACCAATGTATCTACAAACCTGTCTACCAGGTAGGTAGGTAGGTAGACAGACTGGCTATCTATCTACCAACCTGTCTGTCTACCTGTCTATCTACCAACATGTCTGTCTGTCTGTCTATCTATTGATCTACCAACATATCTATCTATCTATCTATCTATCTATCTATCTATCTATCTATCTGTCTGTCTGTCTGTCTGTCTGTCTGTCTATCTATCTGTCTGTCTTTCTAAGTATTTATCTGTCTGTCTATCTACCAACATATCTATCTATCTATCTATCTATCTATCTATCTATCTATCTATCTATCTATCTATCTATCTATCTGTCTGTCTGTCTGTCTGTCTGTCTATCTGTCTGTCTTTCTAAGTATTTATCTGTCTGTCTATCTACCAACATATCTATCTATCTATATCTATCTATCTGTCTGTCTGTCTGTCAGTTTGTCTGTCTGTCTGTCTTTCTAAGTATTTATCTGTCTGTCTACCTGTCTATCTACCAACCTGTCTATCTATCTATCTATCTATCTATCTATCTATTGGTCTATCTATCATTCTATCTATCTGTCTGTCTGTCTGTCTATCTATCTCTCTATCTATCTGTCTATCATTCTATCTGTCTGTCTGTCTATCCATCCATCCATCCATCCATCCATCCATCCATCCATCCATCCATCCATCCATCCATCTATCTATCTATCTATCTATCTATCTATCTATCTATCTATCTATCTATCTATCTATCTATCTATCTATCTATCTATCTGTCTGTCTGTCTGTCTGTCTGTCAGTTTGTCTGTCTGTCTGTCTTTCTAAGTATTTATCTGTCTGTCTACCTGTCTATCTACCAACCTGTCTGTCTGTCTATCTATCTATCTATCTATCTATCTATCTATCTATCGGTCTATCTATCTATCGGTCTATCTGTCTGTCTGTCTGTCTATCTATTTATCTATCAGCATATCTGTCTGTCGGTCTATCTATCTATCTGAATATCTATCTACAGCATTTGTCTCAATTACCCTATTTCAGAAGTTTACAGAAAAGTTGAAGTCTTCAACATAAGAAATGAATCAGTAGACAAAAACTTTTCTAGATCATCAACTTGCTGAGATCTGAAAAGAGTGTCAACAGACCTTCTTCTTTCTATGGTACACATACTCAAACTTTTTAATGACTAAACTCCAGCTGGAGCTTGGAGAGGCCCAGCAAGGTGCACGTGTGGCGAGCAGGAGCCTGACCGGGCGGGTGGCGCTCTTCACAGAAGACGTGCAGCCCTACTTGGAGGAACGCAGCGTCTTCTAGAAGCTCATTAGAGGAGCCCATATGTCGGAGAGAGAGAGCGTGAGCGTGTGGGTCTTCGTTTTCATGTCGCACGCCACCGTAGTCGCCTGCCACTTCTTGTACCACAGCGGCAGCAAACACTTTCATCTGTAAACGTGATGCATTATAATTGAGATGAGGCCGCCAAGATGTGGTGACATTTAGCGCCTGATCGAAACGTACGCAATGTTTTTTTTTTCCCTGCAGAGTTTACTTACACCAATTCAGAGCTGTAATTAGAGAAGTGAAACTCCATCCATCCAGAGGAGTGTGATTTTTTTGGGATGCTCGTTTGCAGTTGCATAAATAAAACGAGGGAATAATCACACAACTCTTTTTAAAGTTGCTCCAGTTTGGTTGCAGCTCAGATTTTGCCATCTGCCTGTGCCTGGGCATGCATCAGTAAGGCCTGTCAACCTTCAAACTTCAAGGATTTTTAAACTTTTTTAAAAAATATCAAACAATAATTTCTCAAAAGTGTTTAATATATTTTGCTTTTCTAGTTAAAAGTTATATGCATTTCTTTAAATTTCAAATAATGTTAATTCTACTTCCTTACAACCCAATTTGCAATTTTGCAACCTGTCTGCTATCTCAACTCAAATTCAGGAATTGCATTAGAATTTAAAAGCCATTCTCAATTTAATTCTGAATGTTCCACAAGCCTGGCAAACATGCTGACCGTTAACTTTAACTAACGTGCTCGTCAAAATTCTCATTCTAGCATCCTGATATCTTGTACACTTGAATTTGTTTCTTTCCAGACCAATAAAACTTGTGCACCCATAACACTGTGTCACGGTGACACAACCACAACTAATCAGAATATACAATGTTTAAAATGGAATGATGTGGAGCTAGATTCCGACTAATGAGAAGTCACTGTGGGCGGGGCTACCCAGCACAACACTTCAAAAAAAGTAAAGTAGATGTTGCTTTGGCATCTAGCAGAAATAAAAATATATTTTTTTATTATTATTATTATTTTATTTCAGTTGATTACCATTTTCACGCTATTTTTGTGCATCTGAAAGACAACATTACACAATGGATCAGCTCAGACATTTTGTCTCATGCTACCAAGCTGTTCTTCTGCACACAAACCTGCAGTAAATCAGGGTTTTCAGACGATGATGACTGAGATGAGAGGAACGACGCTGAGCAGAGGGTGAGAAACAAGAGTGAAAAATATTCACACTGGAGGCTGATGAGTGAAAGGAGCTTATGCTAATGAGTGATTCAGAGCTCGACCTCTGTCCCTCCTCCACGCATGTCATTAGTCCCTCTAGTGACAAACAAATTACACATGAAATCAAGCAGCGCACCTCCTCTGCTCTTTCACTCTGTGTGTGTGTGTGTGTGTGTGTGTGTGTGTGTATATACTCTACTAGTACTTGTCTCAGAGGAAAACACTTGCTTGCGGGGAAACACCCTCCACACACACACACACACACACACACACACACACACACAAAAGTCTCCTGCTTTTCTTCCTCTTCTGATTTTCTTCATTTCCTCCACTGGCTCAAGCTAACTGGCCTTCTGACCCTCAGAAACTGAGAACGGCTCATCAGATCGAATCCCCTCAACTGCCAATCACACGCTTCACAATCACTGGAGAAAACCACAGCGAGACACAGAGAGACGCTCATCAGCTGCAGGATGGAGCAGCGTATGGACAGAGAGAGAGAAAAACTCTGGTGCTGAATGATACAGACTAGGGCTGTGTAATATAGCTACAAAACATTATATATAGAATATTTTGAAATTTAAATGATATAAAATAAAATATAATACATTAAATAATTTTTTTATTGTAATGATATATAATACATATTTTCTATTGTAATATATTTTTAAAATGTTATTTATTGCTGTGATGGCAAAGCTGAATTTTCAGCAGCCATTACTCCAGTCTTCAGTTCAGTGTATATAGACATATATTAATTTACTCACCTTATATATATTTTAGTTAATATATTACATTTTTCTAATTAAATAAAGTGTATACATTCATTGTATTATATAATTAATATTTAATAAATGTTCTTTAGTAGTTATTTATTATATTTATTATGCAAAAAAACCCTAATTATAATTAAACTATTCTTTTGTCATGAATAAAAAGCACATTCAAATAATTTGCCTTAGTGTTGTCAAACGTACCGGCCGCGATACCAAGTCAGTACTGACATTTTTAAAATGTGATCATTGTAGTCAATCCCAGACATATCTGATGAGCGCATGAACACAATGGCCAATCAGAGGTGTTTAAGAATCCGCTCAACAGCGCTCAAGGCATCACATTTTTAAAATTTCAGTACCGACTTGGTACTGAAAATCCATTATTATTCATTTTTGGTGGCATGTTGGGTCACAGCGTGTGCATCAAAACAGGAATATACATTTCCAAAACCAGTTGAGAAGGAGCTTCTCATGATAAATCATTCATGTTTTCCCTTAATGGCTGCTCTGTTAACAAAGTGATTCCACCACACTGAGGCCGGCCCATTTTCACAGTCCCTGACACAAATCAACTCCAGTGGCGGGAGACGGATGAAGCAAGCCACTTTAACACCTGCTCAAGAGAGTCTTTGATCCAAACACTCGATTCAGAGTCCAGACCACCGTATAGGAACATTAAAGAGTGAAAACAAGTCACTGGAAACTAAAACAGGTGAATAAAATGTAAATACTGAATACATATATAGAGAGAGAAAAGTAAAGCAAGGTCATGAACAGTTTCGTCCTACACTCTTTCCAAATGAATATTCCATTTGGCTAATAATACATGAAAAATCACATCACATTACAGGACGCCACACACTGACTCTGTTGCGTTAATAAGGTACCAGAAGGTTTTATGTAGATCTCTCAAACCAGTCAAATCCAGTGATTAGTACAGCATCATCCACCATAAACAAGACTGTGTTAAAACCTGTGCATACTGAAAGCCAATCAGAATAGAGCTGGTGTTGTCCGTCATCGCTTGACCTTCTGATGTGTACTGCAACATGAGGCTACATATTTAGAGAATGTGTGTTTATATCTGTACACACACACTTTGAGGTGTTCGCTGTGCCAGTAGAGCGTGTTGAATGTGTAAGTGTGTGTGTGGCAGTGCAGATAAACAGCTGGCTGCTGTACACACCGGACAGTCTGTCTGTGGCTCTTATCTTCAAAGAGTCAGTGGACCACTGCAGGCCTGCGACACGCGCCAACTGACCCAATCAAACCACTGTCAACCTGGACTGAACGAGACAGCGCCGAACCCATCAGACTGTGCTAACAAACAAACAGTGCTGTAGTCAGTCAACACTGAAGGGCCGTTCACACTCACAGTGATCAAATCATATCAGAAGTGAACTTCAATGTCATTTTTGCATAAAGTTCAACTCTGCTCAATGCTAATATAAAATGATGTTTACAATTTTATATTATTATATTAATATAATAATATCAATATATTATATTTGTAAATACATTAAATATACAATATATATTATACAAACAATATTATACTATATTATACTGTTTCAATATATGAACTATGCAATAAATGATATTTTATTTAAAAATATAAATATAAAAAGCAATATAAAACTTATATGTCTATTTCTTAATATTTTAAAATAATACATATTATACTACAGTATATATTTTTATATAGAAAAATACTATATACCGTGTATATATATATATATATATATATATATATTATATAAAAACTCAGCTTATTTATTTTTTCAATATATATGATATTATATTATTTTTTTAAATAATACATATTATACTAGTGTATATATATATATATATATATATATATATATATATATATACACACATATACACACACACACACACACACACAGATCAATATATTTTGTTTTAAATATATAACATATACTTTTAGATACGACATTACATTATTCTTTAGAATATATAAAGTATACTATATATATATATATATTAATATAAAAATAATGCTCAATGCTAATATTATATTTTATTATATATATTTTATTTTCATTTTATTATTTTAAAATAATACATATTATACTACAGTATATATATATATATATATATATATATATATATATATATGATAAAAACTCTACTTATTTTTCAATATATAACATTTTATTTTTTTAAATAATACATACTACAGTATATATTTTATATATAAAAATACTATAAATATATAACATACTTTTAAATACTACATATTACATTATTCTTTAGATTATATGAAATATACTATATATATATATTAATATAAAAATAAATATAAAAACTGCTCAATGCTAATATTATATTTTATTTTTTAAATATATACAATACAATATAGTATATTATATTATAGTATATTATATTTAAATATATAAAATATATTATAATAGCATATTTATATTTATAAATATAAACATTTTGTATAATACTTTACATGTAAATAATTTAAAGCAGCCCTGTCCACTCATAACCACACAAGAGATCTGCTGCAGTATAAAGACTTTAGAGCAGTTTACATGCACGATACACATACTGTCATAACGCTGACATGACATGAATAATGTAAAAGCATCCAGTAACAAAGACAGTCTGTCCAAAACAGACACTCCACACAACAGAATCCATATCAATCACCTTGGGCCCTTAATTTATGCTAATGTCATGCAAAGCCATTGCAGCTGATAGGTGGCTTCTTGCATCAGCAGCACGACTTCCAGAACCATCCAGAAACTTCAGATATTTGATTTCAACTTTATGAATACATTTACCAAACACGTCCAGCACAAGCTGCTCACCATCACATCTTTCACTAAATTAGGCATTTTTACCATCAGAGAGGGCTTTTCTGTCTCCAAAGAAAGAGGGACCTATAGATCGTACAACCTTTTTCTATCTTTTCTGACCCCAATTTCATCCCAGTGACCCTCTTCTCATTTTCTCTGTGAAGCCCTCTGCCTCTTTTCTCCCTCGCGAGCGCTCGTCTCTGACAGACATTGTGGCGTAGTGTGTGAGAGAGGCGTGTCATTTAGTCTGCGATGGGCTGAAGCTTCATCTGTGCTCAATAGCAGCTCTCAAAGCTTCCATCCAGCTGCACAAAGGCTGCCTGCTGGGGATTTCCTGTGAAAAGGTTCCCTGTCTGTCTGATTCCTGCAACAACACTTCTGATGAATAATACAAAACTGGAGAAGTTGCCCAGATCTTGGTGGACTTTTCTTCTCACAGAAACATACAGTGGCCCAAAAAAATATTTGGAAACTCAAGTCACATGTAATAATGCATGAGACCTGTCAAAAACACACGCAGAACATACTGCATCCCATAATACAAAGGAAAAAAATGTATAACATTTTGCAAAAAGCAACAATTAAATGTGACCCTGGACCACGAAACCAGTCATAAGTCGCACAGGTATATTTGTAGCAATAGCCAACAATACATTGTATGGGTTAAAATTATCGATTTTTCCTTTATGCCAAAAATCATTAGGATAAAGTAAAGATCATGTTCCATGAAGATATTTTGTAAATTTCCTACCGTAAATATATAAAAAAATGTATTTTTGTGAGTGGATATGCATAGCTAAGGACTTCATTTGGACAACTTTAAAGGTGATTTTCTCAATATTTTTTTGCACCCTCAGATTCCAGATTTTCAAATAGTTGTATCTTGAACAAATGTTGTCCTAACAAACCATACATCAATGGAAAGCTCATTTATTCAGCTTTCAGATGATGTATAAATAAAAAAATTGACCCTTATGACTTTTTTTGTGGTCCAGGGTCACAAATGGTCCTAAAACTAGGTTCTAAATATTGCATGCCTTCATTTAAAAAAACAAAAAAACAAAAACAAAAACAAACATATATCATCCCAAAAATCTAAGAAATTATATTTTGCATAAAAAAAATGAAGCCTAAAAATCTTAGATGGTCCTCAAAAATGTTCAGTCTTCAAAGTCTTCATTTTAAACCATCACTTTACTCCTAACAAACATCTTTTAATTAAATGTTTAGCTTGAAATATTAAAAAAAAATCTATAAAATGCACTTGCTTTGATATTTTGTATGTAATCGAGTTTCATCCTTATCTCATCTTTCATCTTCATCTTTAAGAGTGAGTCCCCCCCATTTGTATGCATTTTATGAAGCATAAAAATTATAAATGGTCATAAAAATAGGCTCAGAATATTTTATCTATGCTTTCACTCGTAACAAACATCTTTTTCAACCATTTTTTGCTTGAAATTTCAAAATTGACATTTGAAAAAGAAAACTCACTTGCTTTGATTTTATATGTAACATAATAACATCCAGACATCTTTTCATACAATTTTTTGAAAATTTAAACTTGGAGAATTTTTTTTTTTTAATTAAATAGATCTCACTTACTTAATGACATTCTTTCCCCCCAAAATCAAAGAAATGATATTTTGCATAAAGAAAATTAAGAATATAAATAGCACACGGTCCTCAGAATCTTCATTTTAAACTAGATTCATCATTCTACTCCTAACAAACATCTTTTTTCTCCAAATTTTTCAATTGAAATTTGAATTTGAAAATAAAATCATACATGCTTTCAAATTCTGCATGTAATACAATGAAATTCAGACATTTTAAGAGTGACTTTAGTGTCAAAATACTTTTAGGGCTTCTAATGTGAGAGATGAGTATGAAAACATTCAGTCTTTGAAATGTCCCTGAACACGCAGGAAATCTTTGCATGTGCATCACGGCACGTCTCACGGAGTGTGAACGCTTCTAAATCAGATGTGTGTGGATTAGAGGAGCGTCTCTGAGCTCCACGGAGCCTGTCAGGTTAAGAAGGCCGAGCACAAAGCGTGTGATTTCAATATGAATGGTGCGGTGGAGGGAAGGACACGGCTCTCACAGTGGGGTGACTTCCCTTCTGAGCAGCACGGTGCCACGGCGTTCTCCAGTGACTATCAGACACATCACAAACACCCACGCGCTGAAAACACACCACAACATCTGCATGCTGACAAGCAAAACACTTTACTTTCATTTCTGCACTTCATGCACGTGTCAAAGAGAAGATCACTGCAGAGATGACATATTAGGGACCTATTATGCCCTTTTTCAAAGCCTTGGTTTTGTTGTTGGGGTCTATAGGTTCAAAAAACAACTTATTTTCTCATATTCTCCATTGTTGCAGCTCCTCTCTTCCCAGGCTGTCAGTAACGCTCTGTTTAGTTCCTGTCTCTGTGAAGCCCCTCCATCTGAAAAGCACAATGTGCTCTGATTGGTCGGCTGGATCAATGTGTTGTGATTGGTCAACCGCTTCGAGCGTGTTTGGGAAATGTCACATCCTTACCATAAACGCGAGTTTTCAACACACTTCTAACTAACTCAACCAGGCCTCGCCACTTTATTGTGTATATGCCTTGTGCAGGAATTGTGAGGGATATTGTGACTTGTTCGTTCCCAGAAGAAAACTACAGATTTTATTCAATAATCACAATAAAATCATTATAATTATTATTTTATAGTCATGTTGAATTGGACAAAAACAATGTGGACGTGGCCTATGAAAAATCAAGTGGAAAGAGATTTAAAAAAAAATTGTTTCATACATAAAATCTTTGTAAAAAGTCTTTTTTTTGGGGGGGCTCTTTTCAAAATTATTTTCTATACAGATGCACTGCACCACAAAATCACCCCAATCATTCTAGAATGCATCTGCATAAAATGGCTGCATCCAAAATCACATACTTCTATATGCCAAAGTATGTCAAAATTCTACTCATGAAAGAGTAGGCAAAAAGTACCTAGATGTCCTTCTACTTCCGGCAAGATACTTAAGGGTGCATACTATGGACACTTTACTATCCCATGAGGCCATGGGAGAGGGTCTATGAATGGCAGTGAAATGACACAGCTGACGCTGGTAGGTCACATGATAATGACAACATGGCAGATAGTGTACGTCCAGATTACATTCATACTACACAGAACACTCACAAAGTATTCAAAATAAGTACCTACTCAAGAGATTATGTGATTTCTGATGCATCCTAATTATTTCCAAGCAGAGCTATTCAAGTCATCTGGTGCAACTTCCTGTATTTTTTCATATCACAATAGATATTGCAGCAAATGTATTTTTTTCCAATATAGCCCTAGTGTTTACCATCAACATGCAACCAATCCGACATTCAGCATGTAAACCGCAGGCCTCTCTGTAGACATTTCGTCCAGCTGCTGCCCGTGGAGCCCCTGAAATGACTCTGATGAGTCTCGTTGTCTCCTGCTCTGTCATTATTCTGTGTTTCTAGCTCTGATGCAGATGGGTTGCAGAGGTCTACGGCTCCCTGGGGCTCCGACGCAAATCTCCCAGAGCACCTGCCTGTAATTTGGCTGCTAATCCCTGCGAGCGAGGCCTCTTTCCCTCCATCGCTGCATTACAGCCATTATGGGCTTTACCCAGCCGCATGAGATGCTCTCGTCCACACCGCAAATTAAATGCAAATACAGCCTCTTTCTGGACGTAATGAAAACGACCTTCGCTGCCCTGCAGGAGTGAATCAGACGCTGATGTATGTTTGGAACGGCAGACTAGTGCATTGGTTTATCAATGACCAATACTGATATCTAAAGAGTGCAGTGGCCGATATGGGCTAATCATAGCAATGGAAATTCACACATATACACTGTTAAATTCAACACTTTTTCACACATACATATTTTCAAAATTCAATAAAATATTTGAAAACACAAGTTTCCCTTTCCCAAAACATCACACAGTACTTATCATATTAAATTTCAACACTATATAATTTTACTCCTAACAAACATTTTTGAAACAATTTTGAAAATTTGAAAAAAATTTGCTTTGATATGGATCCCATTTGCTTTTGACAATGAAAACATTGATTCTTGAATCATAATTAAATTAAACTGACAAACAATAATTTTACACTAAAAGTTTGGACCCGAAAAAAGCTAAATAAAGAATAAAACATGCAATCTGCAAGGTCACATAACAGCTATGCTGCAAACATCTGGATTGAATACTGTTTTTAATTAACTGTGTGCACTAAATACTGTGCAATACGCAGTAAACAACATGCTAGCGCCATTCCAAACATAACCAGAAACTGTCAAACTATAAGAGTGTCTGGAGCGTCATGTGTCGTACCTGTGTCGCTCCAGGCGGGCGGCTCGTCCAGGTCAGTGTTTGCTGTTTGACGTCCCTTTGCCGTGACTGTTGGCCTTACTGCACACCTGGATGCTGTCGCCAGATTCAGGTTGTAACTTAACGGTCGGCACGGTGAAGATATAAGACACTGAAAAACAATGACAGATTCAGTCTATAAGTCTTCATGTATGAAAACTTCTTTGAGAACAGACTGGTGCAAAATGCAAAATATATGATAAGAAAGGGAGGGGAAAACATTGATAATTTGATAATGATGATGATAATGACAAAAAAATATTGTTGAAAATTAGGAAATCATTAACTAAGAAATTCAAAATAGATCCAGAAAGAAATGACGCACTTTTATAATATTTATAAAACCATTCTGTAAACCAAACTAAGGGCCCTATCATACACCCGGCGCAATGAGACGGCAGGCGCGACGCAAGTATTTTTTGTTCGTTTCGGCCCAACACAGTTATCATTTTCACATCCAGCACACATTTCTTCGCCCATGGGCGTGCTGGTCTGAAAACGAGGTGTGTTCAGGTGCGTTGTCGGCGTGTTGCTATTTTTCACCGCTGACCAACAAATACCTGGTCTAAAGTCAATGGCGCAGTATTTATTTATTTTTTGTTATTTAAAGGGTGTGTTAGTAATAGGCGCGTACACTCTGTTTATTTCACACAAATTCCTCTCTGGAGAAGCATACAACCTTTCCACTTGCAAATTCCACCATGTAAAAAGTGAATCTGTATGGTGCAAGCACACCTGGCTTTTAAAGGGAATGGGAGATGACACTCTGATTGGTTTATTGCACGTTATGCTCAAAACACACCCATGACTCACTAAGAGACTAGGTACAACCTTTTTGGACCATGTGCCTGGCACGCCGACTATTTTTTCCGTCGTTAAACTAGCAAAAGTGGATTCGGACACTCCCTAAGTGCACCTGCGCCATGTGCTTCAGACCATGTGTTTAGATTGTTAAAATAGGGCCCTAACTCCTTTTTTTCTATAGGGATTTCAAATAATTCTTCAAAAAGAGTTGATTCAATAACCAATCTAGGACTGCACGATAATGGTTAAACGGATATTCATTATTATTTTGCTCAAAATTATACGATTATTAATCACGATTATTCTATCAAAAAGGGTAATGTAGTAATGGTCATTTTGCACGTTCTTTACCAACCTACGCTTCACCCAAAAGGCCTGTAGGTGGCACACCGACTTCATTAAACTACGATAACTTCGTTAGATGGTAAATCAATACAAAACACATGGTTTTGGTGAGCACTTTGTAATCTGAATTCACATTTGATTTTTAAAGCAACACAATTCGTTTGCAAATGAGACAAACCACACATTTAGTTTGCTCTGCAAATTCGTAAAGCAAAGAACGATGCTCTTTGATATATATATATATATATATATATATATATATATATATATATTAAAAAATGTCCCAGCAAATCCCAAAGAAAAATGTTTTCAGGATAAATATTGAGCGGGCCAATATCGTGATGAGAAGCAGATATCATTATCGCGATTAAAATACGATTAATCGTGCCGCCCTAAACCAATCCAACCAACATTGTGATAAAAACATTATATATATATTATGAAGATTATGATTATGTCCCATAAGGCATTGTGAAAGACATATGGGGAATTTTATGACAGTTGTGCTGAGAAGAATAAACCAGAAACAAACCGCATGAGGCACCGACCAATAGCTATGCTATAAACAAGATAAACTTCAGATAAACAAGAATATGTAATATATAGTATAGCATTTCATCATTAATTCATTAAAGCTGTTTCCACTGCATTATATTCCCGAGGAACAAAATGTTACTATCTCAGAATCACACACACCAAAGTCAAACCCTATTTACTGCATTCAAGAAGCCAGTGACCCTGTAAAGCTGCTTTAAACAATGATAAACCCTGATAAAAAAAACAAAAAACAAAAGTTGAGTGTTATCTGTCATGCTCCCACTGTGATTGTTTCTTAGTGATGAACTCAAAACATCACAGATGTGTATGTCACTTCAGAAAGACCAAAAGATGCAGAATGCGTCAAAGGAAATGCCATATGTATGCATGCATGCTGTTTACAGCATTTTGCACAATATGTAGTGTATACTATTGATTAAAACTAGTGTGCAATCAACATCTGAACAGCTGTTTGTGACATAATTGCCATGTGAGACCTTGTGACCTTTCTATATTCATATACGTATATACACACAGAAAGGGGCTTTTCTATATGCTTGCTATGTTGTTTCTTACTAGCACAAGAACTATGCGCAAAAGTAAAAATGATACTTGCTATAACAAACAGCCCTAATCAAGATATAAAATAGAGTAAATAAACACATCAGCTCTTGCCATTTCATTTAATAAACGTCATAAATCCTGCTGCATTTTCCGTATCAATCAAAGCCTGAGCTGAAATGTTAATTACTTGTCCAGCCTCCCCCAACAGCAACCGTTCTCTTTTGTGATTAAACCGCAAGCGTATATGAAACAACAGAATTAATTTTCCCTTCATTCTTCTGCTTCAAAAGCGGCGCTGCGCTCTGTGCGTCAAAGATCCGCCTCCACGGCAGAGTCCCGCCTTCCTCCCGCACGGCCGCCAGCAAACAACCTGCTGTGAGCTGATAACAGGATTAATTCAGCTCTGACTCCTAATCTGTGAAATTAAAAACCTCATTCTCGTATTCAAATGACTTGCCCGACGCTTGTCTTCCGCAAACGCCTGTTTTCTGTTGTGCGCATAACATGTGTAGGACTAAATGCGCCTGTGCTACAGTTTTGTCTGTCTACTAACAGAGGCCTAAAAGAAGATCAGCGGCTGTGGAGGGTCTCATGTGTGGATTATGGCTACGTGTCACATTAGATATGACAAAAGGCCTTGAGCTCTTTTAAAAACCAAAAGCAGACTGAATGACCCGAATCATCAGCAGCAGCTCAATGTTTCTGTGTTTTGAACACAAATGCTTCATTAAAGTTGCCATGAAATGGAAACTTTGCAAACTTTTCTTGCCTATTGTGACATACACCTGAGTGAAACAGCTTCTTGAACAAGAAAAAATATAGGGCGGGGCTTGATTTTGTTCATGGGGAATTGATTTGATGGTTGTGGTTTGCTATTGGTAGATCTCATTTGAGTGACAGGGTGCCCCGCCCTCATGCCAGTAATCACGTCATCAGAGAAGAAAAGAGATGTCACTGTAGGAGGCAGGGGAAGTTATTTTGATTAAAGATTACAGGTACATGATTAAAAATAATTATGTATGCAGATATAACAGCCAGTATCCTAGTAATATGCATGCTAATAAGCAACTAGCTAATAGTGAGAACTGGACCCTAAACTTGATTTGCTTGACCTGTTTCTTTGTTTCAGGTTCTTTTGTTTCTCTAGGACTCTGAAATGCTGCTCATTTGAAACTTTGTAACAATTTGAAAAACACGCATTAACCAATCAGAATCAAAAATTCAACACTGCTGACAATAACCAATTCCCGCATATTTGGGTTTTGCAAATCAAAAAAAATAAAAAAAGTGTCAGTCTCTTGGTCTCCAGGGTAAAGTGAAGCACAGAGAAACCTGGAACGTGACACAGCAGAAACATGGGATGACTTTGCAATCTTTGTGTATTACCATCAGAGTGATCACCATCACCACAATGAGCTCAAATTGAACGCCGTTTGGTATTCAGTTCCAGACACGCGTCGATAAGACCGCATATTTAACAGTAATAAAGAGTGGGAAGAGACAGAGACTATAAAATACTGATGAAGGAAGGCAGTAGATGAAACACTAGAGGAAAACACTAAGACTGTGTTTAGAATGGAATACTAACAAACTGCCTACTGCACAGTATACACTGTACACTGACATCTGTGCTTTAAACAGGCATAATAATGAAAACCACAACTGCATATTGCACAGTATGCACCGTACACTGGATGCTATTTTAAAAATATAAAATACATGTGATATATATAACATGTGAAAGTGTGCAGTATGCAGAATAATGAAAAGGAGAAATAAAGACTTAAATAAAGTTTGATTTAAAAAATGGATTAAAACAAATATGAAACTGGTTATTTAATGCTTTAAGGCCCTGACACACCAAGCCGACAGTTGGACTTCGACCAGCGTTGGGTTGTCGAGCATGAGCTGGCCCAGTTTTTGTGGTGTGTTCTGCACCGTTGGCACTAGTTGGACATCGTCAGGGGTATTTTAGCCAATTGAGCATGTTGAATCGGAAACTCTGATCGGCTGTTCAGCTTAACGAACGATTCAGTGCACAAGAATAAAGACGAATAAAGTGATGAAAGCAAGCAAAGAAGTCAAGACGGCACAGACTGACTGAATTTGACTTCATCTTACCCGAGCATTTTCACAACAACATGAGCCGTTTGGAAGTGATCAGCATCATGGATATTTAAAATGGTAATCAAGCGCTGCTTTGTTTATAGTTTGTATATCCGCAATCCTAATTTTGGTTTTCCTTTTTGAATGACGAATATAGACTACTGATATCCGCTGATATAGACAGTTATTTTCATGTGCAGAACGCACATGTTAGTTGACAGTCGCCTGTAGTCCTTTTGTTGTGTTCAAGTGCAGCTTTTTAGCCCAGACGCAGCCGACGTGAGGCGACGACACAGTCAGCTTTCGTTGCCACTAGTTCTTTGACGTCGGCTTGGTGTGTCACGGCCTTTAAACAGGCATAATAATGAATAGGAAAAATAAAGACAAAAATCTTAAAGGCATAGTTCACCCAAAAATGAAAATTATCCCCTGATTTACTCATCCTCAAGCCATCCTAAGTGTACATGACTGTCTTCTTTCATATACATATACAATCTGAGTTATATTAAAAATATCCTGGCTCTTCCCAGCTTTATAATGGGAGTGAATGGGGGGCGAGATTTTGAAGTTTCAAAAAGCACATCCATCCATCATAAAAGTAATCCTTACGGCTCCAGGGGGTTAATAAAGGGTTTTTGTAAGAAAAATATCTATATTTAAAACTTTATAAACAATAATAATGCCTCAGGTTAGAGATCACTCTTCCGCCAGACCTAGACTCGCATATGGCCATTGCCAGAAGCCAGTTATTAATAGTTTATTTTAGTTTTAAATATGGATATTTTTTCTTACAAAAACCAATCGCTTCGCTTTAGAAGGCTTTTATTAACCCACCGGAGCTGTTGGATTACTTTTATGATGGATGGATGGATGCACTTTATGGGCTTCAAAATCTCAAGCACCATTCACTACCATTATAAAGCTGGGAAGAGCCAGGATATTTATTTAACTCAGACTGTGTTCGTCTGAAAGAGTCATATACACATATATAGGATGGCTTGAGGGTGAGTAAATCATGGGATAATTTTCATTTTTGGGTGAACTACCCCTTTAACATTAAAATAATTAAATAGCATAAAATGAATAAAGTAATAAATAAATGAATTAATAAACAAAGTTTGATTTTAAAATGGATTTTGAGAAATGTAGTAGTTCACTGGAGTGTTCCATGCATGCATACTGCTAAATTAGTATGAGATCTATAGTAGTGTGTGATTGTGAACTCAGTGAGGCAGTGATGTGATGTGATGTGAGTTTACTGACTGTCAGGCAGCTCCCAGAGTCTCGGGGGCAGATGGCTGAAGTATTCGTGGTGGAGGGCCGCCTGGGCGGAGAGCCGGTTCTTTGGGAAGCACTGGAGAAATCTGGAAGCCAGCTCTTCAGCATGATCTACATAACCCAGCCTGCCAACACACACAGATATAAACACACAGATGACTACAGTGCCAAGATCACCACACACACACGCTCGCTGCTCGCATCTCCAGCTCAGTCTCTCTGTCAGCTTCACTCCCGCTGACGTGCGGCTGGAAAAATGTTTGTTGACTTTTTTGGAGTGGAAAATGCAAAGTGAGTTTTCACCCACAAATGTCCTCTAAACTGCAAAGACAAAGACCAATACAAACACACCCGCAGATTCTGCACTGCAGTACAGATAAACACACAAACACACAGCAGATCTTAAGAAGCTGAGCTCTCAGTGAGAGTACACATGTGCTGTGGTCAGTAAATTAAACCAAGTTACTGGTAATGATTTTAGGATTGCAAAACTTACATGAATGACTACATCACAATATAACAAAGATGGTTTGACATTCATGGCATTAATTATCTGACATGAGCAATGACTAGATCAATAGTCTGGTTTTCACTGCAGTTTATTCTGTCTGACTGACATACAGTTGCATGTAAAAATATGTGAACCACTTGCAGAATCTGTGAAAATGTGAATAATTTTAACAAAATAAGAGAGATCATACAAAATGCATGTTATGTTTTATTTAGTACTGTCCTGAGTAAGATATTTTATATAATAGATGTTTATATAAAGTCCACAAGACAAAAAAAAAAAAATAAAATAGCTGAATTTATTAAAATGACCCCGTTCAAAAGTTAGGGAACCATTGATTCTTAATACTGTGTGTGGTTACCTGGATGATCTACGACTGTTTTTTTGTTGTGTGATGTTGTTCATGAGTCTCTTGTTTGTCCTGAGCAGTTAAACTGAGCTCTGTTCTTCAGAAAAAATCTCCAGGTCCCAAAAATTCTTCATTTTTCCACCATCTTTTGCATATTTGAACCCTTTACAGCAGTGACTGAATGATTTTGAGATTCATCTTTTCACACTGAGGACAACTGAGGGACTCAAACACAACTATTAAAAAAGGTTCAAACATTCACTGATGCTCCAGAAGGAAACACGATGCATTAAGAGTCGGGGGTGAAAACTTTTGAACAGGACCAAATTTTTCTTATTTTGATGAAATATCATTTTTTTAATTTAATACTGCCCTTCGGAAGCAACAGAAGATACTTGCATGTTTCCTGGAAGACAAATTAAATACAATTTACCTTGATCTTCAAATTCAAAAAGTTTTCACCCCCCGTCTATTAATGCATCGTGTTTCCTTCTGAAGCATCAGTGAATGTTTGAATAGTTGTGTTTGAGTCCCTCAGTTGTTCTCAGTATGAAAAGATGGATCTCAAAATCTTTCAGTCACTGCTGTAAAGGGTTCAAATATGCAAAAGATGGTGGAAAACTGAAGAATTTTTGGGACCTGGAGAATTTTTCTGAAGAACAGAGCTCAGTTTAACTGCTCAGGACAAACAAGAGACTCATGAACAACATCACACAACAAACAAACAGTCGTAGATCATCCAGGTAACCACACACAGTATTAAGAATCAGTGGTTCACATACTTATGAATGGGGTCATTTTAATACATTCAGCTATTTTTTTGTCTTATGGATTATATGTAAACATCTTTTATGTAAAATATCTTACTCAGGACAGTACTAAATAAAAAATAACATGCATTTTGTATGACCTCTTATTTTGTTAAAATTATTCACATTTTCACAGATTCTGCAAGTAGTTCACATACTTATATACATATATACATATACATATATATATATATATATACACACACACACACATATATATATATATATATAATATATATATATTTTATATATTATATTTATTTGAAAGAAATTAATAATTTTATTAATCAAGGATGCATTAAATTGATCAAAAGTGACAGTAAAGAACATTTATAAAGTTTCAAAAAAATTGCCATTTCAAATAAATGTTGGTTTTTTTTTTTTGTTGTTGTTTTTTTACTTTCTATTGATCAAAAAATCCTGGAAAAAATGTATCAGTTTCCACTAAAATATTAAGCAGAACAACTGTTTTCAACATACATCATAATCTGAGGATCACGTGACACTGAAGGCTTGAGTAATGATGCTGAAAATCACAGGAATAAATTACATTTTAAGATATATTTACATAAATTCAGAATTTCTGTGCATAAATCTGTATTATTTCACAGACAAAACAGAAAAAACACACTGTACAGTTTCAATCATGGATATCTAGATGCGCGTAAAATAAATCCCTAAAAGATTCACTTTTTAGCTCAATGACTGTTTTGGAAGAGCAAGTTAGTTAACATGACAGTTAACGTCTTATATCTAGACATCTTATCAGTAACACATCTGTTTGATGACACACTCATTTGAAGGGTATTCTATCACTCTACTGAAGTTTGATTCTGTCACATTAAAGTAAAGTCACAGGATTGATTGTTCGTTTCCAAGCATTTGCATGTTGTGTAGTTTGTTTTCGGGCCTAAGGCTAAATGTGTATGTGTGTGTGATGACTGAACTCCTGAACTATCACACACTACAACCTATGAGAAACCAAATGTAAAAAACTACAAATGTATGCAGATAATTAGGCCTCTGTAGCATTAACACATTAAAGAAACATGAAGTTTTCTTAGAGTTTCTGTCCACCAGCAGCGCTTTCAGCACTTGAAAATAAGCGTGTGTGTGAAACGAGCTTGTGTACGAGTATGTGCGTGATTAGACGGAAAAATCTATAGGCTTCTGTTTGCATCTCAAGTTCCCACTCGTGTTCTCCCTCTCGCAGCTGCTGGTGCTTCTTCTGCTGGTTCAGATGTAGGTTAATCTAATGAGATCGGAAACTTCACAAAACTTCATTTGATTATGAGGAAAAGGTCATTAGAGTTTTACATTTATTTTTCATTTTAACTTTAATATTTTTATTTTTTTTCATGATTAAGCTTCAGCTGAGATGTAATTTGTTTTAATGGTTTTGACTGTTTCCTTGTTCAGGACCTTATGCAATTTACGCTATTCAAAAGTTTTGGGTCAGTTTGCTTATTTTCTTTCTTTCTTTCTTTTTCTTTCTTTCTTTTTTTTTTTTTTGAGAAGAAATGGTAACACTTTACAATAAGGTCCCATTAGTTAACATCAGTTAATGCTTTAACAAACATTAACTAACAATAAGCAATCAATTTATTACAGTATTTCTTAATCTTTGTTAAGTTTAGTTAATAAAATACAGTTTAAATACATTGTTAGTTCATGCCAGCTCAGCTCCATTAAATAATATTAAAAGACATTTTACTATAAATAACGTATTAGTAAATGTTGAAATTAACATTAACGAAGATTAATAAATGCTTTAGTATCATTGTTAGTTCGTTTTATTGTTTAGTAATGTTAACAAACGAAACTTTATTGTAAAGTGTTACCAAATATTTGTAGTTTTTACAAATTCGTCACACAGAAGGACTATTTAAGTGAACTGCAAATCTAAAGTCTTTCATAGTTTTCATAGCTCTCACTGATGCTTCAGTTAAGGATCGACCTCGTCTCAGATGTTTCTTCTAAAAATGTGAGCTATAAAGCTACAAAAATAATGTGATGAGAAATGTTTGATTTCAAATTGAGATTTCTGACTTTCAACTGAATTGATTTTGCTGAAACTCTAGAAGTGGGATCACTTTTCAGGAGAACCATATGAGAAGTAGGTGATTTAGTCAAAAGTCTCCATTTAAGGTCATTGCCATCTAGGAGAAATAATTGAGATATTAAGAAGAACTGATTTGTGATAGCAAATGGTGAAAAGCCTATGAGAAACAGTGACATTACAGCATCTAAAACACACTTTACCATTCACACAAAAGATAAATCTGTGCAAAAAGCTGTACAAAAAAACATAATAAAAATTGTTGGGGTCACTTACTTATTCCAGGCTTGTCTGAGTTTCTTGGGACTGTAGACAGTGAAACGATCTGCAGATGAGAGACAAATGACAGATGAAGAACTCGGACACATCTGCTCACCAAAACTGTATCCATTTGATAAAAAAAAATAGAGTAAAAACCGAAATATTGTGAAATAATATTACAATCTAAAAGAACTGTTTTCTATGTGAATATATGTTAAAATGTAATTTATTCCTGTGATGGTAAAGCTGAATTTTCAGCATCATTACTCCAGTCTTCAGTGTCACATGATCCTTCAGAAATCATTCTAATATGCTCAAGAACCTCTAATTTGATGCTCAAGAAACATTTATTTTTATTTGTAATTTTGAAAACAGTTGTGCTGCTTCAAATTTTTGTGGAAACCGTGATAACATTTTTTTTCTTTGATTCTTTGATAAATAGAAATTTCAAAAGAACAGCATTTTAAATTTTAATCATTAACATTTTGATCTTTTAAAATATTATAAATGCCTTTACTGGCACTTTTGATCATTTTAATGTGCCCTTGTGGAATAAAAATATGAATTTATTAAAAAAATAAAATAAAACTGTTACTGACCCCAAACAATGCGTCAAAAAAAGATATGATATTCTGCACAGCTGATATTCTTGCTGGATATTATAACAATATTATGAATTCGTTTTTATTTTTAGTTAAAGTTTTAGTCATTTTGTTATGTGTTTTTGTCATTTTTTTAGGTTTTCTTATTATTATATAGTTTTATTTTTTTTATTATTATTTTTTTTCAGAATTAGTTATTTAACCAAATGCTGTCTTGTCAACTAACTGAAATAACATTATTTCATTTCAGGTGTAGTTTATTTTATTTCAAATAACAAAAATGTTATTTATGGCTTTAGTTTTAATTAACTATAATAACCCCTAATAGTATTCTATTAATACAGAAAATGTGCGTACTGCAGAAACAGCAGTATGTTAGTATGTTACTCTGAACACAGTCTCTTTGTTCCAGATGTCGATTCATTAGTTTGGCCTCCTGCGGACTGGATCAACACACACCGTCCGCTCGGGCATTCAGGTATGAAGCATGTCAGTACACACACACACACACACACACACACAAACACTGATCGCATTTCCAATCAATTCCCCTTATATAAATCCCAAGAGCTCCATGACCTGCAATTAAACATCCCAAACCCCACAAACAATCGCTAACTCTTCATCAGAGTGAGTATTAATTAACAGCGGAAGTATGGAACGGCATATTTACATAACAGAAAACACTGTGATCAGGTCTCATACAGTATTATTTGACATAAAACAGCCATCTCAGCTGGTCATAGTGCAGAAGCACAGTAAACACTGCCCTCTGCTGCTACAACACTAAACTACACCAATGATATTACTAGCTGATATAAGGCAAGACACTAAAGGCAAAAACATGCACTGGCCAATTTTGGGCTATTTTGCTTCCATAACATGTTTTCTTAAACACACATTTAAGTGTCATCTCTGAAGGAGTAAAATCTCCACTTCTCAGCAGCACTTACAAACACCAAACTTTAGTTTGTAATACAAAAAATTCAATTCTTACTGTAATCAATCAAATGGGAAAGTATGATGTCTATTAATCTATCAATTGTTTTACCCTGTAGTGTCAAGCCATTATGACTTTCAAAATACAGTGAGGCATTATTAAACAAATACACACACTATAGTAACAGCTGAGATGTACAATGGTTGTTAAGCATCTACTGAAGCTACATCACAAAATAACCTCTTTTACCTTTATCGAGTAAATGTAATGTTGATACTACAGACTAACAGGGCGTTTTGAAAGATCAGTTGATGATTTTAATTGAGATTTACTGTCGGCAAGGCTTCACTGGGCTGTTCAGTGTTTTATTAAGGTCACTTTGAGGAACACTGTGTGGGTCACACTGAATGAATTCCTGAATCTCCCCAGAAGATGGCGCCTGCAGCTGAATCATCCATCCATTCATTTTCCAAACCGCTGGTCCAGTGTGGCTACAGCGTAATATATAGGTATAAATCCCTTATTAATTGATTATTAAACTGTTTAATTAAGGTTTATACATTCTAGTTCAAGATAAATCTTTTCATCTTACTACTGGAGATGCCAGTTTGCTATAGTTTCAAATGATTATTAATTAGTCTTAGAGTTCATTAGCGGTATTTTTAACACCAAACCTAAAGGCATAGGGATATGTTCATAACCTGATTGGTCGGCTTTTATGACGTATATTTAGAGACGGAAATTGGCGAACATCCAAAACAATGTTGTGTTCTGGGATAAATGCACTCGTTGTATGTGCGTAGCCTGCATATGATGGTATTTTGACCAGTTGAGAACTCGTGAAGAGCTTATAAAATGTGTAAAGGAGTCAAAACAGCGTCAGGAATCCCTCCATCATACACAAACAAAGATCTGCTGCGAGGAGACGTGGTTCTGATGCCTGTACCGAACTGTGATGGGCAACATCACGACTATGACAAGAAAAAACAGGTATACTTGAGCATTCTGTCCTTTTTAGGGTCGCATCATGTCCTGTTTTTGGTTCGTTTAGATGTCTTTGTTCAGTGTGGCAATTATATTTCAGTCAAACTGCACCAGAGTTTGTCTGGAAGTGGACAGAGACCCATCTTTTCAGTAGGGCTGTGCCAAGAATCTGGCGATACGATACGTATCAAGATACAGGGGTTACGATACGATATATTGCGATACTGTAAGAAAGGCGATATTGCGATATTTCTTGTTTTTTTTAGAAAAAGGATCTAATTTTAGAAAAAACGGTCATAAAGAACACACCACCATATGCATAAAACCTTACAAACAACTTTATTTTATTTAATCAATACAGTACCATTTGCATGTATGTCACTAATCACTATTTTGTGCAATCTAAGGGATTGTTTTAAAGGTTCACAGTAAAGCAGTTTTTAATTTCTAAACTATTTAACAACTAGTGCATAGTCCATTTCATGACTGAATGTCTGTTTTATATTTAATACTGTAAAGCTGCTTGCTTTAAAGCAGTCTATTGTATAAAGTGATATTTAAATAAACGTGCCTTCACTGAAGTGCTGAAAAGAGCTGGTGCAAACATATTCACATCGCTATGATCAGATGCTTTCTTTCTGCTGTCACCGCTGTCATTTTTTGTGTGTTTACTTTGTTACTGAGAGGAAAACGTGCAGTCTATCGAACGCCTCTCTCAGCAGTGCGGATGGCGTTGGGATATTAAGTGAGCTCTCAGATTTAATGCGTTTCCCGAGTTTTGGATTTTAACATGGCCTATTTTGCAAACAACTGACTCTTGTTGATCTCCTATTCTTTATAGTTGAAGCCAAAATGAGTCCACACACTTCAGCTCTGTATACCGCGGGAGCTGAATAATTCTATCGTCTTGAGAGGTTTGCAAATGCTAACGCTAGCGATGCACCTTGCCCTTCTCCGGCTATGTGTCAGTTTACGTTCTGAGATAACGCTAGTGGTTGGATTTTATACAAGTCTGTAGTTTAAACCGAACACAAAGCCACGAATCTTGGATGTAAATAAATAAATAAATAAATAAATAAATATCGATACCATGTTTTTGAGAATCGATACAGTATCGCCAAACATAATATCGCGATATTCATGTGTATCGATATTTTCTCACACCCCTACTTAGGGGTCTTCAGGGGTGCGCACCAGGGTTCAGATAGCAGCGTCTACACTTATTCAAATGAACCGCACTAACAGAGCAATCGCAATAGAGTTCATTTTAATCAAACCAAGCTTGCCAAGTGTGAACATTCTCTTAAAGTCCGAATTCACTCACTTGTTTTCATTGACAACTTTAAGTGAACTATGTTAGTGGACTATTGTAGGGAATAGTGAATGAGGGAATAGGGGCGATTTCGAACACAGCCTTAAGGCCGTTCACACAACGATAACTATAAAGATAACGACAGATATAGTTCTAAATATAAAAGAATGAGAAATGATATCGTTGGGATCACTTTCAGAACGATTTTTTTCTAGCTGTTGAACGATAAAACCCTGACAGCCAATCAGAATCCAGCTCGCGCATTTAAAATATTAGACGACATTGTGGAAACGTTAATCGCCAAGGTCCAGAAAAAGCCACCACTGTTTGACAAGTCAAACCCTGTCATACCCTCGAAATAAATTCTGAGAAGTATAAACGATGTGATCATTATGCCAGGATAGCAAACAGTGTAACATTAAATTACCTCAGGTATCCAGTGCTAGTTTCGACAACATTGTCTTGCTTCCTTTGAAGTTGCAGTGAAAAAGATGTTGTTTTTATTCCACTATACTGACTTCATCAGCTAAATTCACTGTTAGATTAGATCGATTACACTAGCTATTCACTCGAAACATGGCATGCTGAGGACATCTGCTGGTTAAAGCCGTGTAAATGCAACAAAAACACGTTGTACACGCTTTGAAACCACAGCACGTGAGCTTAGAATAAACACACATTTATTGTTTGTTGGTGTGGACACAAATATAGTTATAGTTCTTGGTGTGAATGGGCCTTGAACAGACTGGAACAGCTCTTTAGTATCTGTGCTTCAGTATCTATGAAAATTAGCGTAACGGTTTATTCCAGAACATTCCTCACATCTCGTTCATAAGGCCAGTGTTTCCCATCCCTGTTCCTGGAAGCACACCAACACTACACATTTTCCAAGTCTTGCTAATCAAACACAAATTAATTGCAAAAAATACTTCCAAAACCAAGATGGCTGAAGTCTCAATGGTCTCATATCTGTGGTTTGTCTCCTCTGTGTGGTTTGCTGTGGTTGTGAGTGTTAATGAGCTCCCAGAGGTCGTCTGCTGGCACACGGATGGAGGACGATACGGGACGCGTTGTCAAGGGCACGTCAGTGTGTGTCATTTACAGTCAGATGAACAGGGAGTTTACCTGGTTTGAAGTGCGGGAGTGAGTGAACACCTGGCCACGTCTCCTCTGAGGGTGTCCCCAAAACCTGCACAGACAGAGAAGACAAAGAAAACTAGTTAAAGGGCAGAGCACATACATCCATCCCAGAGGGTTTTCCTGGACACCAGCAGAGCAGGACATTTAATTCACATGACTGCTCAAAGGCATTGAAGATTTTCAATGTGAATAAACAAGTTTATTATGCACAAGTGTGTGTGTGTTTAGAGCAGCAGTGCTGGCGGACAGCAGGGGCTTTTTGAAGTCTGAAGCTTGTAAAGAGCACGACTCGATTAAACACACACTGTAATTACAGCCGTCAGACTCAATGAGCCGAACCGCTGAGACGAGCGGCAGAGAGAGTGTGCGAGAGATCACGTGTGCAGATGAGACCACAAAGAACACGAATTATCAGAATTATTTTAATTATCAGGTGCTTTTCACCCTACTTTCATTCTCCTACACATACAGTAGGTGTTTTTAGTACTCCAGATTTGTTAACTTTATCTGAAGAACAATTAAAATGGTGCTTAACTGTGCAAAACACAGTGCCAGTGTGTTTGGCTGGTTTCCAGGATGTTGCTATGCAGTTGCTAGGGTCTTCTGGGTGGTTGCTAGGTTGTTCTGAGTGGTTTCTTTCTATCTGGTGTGATGTAAAGTCTGTAGATGTGTCTCAGGTTCCTCCTTCAATGTGAGATTTAATTTTTTTTTATTTTTACCTGGTGAAAATGTTCCATCTGATCACTTAGTAACGTAGCAGCACATCTCTCCTAAAAAGCACACACGATTTGAGGAATCATTCATGTCTGGAGCACAAATTACGCATGACAATGCACACACTCAGTAATGACTTGGTAAATATGAAGGATCAATCTATCCAGCAGGGGGCAGTATTGAATTTTGTTCCGTTTGATGAAGCGTAAATCTGTCTTTATAACTTTTACTTAAAGAAAAAAAATACATGAATAATTATATGCTGAATATCAGCTGGCCACACATTAATTAGTGTAGGTTTAACTTAATTATGTTTGTGCTGTTTTAGAATCTTGATGAGTATTAATTCAATTTGCACAATGCAAAACAACTTAATAGTATTTAAACAACCAAAGACAACAGCAACATTCATCATATGTGATCCGTGATGACCCACGATAATACACACACACACACACACACACACACACACTTAGATACCTAAATGAGGCCATATCATTTTATATAAACTCAAAATATATAGACTAAACTATATATATAGTTGAATAAAGAAATGTTAGAATAGCGTTTAGTTTGCTATTCTGTTCATGTTCTGTATGGCATGCTTCTGTTCATCTACATCTGTTATTCTGCTTTATATCTAAGCTTTAGCTGACCTCCTTCAGAAACAAAGACATGAGAAACGCCCTGCGTCCCTGCGATCAGACCACTTTCACAGTCATGTACCTCTATGATGAGAAATCTCTCTGACAAACTGAGTCGAGTGTTCAGAAATCTCACAGGGACCGGCTTCAGTGCTGGAAAAACAGAAAACGGTCTCTCTCTCTCTGCCCGTCTGTCTCTCGGTGTCTGTCCATCATGCTCTCAGAGAGCAAGACCCTTAAAACAACCTCCACTCAGGGGCAAAAGCAATCTGGAGTGAAATTTGTCTTCTATATTGAACACACATTGGGGAGAAAGATCAAGCCCTGGACATCAAACATCAAGCACATGAATCTTTGAGAGCAGGTCACCTTGACATGACCACCGACACAGACAGGTTCAGTCCGGATCAGATCTGTTTGGGACACACTCAAACATGCCAGTAAATCCTTACAAAGTCAACATGCAATCAAAACTCGCTCTTTTGACTTTCTTACTATGTTACTGGTCTTATTGTGAATGATGCATGTTATTCTCACACTAGTGGCATGAAAAAGAAAGTAGAAAAGGCGCATGAAAAACTACAAGAAACCTTGACATACATCACTAGGAATACACAATTCCCATTAGCTGAGTGGAGATAATGCAAGTTTGACTATATTTTCTGCCAATAAGCTGCTGCATGCAGATTAATCTGTGCGTTTGTGTGCAGAAATGAGCGATACTCATCATGCTGACCAGCCATTGACGTGATTATGAAAGCATTTTGCAGGCTTGCCTTTGATTTGTGCGTGACTGCATGTATATGAAATTTAAGCAAAAAAGTCTTCAATGAACTAAAACTAGTAGCAAAATGACATTCAATGTGTTCACTTGCACACTACTACTATGCTTTTAACAACCAGACAACATGTAAGATCACTTAAAGACATTTTTATTCTAGCAAATATCCGTCACGAGTGGCTGTATATAATAAAGCGCACTACAAGAATAATTCAAGGAAATCTTGTCTTTAATCCAAAAATCCACAGGAAAACTCACAACCACTTAACATTGACGAGACCGGATAAAGAACTGAACAAAACAGGGAGTATATATACACAGACTGAATGAGTTAATTAACTGAACGACAGGTAAACAGAATCATTAATTACGGGAACAAACTGGCACACACTAGGAAAGGTTACACAGGCAAACAGGGAAAACAGAACCAAAACACAATAGGGGCTTTCCTACCGGAGGAACCGAAAGTTCCTAGAACTAATGGTGAAAGTACCCGCTTTTTGGCGCGATCGAAATGCAGGAACTGGGAACGCTTTAATTAGCATGCAAACACACTTAGCGTCTTAATGAATGCAAGAGTTCAGGGCAGGACTGTTTGTTGAACAACGGAGGACGTGACGGTTATTATAGCTGTCATTTTGTTTACAGCAGCTAGTGGTGCAAAAATTATAAATCACCACATTAAACATGCAACCCACTCAAATGAGTTGAAATCAGAGGATTAACATTAACCACAACAGTTTTTACTCACGCACCATATTAGAGAAAGGTTTTGTGTCCTGATGTAAAAATCTATTCCTGATGTCAGAATGCTGCATTCATAACCATCTCTTCCTCTGACACACAAAACGCTCTGATCTGAGGGAAAACCGGTTCATTCCTCATGTTTTGCATGAGCAGATGGACCAATGAGGTGTGTGACAACAGACTGATGGACTGTCAGAGATACTGTGCAGGTGTGTGTGTGTGTGTGTGTGTGTATGAGTGAGCGTACAGTATGTGTGTGTCAGTTTGGAGAAGAGGGCAGATAAAACAGGAAGGAGCATGAATGTTGAACTTTATGGAAATGAGATGCTAAAGAGAAGCCAAGGTTTTGACGTCTACCATAAATTATAAGATGATGCAATTTACTTTTTGCTCAATACACATCTATTTTTCTCAATACACTAAACCAAACTAAAAATATAGGCATTGTTAAAAATATAGGCATTGTTGCTAAAGCAAAAATGTTTTTTTTTTTTTTTTTTTTTTGGGGAAACTAAAGAAAAAAAAATGTTATCTTGCAAATATGATGAATCGCATATATATATTTATACACACACACACACACACACACACATATATATATATATACATATACACGTAAGCAATAAGGTACGAGAGGTACATTGTTAGCAATCCCTTCAGGCGTGACTTATTCACGATACAGCACTAACCTTGAGTACCTTATTGCTTTTATAAAACGGTTACCACACAATACAAATATTAAAGCCAAAAAATGTATCAATGCAGCTTTCATGAAGTAAACTTTCAATAAAAGCCTTCCTTCCGCCGGAAAAAATAGTCCCTGACCGTGAACAGCAACAGAAGTTACATTATTACGCCATTAGATGGCAGCAAAGACTGTCTTTATGAGTGTGTCAGTCAGTAGCAAAGACTTTTACATTGAAAAGACTGAACTGTTGTGAACACGAAACAAGACGCAACTGACAAATGCTTTGACTAGCGCTGTCAGTCACGGGAAAACCCCTTAACTGTTAAAAGGACAAGATAATACATCGGACATTTAAACAGATTTTTATTATGAACATAGGACTGAACTGAAGGAAAATGCTAAATTTGAATGCAGGTAATAAACTCGCTCACTTGATCTCTTTCTCACAATACTCTTCTACGTAATACAGTAAGCTTCAATGAACAATATCAATTGAGAACAAACAGTTTACGCTGCTAAGAGTGGTTGCTAAGGATGTTGTATAGTGATACACAGAACCGTTTATCGTGATAAAAAAAACATACATACATATATATATATATACATACACATACACACACACATATATATGACAATGTATTGACAAATTATTGACTATGTATTGAGCTGAATAATGACACTATTGTCTACTGCAGTATACTGTAGCTGAAAAAATTTTCTCCTCGAAACTGACGAAGTTTTTCAACATCAACACTGTTACTGAATCAACACTGAACTGCCTCAAGCTGAATAAAGACACTTTGAAACAATTTCTATTGTATAAACCAGTATAAAAATAAAGGTGACTTGACAAAAATGCAACAGCAGATGTGGTGTTTTGTGAGATGTGGAGTGGACTCTTCCACACAGGTTGAACACTCTGTTGTTGTGAAACTCTCAGAAGCAGGAGGTGGTGCAGATGTCGTTCAGCACTGAGCCGATGGGGTTACTGTACCGGCTGAACACACCGAGCCCAATCTGCACTCGCCGTGAGTGACGCCACATGTATTATGGATGGTGGGTGGAGGGGAGGGATGGGAGCCTTTGAAGTGTGAGTGCAGCGGGTGGAGAGAGATCAGGGCTGCGGGAGCGAGTGGCAAGCGAGTGTTTTGCAGATCAGCGGGAGGCTGAGGGAAGACGTGCCGGCGCTGACAAACCACAGCACACGCTGACAGCAGCCATCAGGAGAACACGTCCTGATCCCCCACAAAACCTGAGAGAGCCGCACAAACCAGAGGAACTGATGAACATTTCTCATGTCTTCACTCCTTTCTTAACCTTTAGTGCAGATCAAGAGCCACTGGAGCATCATGAAAAAAGACTTGTGTTGGTGACTAACTACATTTGTTTTTACATGCTGTTTACTAGCGCCTTTATCTGATACTACAATAAAGTCCCATTCACACCAAGAACGAGAACTTTGTTAGCATTTCATTTACACCAATAACTATAATTAGGCAGGGCTCTACAGTGCGAGCAATTCACATGCATTTGCGACTAAAAATTATTGCGTGCGACTGAAAAAGTATTTAGGAGCACTAGTGCGATTGACCAGATCAGGCCCGGTTCTATGGGGGAGCACCCTCAGTTAAAACTAATAAGAGCATATTGGCCAAACAGATTTTGCAAACGTACCAGTGCGTATTTGTGTTTGCACTCTGGAGAGTGTGGAGAGAGAACGTGTTTGATTTCTTGAGACACAATGACCAATCAGAGGCGTTTAAGTTAAATTCCACTCACCGCTCAAAACGCTGGAGTTCGGTTCAGTGCTGAGTTATGCAAGATCGCGAATCCTCTCATTATAACAAACAAAGTTCAGACACGATAAGACATTCATTGTGCAGTGAAGGCAACTTCATTAATTATCAGGGAAGTTTGTGAGATCGCGAGTGACAGCTTTTTAATGAAGCGAGTTTGAAAATCTAATACTGATTTTATACAATTCAATAAACATGAAGTTAATATTAAGTGACTTACATTTTAGGAACAGTATTGTCAGATTTTGCTCTATTTCGTCAACGAAAATAGTTCCAAACAAAACCACAGCTGAACCGCTGTGCATCTCTTAGCAAACACAGCGGTGTTTCGTTTATGAATGAATCTGCGTTTTCAAACGAATCTAGTGAGTCAATGATTCAATGACCCATTTATAAAGACAGCTGCTTGCTTTGTTCCTGAATGAAACAACCGTTTGAACGATTTGATTGAATGAATGATTCAGAAACAAAGACAGTGACTTGCCGCCACCTACTGGCGGTTTTAGTTCCGTTTTTAAAGTATCATTTCAGTTATTTTAATAATTTAATATTTATATATTCAAAACCGTCTATTTAAAACATTAATCTCACAACATTGTTATCATGAATTTAAATGCATTCATACCACTTCTGAGCCTCATTAAACAGTCTGTAAATATAGCTAAATACCATCTCTATGCAGTGCAAAGATTAATTTTGTTGATACTTATTTTATTTGATTGGTAATTTATTCTTCCTGATTGTGTCTTGTTATTCTAACTCAATTTATAAATATAAATGTATACATTTTGACATAAAAGATGACATTTAATAAGGTTAGAAAAAATGCCCTGACAAAGGTTAAAAAAATGCCCCAGCAAGTCATTTTAAGGAGTCAAATATCGCCTCATAATGGGAAGGTTAATTTCTATCATTGATCAGAAGGTGCTCCTAAAACGAAATGTAAGCGTAGAGCCCTTATAGGGCTTATAGGGTTTCTTTGAATAAAATCTGCAGGTAAACGAGTGGCAAGACTCGCTGTCAATCATTCTTGAAATGTCAACGGCAGTGAAGTTGCTTCATCTTTGTCCTTTCACTAGCGGTCCTGCTGGGCAGAAGGTCACCACATGCCCTCGACCAGCTAAAACAACGACCACCCAGACGCAGTAATTAATTTCCCCTGCCAGGGCGAAGCGGCTTTACTTTCAGAGATCAAATCTCAGGAGTGTCTGGACACAAAGTTATGTAGGTCAACTCAACTCTGTAGGGCTGAAAGACACATGCGCCAACCCTAAAATGGTTCAAATGTTCTGTTGGGTCATGAGGAAAAGGCTGACAGAGGACATCACAGTGTTTCATTTATCTCTTTAAACACTGTTTACTAGCTGATTATCATGTCAAAGCTATAATGCCAGTCTGTTATGTTTTGAAACACTCCGTAAATCATCTTGAATGGGTCAAACTTGTGGAAATGGATGGACTAACTAACACAGTAAACTCTCATCCACTCGGACATCATCATTTTTTGTCACATCTGAATTGAAATGAACTTCAAATGAAATGATCTGTGAGTTGTTAATTAATAAATTAAAAGGCTCCAATGTGGCTCATCAATACACATCAATACACTACATATTTATTGGATTAGATGAGAAATGATTCAAAAATCCATAAACAGTGAGTTTTAAAGGGGTCCTTGATTATGATTTAAATTTTTTTACTTTAGTTCGTGTGTAATGTTGCTGTTTGAGCATAAACAATATCGGCAAATTTACGACGCTCAAAGTTCAATGCAAAGGGAGATATTTTCTTTTACAGAAATCGCTTTTTAAGGACTACAACAAACGGCTGGACTGGTTGGTGACATCACTGGTTGGTGACATCACTAACCATATAATTGACATAAACCCCTCCACCGGGAACACGTAATAAAGGGGGTGAGGCCATGTTGGGCTGCTTTAGAGAAGAGGAAGAGTTGTTGTAGTAGAGTGTTGTTACCATGCCGTCATTTTACACCGGACTGCTTCACAAAAGAGGGTCAATTCAACACTGGAACTGTACAAAAGATTAACATGATGACACATGCTAGTCGATGAGTTGAATCAACTCCACAGCAACTACATAAATTTATCCACTAACCATTCAGAAATGTCCAGTTTCATTCTAAAAGTTGTAACTTCTTCCTGAGTCTCTCCATCAGTGTCGACTCCGGTTTGAACAATGTAAGGCTGAACACCGTTACTGACAATCCTCATTTTGGCTGCGTGAGATTCTCCAGCTTTGTTGTTGTTGAGCAACCGAAGCGTGAGCTGTTAAAGCTCTGTCCTCTTCTGGAAAGGGGGCCGGGAGCAGCAGCTCATTTGCATTTAAAGGGATACACACACAAAAATGGTGTGTTTTTGCTCACACCCAAATAGGGGCAAATTTGATAAGCTATAATAAATGATCTGTGGGGTATTTTGAGCTGAAACTTCACAGACACATTCTGGGGACACCAGAGACTTATATTACATCTTGTAAAAGGGGCATTATATTCCTTTAACAAGGAAAACTGGTGGGGAAACAAATGAAAAAATCAGACTCATATTTATCAAACACCGTTCTTGACTATGAACTTTAATCAATGTCTATTCTGGTCACAACTAATAATAATAAGTCAAAAAACGCTCTGCAAATCATCTTCAGTGAGTCAAACTAGTGGAAATGGACAGACTAATTAATCAATGTCTATTCTGGTCACAACTTATAATAATAATAATAATAGCTCTAACAATTAAAACAAAAAGACTAATTGGAGTAAAGCATCAGTCAAGTCTCAATCTTCAATCTGTGTGATTTTGTATGTACTGTATGTAAATGTACATGTATGTGTATGTAATGTGTGTTTGTGTGATTCGTCGTCCTGTAATGAGAAGAGACAGTTTAATTCTAATGTCAAACAGACTCCGATGAACAGCTCACTATAATGGCAGCGCATGTGAGAGATGTTCACATGTGATTGTGTGGTGTGTTCGCTGCAGATAGAACCGTCCATATTCATATGGTGCAAAGGAACAGAGGTAATCTCCTGCTGGCTGACAGCTAGTTAAACAGGGCCAGTCCAGCCTGCCTTCTTTAATATATCACACACACTTACAGAAGAAACTACCTGCATCCCACTCACACGTGAAAAATGAAGGCTCTAATATAAAATAACCACAAATAAATCTAAAAATCTACAACAAAATATTTAACAATGTTGAGTAAAAACTGTATTACATAAAAAAAGGAAATCATTCACCCTAAAAATGAGAATTATGTAAAAAGTTTGAAATAATTAAGATTTTCTATTGTCTCTTATCCTCACCAAGGGTGCATTTATTTGATGAAAAATACAGTAAAAACAGTAATGTTGTATTTCACAGTATTACTATAAATGCAGCCAACTGAGAACTCAATTAAGACAAAAAGCATATTCTAGTTCTTCGTCCTTATATCGTATACCCATATCAAAATAATCAAATATTCTGAGAGATTCAACCACAGTAAAGAGCAACACAAATATTCACATATCAGATTTGGCTCCTCTCATGCATGGCAGCTGTGCATGATGGGATTCCAAATGCATCACAAGCATAAAGTGGATAATTAACCTTGACTATCGGTGAGTTTATCTCCAGCTGAACACAGCCAAATAACGGTGAAATGAAACACACAGGGTCTGAGTGCACAAACACAACAGTATTCAGTGATTCCTCAACTGCGCCTGACTCTAAATACCAGCATTTCTCTCTGGAAGCAGAATGTCAATGAGAAGGTCAGAAGCGCTGGCTCCTCTTTTACTCACAGCATAAAGAAGTCTGGCCTTTGGAAGGCACTAATGAAGAATAATCTCTGAAAGAAGGGTTAGATATGACGCTGGCCAGACTGACAGGAAGGAGGAATGTGAAAAAAGGGGAGGAATGAAAATGTCAGTGTCAGAGAACAGTTACGAGCCAGCGATCGAGCTGCCAGACTCCCTCCACCGCTCCATATTTATCAAGCACCCACCTGACAAAGAGAAAACAAACAAAAAGCACCAGCCAACACCTAATTAGATGGGGGGGGGGGGGGGGGGGGGGATGGGGGGGATCGTAACCGGTCCAAATAAACCATCAGCATTTCTGAACAAAGACGTCCTTCATTAAAGGTCAGAGAACTTCTAGACTTCCTTCTGCTTTGGTTTGTGTTCGGCTTCACAAAACTCTTAAATAAATGAGTGAATGGAAAATAAAAGAAAACACCCTCAAGTCATCACTGTCTGGCACCAAAATTACATATTAGAAAACTCGCACACACGAGACAAAATTTACGTCTGATATGGGTTTCAGAATTGGGTGTGGCAAAATGGCTCAATAGCGCCACCTACAAAATTTCAACGAAGTGCCCCTCGCGCTACGTTTCACATACAGGTATGAAATTCGGTACACACATGTAACCGCCCAATACCTACAAAAAAGTTTCCTGGAGCAAAATCTAAAAACCAACAGGAAGTCAGATATTTTGAATTTTCTTTGCAAAATTTGGGCAGTTTTTACCATTTCCAGACGTTGTACTTTAATGAACTCTTCCTAGAGCTTTAATCAGATCAACATCATATTTGGTCAGTCTAATCTAAAACTTTTGCAAAGTTAAATTGCGAAGATCTTGAGTTTTCACTGAAGGGCGTGTCCGTGGCGGCCTGACAAAGTTCGATGTTTCGCCATGAAACAGGAAGTTGTTGTAACTTGGGCAATGTCCGATCTGCCCCAAACTTTACATGTTTGATAAGAGTCCTGTTCTGAAAACATCTACATGCCAATATTCAATTACAGTCATAGCGCCACCTGCTGGCAATGACTATGCCGCATTTCTCCTATATTTACCCGCTTAAATGCATGTCGCCCACTGTTCACTGTTTTCCTGAGGCCACCGTCACCATCAATCGCAGACTTAAAAAAAAAACGCAGCCTCTGAATTGGGACACAGCTAGTATTTTGTCATTATGTAACTAAAGTCTACTTTCAAAAATGTAAAAATGTTGGTACTGTTTTAAAAATTAACTGACACTAAAGTGCCACTGATTCTATTTTTGTTTTCCATTCAAAAAATAACAGCAAACAGGTTTGGAACGACATAAGGGTGAATAAATAATGTTAGAATTTACATTTTCAGGTAAACCTTTAGTGTGTCATCCTGTGAACTCAAACAAAAGAGACTTTGTTTTCACTCACATGAGCAGACGGCTGCTGAATTTCTCTACGGCGGGTCGATCGGTAGAGCCAGTTTTCCCTCGTTCTGTCATTCCCCTGTGTAAATATGTTTGGCCGCTGACCCTCATGGCCTACGGGCGTCTGTGTTACCCATGAACCCCTAGCCTCCCGCTCTATTCATCTCAGTAATTGTCTGTATGAATTATTTACCTGACTCGGAGGGTGAATATAAATTTAGTGTGTCTAACCATTACTCTCTGGTTCAATTATCAGTGTGGGACATTATGGGAAATGATTACAGAATTCATGAGATGTAATATGCATGACCTCCTAGAGTTTGTATATGTGTGTACATACATCTATCATGCCATATCTTTGTATTCATAGACAATTTTTCTTCAGCCAGCACCCAAGGCACTGCACAGAGAGAAAAGCAGAATGGATACAAAAGGAGACACTTACCAGGAATATCCTCTCCAGCTGATCCTGAATGTCCTTCATGCCCGGGAATGCCGCCACTCCCTGGATCATTTCCACGAAGATGCATCCGACACCCCTGTAAAACAAACATCACTGACACTATGCCTTATAAAAATAACCTTCAGAAAGTGAAAGAGGGCCCTGTTTACACCTGGTATTAATATGTGTTTTGGTCGACTGGATCACAAGTAGATGAGGGAGACACATTCCCATTTACACCTGGGGCCAGAAGTACTAACATCTTGCGCCAGCATTAAAAAACTACTGTTAGGATTTACTAAAGACATGCAATGAAAATTTTGCGATAAAAAGGGCAATGACACAGTTACTTTTTGTGGCTGATCTTATTGCATATGCATTTGTAGGAATTTCCCTTTCAGACGCAAAATTTATAGGAGGAGAGTATTTAAATGAATCATGCAAGGTGATTTACTAAGGTTTGCGCTAGTCAATTTGCTGGTATTTGTGCCATTATTTACCAACCAAAAAAAGCATGTCTTAAACCCAGATGCTAATTTGCGTTGCTCTTGGTAGATTGCATTGGTCATTATGGAAATTATATGACTGCATCTTTGTTCTTTAATTCCAAAAAAGTGCAGAAAGTTCTGTGCGTGATCTGCTAAACTTTCCACTCTGATCTGCGCTTTTTTTAGCACTCTCACGCTAATTTGCCCTGTTTAGTAAATTTGGCCCATGGTGTTTTAATCAGTCTCTTTTGTCCACTTTCGGCCCCTTCTGTCCTGATTTCTTCGAGAGGAGTGTCTATAGGCGGGTAAATGTTTCAATCTAATGGATGAAATAAGCTCACGCAACTTACATATGAACGTGACCGGAGATGACAGAAAAACTTACAGAGAGCATCAGCTTTCATTTCTGCTCTGATAGCCACAAGACCGGCCGAACGCTGTGAGCGTGTGTTAGAAATCAGGAATGGTAAGAGAACATTGTACTTTGTACATTTTTCGTCTTCAAACCAAACTTGGGTCTTCAGCCGACAAAGTTTAAATCCTGTCTGGCTTGCGCGCTTCCCATAATGTTTACAATGTTTTAGGTCAGTAGGTGGAGAGTAAGCGGTTTTTAGTGGTTGTTCGAACACATTTGACCACATGAGCGTCTACACTACCAAAAGCAATCCGGTCGAAACAGTTTTCTACTACCTTTGGAAGTGGTCGAAAGTGGTGAAACTCATAACGTTTTAGATCCCGTTTACACCTGTATTTAGCGGTGTCCACTTGTGATCAGATTGACGAAAACATCTTAATATCAGATGTAAACAGGGCCTGGGATTGGACCAGGTTTGTGCATAAATATCAGAATCAAAATGGTCAGTGAAGATTTATGAGGAGGAACCTGACAGGAAGAGGCTGGAAACAGAACAGAAATGATCTTGATTGTTTTGTTACACTACAGTAATGGTATGTAAAGATTTATGTGTCTCAGTGAGATTAAACCTTCAGAACAAGAGTTTAAATCAAAGATTCAGAAACTTTTTAGTTAATATTTCAATAATTTCATGATACTCTGATTTCGGTCACATGGCAAACAGCTTAATTTTATCAATTAATCAACTATTTTATCTTTTTAGTAAATGTTTTTATTTAATTTGTTTTTTAATTTGGCATTTTTATGATTTAATTAATTATTAACTTCTCATCAACTCTGCAGTTCCCTTGTGAAGCCTAGTTTGGTTTAGAAGATCATGTACGAGTGGAAAGAAAGAGAAAGAGAGAGAAAGAAAGAAAGAAAGAAAGAAAGAAAGAAAGAAAGAAAGAAAGAAAGAAAGAACAAAAGAAAAAAGAAAGAAAGAAGGAACGAACAGATGAAAAAGAATGAAAGAAAAAAATGAACGAACGAACAAAAGAAAGAAAACGAATGAACAGACGAAAGCAAAAAAGGAATGAACAGACGAAAGAAAGAACGAATGAACGAAATGAAGAAAGAGAGAAAGACAGAACGAAAGAAAAAAGAAAGAAAAGAACAAACCGATGAAAGAAAGAAGGAAAGAAAGAGAAAAAAATGAAGGAACGAACAAAAGAAAGAAAAAGAACGGATGAAAAAAAGAACAAAAGAAAGAGAAATGAACGAAAGAAAGAAAAAGAGCAAACAGACGAAAGAAAGAACTAAAGAAAGAAATGAATGAACAAATGAACGAACAAACGAAAGGAAAATGAAGGAACAGACGAAAGAAAAAATGAACGAACAAACAAAAGAAGGAACAAAAGAAAAAAGAAAGAACGAACAAAAGAAAAAATGAACGAACAAACAACAGAATAAAAGAAAGAAAAAAGGAAACAAATGAATTAAACGAACGAATGAACAAAATAAAAAAGAAAGAGAGAGAAAGAGAATGAAAGAAAAGAAAGAAAATAACAAACAGATGAAAAAGAAGGAAAGAAAGAGAAAAAATGAAGGAACGAACAAAAGAAAGAAAAAGAACGGATGAAAGAAAGAACTAAAGAAAGAAATGAACGAACAAATGAACGAACGGAAAAAGAAGGAACAGACAAAAGAAAAAATGAACGAACAAACAAGAGAACAAAAGAAAAAAATACAAACAAAAGAAAAAATGAACGAACGAAAGAAAGAAAGAAAGAAAGAAAGAAAGAAAGAAAGAAAGAAAGAAAGAAAGAAAGAAAGAAAGAAAGCAGAACAAAAAAGACAAAGCTGAGAGCAGTGGACGAAATCATTTTGGCGAAAAAACAAACAATATTTGACTGTATTGTGATTATTATAAGAGTTGTTCCTATTTGGCCAATAGAATGTCTGATCCTGTTTACCAAGATCTGAGTGAATGTTGCTGTAGCCCCTCCCTGCAGAACACATGAGATCCAGGGGGCGGAGACAGGTAGATTAAGGGATATGTAAAGTGGGAGGAGTTGGATCTAGATCCAAAAATGAGGCAAACTTAGTGGTCATCTCTCATGTTACTATATCATGAAATTAAATAGCATTATGATAAAGCAGCATTATATAGCCATCAGTCATCCTGCTCACTGAGAGACAGTTAAATTGACTTGCATATATGACTATATTACTTTATAATTTGAATTTATTGAAAGGATAGCCCCTTGAGATGAAACATCTCATTTTCGAGGGGGTCCCAAAGCAAATACCATAATAATGTAACATGCTGAGCTTTCAATAGTGTGTATATGTGTGAATGTGTAGATATTCTGTAAGGCCATGAGAGGCAGTGAGCATGTGGCTCATTGCTGGTGTGTTTCAGTGGCTGTCAGGCTCCATTCATCAGCATACAATCGTTTCCTGACACTTTCTAGCCCAATGCACACGGCCGCGTCCTTCGCTGACAGAAACTGGGAAAGAGCCACACAAACCAAACTCGCCAGCAGAGTGAGTTGCAAAACCCAACTGGCCTTTTTCAGAATCAGTCCATCCGTCTCTGGTCCAGTCAGACCCCCCACCTCAACACACTCAGGTTTAAAATCTGGATGTGACATCAATTTTTCTTGAGAGGCTCGAGCTGACTGGCAGGTGACTGATAAGATGTCAGCTTATAGACGTGATGCCTCGCAGTCAGGCAGAGACAACCTCGTGCTAATCCCCATCCTGACTGATGCATTACTGCGGCCGCGACATGAACGCGTGACAGGAAAAACCTCCCGCACATGCGCGTCTACCTGCAGCCATGTGGAAAAGTGCCCTTCTGATCGGACCACCTGCTCCCAGTTTCCCTCTCTTAATTGCCAGTGGTGGCTGCAGCTGCGGTCCAGAGAGCGGCTCTGGTCACGGCTCACTTCTCGGGACAGCAGCTCCTCCCACCTCTTTAGACCAGCAGACACTCGGACTACCAGCGAAAATACAGGCCACTTAATCCAAATCTTTAACCCCTTATTATGCAAACCCTATTTTGGCAAGTGGGGCATCAATGACATATCCAAAATTAAAAGGTTGCTACTCATAAGTCATTCTGGACAGACACAAAATCAACATATACTTAGAAAGCTGACAGTTTACAGTTAGTAAAGGGTCGGTTCACTTCAGAATTCAAATTTCCTGATAATTTACTCACCCCCATGTCATCCAAGATGTTTATGTCTCTCTTTCTTCATCCGAAAAGAAATTAAAGTTTTTGAGGAAAACATTCCAGGATTTTTCTCCATATAGTGGACTTCAACAGTTACCAACGGGTTGAAGGTCCAAATGTCAGTTTCAGTGCAGCTTTAAAGAGCTCTATATGATCCCAGACGAGGAATAAGAGTCTTATCTAGAGAAACGATCGGCCATTTTCTAAAAAAAAAAAATAATAAAAATTGATATACTTTTATTTTTGGGTGAACTAACCCTTTAACTGTAATATGTCAGACAAGAATTCTGAACCTGGCTTTATTTAATGTTCAGATTTCTGTTCTGGAAATGTATGCAAATTTGTGCATGTATAATGCCTCATTTGCATATTTAAACACAACATTAAAATACAAAAGTAATGTCTTAATGTACTATGATTAACTAATTGGGAAAAGTATCATGATATCTATTAGTTAACATTATTTAAAGTTATTTGTATGCGAAATACCCTACAGTCAATAACACAAAGACAGTCTGTTGATACAATATCACAGTTATATCTAATAAATAATGTGCATTTAATCAATAACATTTACATGTAATCGGTTTGTCAATGCGAGTGGTTGTTCCTGCACCGCAGGAAGCTGAGTTTTAAATTAAGGCTTGATTCTTGCCTTCTTTGAATATGATCTATGATTTTAATTCCTTATGCAAATTTTGACATATGACAGATTTCATCCAGGACCATATCCGTGCTTATCCATGTTAAGTTTCATTACATTATTGATTATTATTCCAGCGTTATCAAGCTCTCAGTAGCACCAGACTGAAATTGCAAATCCACATAATTTCACACTTATTCAAGATTTTCCCCCCTAAAATGTAATTTATATTATATTTCAGGATATAATTTAAACTCAATAACCAAGAGGATATCACTTCCACTGTCAAGATTACGTGACATTTTTGTGACATTTGAGTGGCATTTTTCTCATCCACTTGCTGAGACACGAAAGCGCGGGTGTGAAAGGTCTGCTGGACTGGGACGGAGCTGGTCCAATGCGACACACACACACACACACACACACACACACACACACACACACACAGTGTTTGGCTGTGATTCTAATGACTGTTGATTTGTGCAGCATCTGTGTAACTGCCACTCAAGAGAGGAAAACACTGCACACGCTCCACTGCTCTCAGCATCCATTCACACACAGGGCAGAAGGTTATGAGGATGAGAGAGATAAGATGATAAGAAAAACAACAACTAAACAGTCTAGAGACAGAGAATTAGAAGAAACCTTCTGGGATGTAAAGAATGGAAAGAGCACAGGATATAGTTTTGAAAAAATACAAATATAACACAACTATTATCATATTTTAACAAATATACAGATATAAAATATATAAAATATAAAGATACACATAACATACAATATATAACATACACTCACCGGACATATTATTAGGTACACATGTTCAACTGCTCATTACTAATAAGCCAATCACATGGTAGAAACTCAATGCATTTAGGCATGTAGACATGGTTAAGCTAAAGTTCAAACTGAGCACCAGAATGGGGTAGAAAGGTGATTTAAGTGACATTGAATTTGGCATGGTTGTTGGTGCCGGACGGGCTGGTCTGAGTACTTCAGAAACTGATGATCTACTGGGATTTTCACACACAACCATCTCTAGGGTTTACAGAGAATGGATTGAAAAAAAAGAAAATGCCAGAGGTCAGAGGAGAATGGCCAGACTGGTGCGAGCTGATAGAAAGGCAACAGTAACTCAAATCGTTACAATCGAGGTCTGCAGAAGAGCATCTCTGAACACACAACATGTCGAACCTTGAAGCAGATGAGCTACAGCAGCAGAAGACACACCGATAACACTCCTGTCAGCTAAGAACAGCAAACTGAGGCTACAATTCACACGGGCTCACCAAAACTGGACAACAGAAGATTGGAAAAATGTTGCCTGATCTGATGAGTCTTGATTTCTGCTGCAACATTCAGATGGTAGGGTCAGAATTTAACAAGATGAAAGCATGGATTCGCCCTGTCTTGTATCAGCGGTTCAGGCTGCTGCTGGTGGTGTAATGGTGTGAGGAATATTTTCTTGGCACACTTCAGGCCCTTTAGTACCATTGAGCATCATTTAAACGCCACAGCCTTCCTGAGTATTGTTGCTGACCATGTCCATCTCTTTATGACACAGTGTGTCCATCTTCTGATGGCTTCTTCCAGCAGTAAAACACGCCATGTCACAGAGCTCAAATCAAACTGTTTTCTTGAACATGACAATGAGTTCACTAGAACTCCACAGTTACCAGATCTCAATCCAACAGAGCAGCTTTGGGATGTGGTGGAACAGGAGATTCGCATCACAGACTGCCAAAATCTCTGAGGAATGTTTCCAGCACCTTATTGAATCTATGCCACGAAGAAATTAGGCAGTTCTGAAGGCAAAAGGGGTCCAAACCAGTACTAGCAAGGTCTAAAAGTGGCCTGTGAGTGTATACAAATACAATAACTAAACTAATTACAATATATTAACATCAAAGTACAAACATAATATAAAAGTATAGAACTATCATATTTTAACATGTATCAAAATATAGAAATATAATAACATCATAAAAATATACCAAAAAAAAAAAAAAGAAAGAGATGAGATGAGATGAGACAACAACCAAAAAGAAAAGGAAAAATAGAATAAGGGCTGCGTGATATTTTAAAAATAAAATCAATATTGTGATATGGCTCAGTGCCTTTGTCTAAACATGCAGACTGGGATTTAATTAAATAAATATAAAATAATAAGAAATATAAATGAATAATGAAATATAATTTCGAAGGGGTTACTGTTTGAAAATGAATATTAGTAATATAATTTTACACTAAAATAAAATTATTTTTATTACTTGATTTTTTATTTTACATAGAACAATATTATTATTATAATATATTTCTTATATTATTTAATATTTTTATTTAATAATAATCATCACACTAAAAACATAATAGACCCTTTTCACCGACCGGGTTATCAGCAAGTTTTTTATATTTTCATTATTTTATTTTTTTTAATTATGTACATTTTTAACACTATATTTAGTATTATATTACCTAAAAAACTAGTTAACACATCTGTGAGGGTGTTTCTAACACAGCGGCTGTGAGAGTGACGGTAAAAATGACATCTTTCTCTCTTCTGATTGCTGTTTTCAATCTCTCTCTCTATTTTCTCCTCTTTTTAAAAAGTTGCGAAAACACTGTTGTTGAGTTTTTCTTTTGCCCTTTGAGAAAATGGGGACACAAAAAAAATATATTTTATGTATTCTCTCATTCACCGCTATGGAATTTTACCCAACTATGACGACTTCCACTTATGAGAAACCAAGAAATGTGGAAAGGGTCTGTTATTATTTTTTAGTCATACTGAGTTGATCAAAAACAGCAGGAATGTGGCCTATGAAAACTCAAGCGAGAAATTTCTTTTTATTATTCCAAACTAGAAAAAAAAATTGATGCAGGATTTACTTTGAAACAATTTTCACTCAAAAATTACTAGTAAATTTCACAAATAATTACAAGAACTAGAAGAATATGGTAGCACAGGATGTAGCTGTGAATGTGATCGGCGTGTACTGATGCAGACTGTGTGCTGTAATGACACGTTACAGAGGAGCAGAGAAGGTCAAGCCTCACCACATGTCCAGACAGGTGGAGTAGTCAGTGGAGCCGAGCAGCACGTCTGGAGGACGATACCAGAGAGTCACCACCTCATTAGAGTACGTGTGGCTGGGGACCGACTTCGCACGTGCCAGACCTGCAAAAAAACACACACACATTATTATTACTTAAGGGAAAGAAGTTAAAAACCTTGCTTTGGATAAAAGTAATGCATCACTGTGAAGTAGATGCTCTCTGCTCTGTAACGCGCTCTTACAGTTCACAGGAGACGCGATAAACCGAGCCGTCCTCCCCAGGTGCCGAGGCGTGCTTAATTAACCCGTTTCACTTAAGCACACTTGACTTCCTGTATTTGGAGAGCTGCTCGGCGAGAGGGCGTTTAAAGCAGGATGGAAATAACAGCAAAGGCTTCACGCCAGTATAATTTGCAGTCAATAATCCTGCAGCTAAACAAAGGGCTGCGTCAGAGAAAGCGAGAGGCCATCATTTAGGTTAACACATTGACGGAGCCTCTAATCATCATTACACTAAACTGGTGAGTAATAGTCACCCGGGTGGCAGCGCAACCCGCATCTGTGCACCTAATTGATGGGAGAGTGAGAAAATGAGGAGGAGCGGATGAGAGGTCAGCGAGGTCAGAGATGATGAAGGCAATCGAGGAGGAGGGAGGACGTCCTTTCCTGGTCCTGAGGCGGTCGGCATGGCAACGCAGCGGTCGAGATGACATTAACTATGAACGCCGGCTAAAGGAGATCGAGGGAGCGTCACGTAATGAAGGCCTCCGCTTCTGCCGGTTCAAAGCGCTCGACCAGCCGCCTGCCGCTCAGGAACTCTGCGGGTCTCCGGAGGGGGTTGAAGGTCAAGCGGAGTAAATTATACATCAGTCACTGTCCCAGAGTAACATGATGGAGTGAGGAAGGACAAAAGAGGTGAGGTGACAACCGGAAAAGATAGGAAAGAACAAAGGGAGGGAAAAATTAGGAGGAATTAAGGAGTTAGGAAGAAAATTAGGAAGAATTAGGGCTGCACAAGATTTCGAAATATGGCTTAGTGTGATTGTAAAATCATGCAGGCTGTGATTAAAAAAAAAATATATATATATATAATTTATATATTTATACACAAACACAATATAATAAAATATACAACTACCATAATATATAACATATAAAAAAATATACAAATAAAATATTTTTAAAAATACACAACTTATACAAATTTATTATCATAATAATATACATCTATCATATTCTAACATATATAAAATCAAATATAATATAAAAATAAACAACTATCATGATATTCTAACATATATATATATATAATATTTTAACATATATAAAAATATAATAATCCCATGAACAATGTAATTATCATAATATTTTAATATATATGAATATAATATCATATAAATATACTATTATGATATACTAACATATATGAAAACATATAAATGTAATAATATTCTAAAAAATATACTATCATATATTAACATATATAAAAATATACAAGTATAATATCATAAAAATTTACAACTATCATGATATTTAAAAAATAGAACTTAGGTTGCACGATTTATTGAAATAAAATCCATATCTTGATTAAATAAATATCTGCACTACCGGTTTCAGAGTGGGATAAAGAGTAAAATAAACACCATTTTATACATTATATACAAATAAGCTTCTATTTTAGTTTAGACTTTGCCTTTAAAAGTCAGCAGTCAGCCATACACAAACACCTACACAAAAATTTAATCTATTATAACAAACACACAAAAGTGGGTCAGTCAATCTAAACACGCCGTTTGATTAAACGCCCCGTCTCATCACATCCATCAATGCAGACTATGATCAAAATATGAAAAATGTAATAAAGGTATATTCAATACCTCCAGCATCACATGTCTGCTGTGGCGGAGATGATCAGGAGGAGTTTCATTAAAGTGTCGTCATTTTCACACATTTCTGGGTTGCAATTACAGATTGTTTGGCAGGTAATTTATGCGCGGTGTGATCGAATCCAGCGCTGATGACAGACGCTGGCCATTAGCGTCACCTTTTTCATATGCAAAATTTATTAACTCCTTTATTAAGATGTTAATGAAGCGAATGAGCCATCAGAATGGATGCATGTCAATACCTGCTTTATCAAAGTAACCTGGAGATGTCATTGTGTGTTTAAGTGTGCACATATCTGGCCCTGTACCTTACATCAGGACTTCACTGCACTTCTTAATACTGTCAGGAGCCACTTTAAGCTCCACATGAAAAGCACAGCAGCGTCAAAGAAGGTGATTTTACTGTTTAACCATGAATTAACACATAATATCAACTGTATATAATAATTTGAGTATACTCTTAATGTCACGAGACGTCTTCAACTCAATCTACTCAATCAATACATCCTTAAAAATAAAGCTGTTTATATAGTTTTTCTATATAAATATATAGTCTTCATACACATGCATATTTACTGTATACACACACACACACACATATATATATATATATATATTCAAAGCATACTGTGTTAATGCCTGAGGGATGAGAATAATGACACTCAAATAGAGAGTAAAAACCCTCTGAAATCAAAGGATTAAATGATGGAGCTCAGCAAGAAAACTGCAAAAGATCTGCTATGTTCTTGGAGGATTCATAATTCCCATAAGGCACGTCTAAAGCAGCGTATACCATCAGGAGGACTAACATACACTTTACATTCATTCAGCACAGGAGAGAACGTCTGAGATCATGAGCATCATGTTCTCAAGAATTAAACAACTACTTATGGAAGCTTGTTTCCACCATGAAACAAAAAATAAAAAAGTTAATTGTGATCTCACAATTCTGACTTTTTTTTTCTCCTAGCAATTCTTAGTTTATATCTCACAATTCTGATTTTTTTTCTATATAAACTCAGAACTGTGTGGGGAAAAAAAGTCAAAATTGTGAAATGTAAATGGCAAGATATAAATTCGCAATTATGAGAAAAAAGTCAAAATGTTTTAGGTAAAAGTCACAATTACCTTTTTAGGGGTTTAAATGTGTAGCGCTGAAACCCTATTGTTATTGTTAGGATTTTCAAAGATCAGCATTCTGGCGTAAAAGTGATCGGGCAGACCAAGTCGTAGAGACTTGAGACTTTGAGGGATGGTAGAACCCACCCCGTCTACAACGTCAGCAAGACTCGCCCCAATTGGCCTGATGGTGGCGCTACAGCGATCAAAGGTACATATTCGCTCCCAACTCCTAAACCGTTAGTCGCAGCTCAAGTGTCTTATATCGTTGGAATTCCAAGGCGAACTAAACGCATGTCACGGATTTGGCGAAATTTTCAGCCATTTTGAATTTTCTTTAAAAAAAAAACAAAAAAAAAACAGTCCTGCAAACTAGTCCTAGGTTTATCGCCTGATCGGAACCAAACTAGTCGAGAAAGATTCTCTGAAGGCTGATTGTCAATAATTATCAAAAAGTCGAAATTTCGATTTATGTCTGCGACGGGACGCCAAAACATTGTAAGTAGGCGTGGCCACTTTTACTAAAATGGCTATTACGCTTGAACGGAATGAGATCATTTCACCAAACTCAGTACACCAATGTATGGCACATTCTGTAGTCACATGAAAAGGACACGGTTATTGTCCACTAGGTGGCGCTATAAAAAAAAAAACCCACACACAAACAGCTATGCACTGGCATGCAGTTTCTTTGTCCAAGGTGCCGTGATTGTCTATGAGGACATTTGCGTATCTCGCAAAACACTGCCACCGTCGGCCAATGAAATTTGAGCACCTATCAGACAAGGTTAATGGAGGTCGATTGGAACGAAACTCGCTGGGCCTGTTTGAATCATGGCCCTAGAATTCTGTGCGAAAATAGAAAAAAATTGGCCACTGGGGGGTGCTATTGCATTTTACGACTTATATCACGTGATGTTTCGCACATATACCCAATATTCATATCATATGTTAGATCTCCTCATTCTAAACAACTTTGCCTCAAGAACCACTACTGTCAAATCTTTCATGAAATATTTAAAAACCTACTTTTGCGAAGTGGTTCTCAGTTTTTCGCTCAACATCAATAAAACTACTGCAGTACAATTCAGCTCCTCACATCCTCCTCTTGTCTTGTTCTCATCTTACAGTGATCGGAGGTCATCACACCCTAAAACACCCATCGGTACAACAGATCTGGGTTTTTATTTTTATTTAAGAGCTCTGTTTCGTCACAGTCTCTGTAGGAGCTGGTCCAGCATCTGATTCATCGCACAGGGCCGCTGGAGCTCATCTGCTCCCCTGTACCGCATCCCATCAGCGGCTTCATATAACGAGACACGAGGGAACAGCGAGTGGATTCCTGCAGGCTTCTGCATGGATTCCTGAACTCGGACGCAACTCTTCCTCTCTACTGCAGTCAGCAGATGTTCTGTCCATCACAAACACACACGGGAGGGTGTTTGAACACAGTCCTACATACAGTTTGTCAACTCTGTGGTGCTCATGTGGAAAACTCAAGTTTAATTGCTTTCAAAAATGGTACAAAATTTGGAAACTGAAATCACAGCAAAAGTGCTCAGCAGTGTCCGCCTGTTCCCATAATGCATTGCATCTCCCTACGCACTTAAACTACTCTGAATATTTTGCAATAAACTTGAGATATAATGTATTTAAAACTATTTTAGCAAAAAATAAATGTTATAAAATTGCTGTTGCTAAAAGTGCTTGGACTATTATTACATTATAGTTAGTCATTTATTTTATTTTATTTTTTTTTTAAGACTGGTAATAACTTCTTCTTTAATCTAAAATTAGTTATAATTTTATATGTGTGTGTATATATATATATATATATATATATATATATATGAAATGTTATGTTTAAAGATGCAAATGGGGAATTATCTAATTAAATATGCACTAATTTGCACACATTTCCAGAACAGAAATCTGAACATTAAATACAGCCAGGATTACATTTTTTGTTTGATTTTGTTTGACTTAGAGTTTAATGTTTTTACAGAGGGGATCTATCTTTTAATCACTTCATAAATCAGAAAATACTGTCAACAGACAGAAAATAATACATTTTCACCATGTTTTTAGGAATAAAATCCAATATAAATCAGGCAAATGTTGTATGAACAAACCTTCAGAATACGGATGGGAATAAAACTCCAAAGTTTGCTGTATGTAAAGCTGTTGAAGTGGAGATTTCTGACTGTAAATCACTGCTTTTAAGTGTAATAAACTAAAACCTTAAATGTGTGTTTTGGATGTTTTCTTTCCACTAGTCTAAAATTAGACACGTTATGGAAGCAAAATAGCGCACAATTGACCAGTGCACAAAGAAACAATAGCGTCCTGCCTTAAATCTGCAGTGACCACACATCTCATCTAGTCTCGTCTAGCGAGTGTCGTCTTTCCTTGCAGATGATGAAGTCTTATAATGGAGGAACACTTGATTCATGTTGCCGCACACTTGTGGAGGACAGGAGGGGCCACCGGTGACAGATCGGCTCCTAATGACCCCGCTGAGGACGCCGGCAGGGCCGCTAGCCGCCGTTTGTGCTGAACCACCCGGGCGGAGAAAGGGACCATATGCTGCAGCCCACCGGTCCAAATGTCTCTTCAGCAGCTGTTTGAGGCCACTGAGCCACCAAAAATACACTGATCCTGGCAGGGCTGAGATTCTCGCTTGAATCACTCTGGCCCTAATTGAGTGGAAGAAACAACATCCCACCAGGTATCTGAGGAGCAATCTGTTGGTCAAGCTGTCTGTCTGTCTCGCTCGTGTTATTACTATATTTCTATTTTCTTTCATTCGTTTACATTTTGCTTTGTTGTGAATGTTTGCTATTCACCTCCTGACCAGCACTCTTTTGGTGTATTTTGAAGGTGAACAGAACTGAAACTAGTTGAAATTTCAGTCACAGGTCAGCGTGTCTCGATCATACTCCTGTTCCAGCTCAATCTCACTAGTCACTCTTCTGCGGGATGTTATGCTGCTGGTGAAGCATTTGTGTCTTTTGTCCCTTTATCTCCTGCTTCAGACTAACAACAGGCCTGTTTGCTCTCCAAGCAGTCAATGCAGTGGTCTGTGTTTGTTTACCCATAATGCCATCATGAAAGGAGACTGGGCATATGGTGCCACGACAAGGAGGGGTTAGACACACACACACACATACACACACACACACGAAATATCAAGAGCACTGGTACTATGGTACCAAACTGATTTTTAAATTAAAGACAAAAGCATAAATACCAGTCGTTGTACATTAGTAGTGAATCATTCGATACTGTAACAGCAGCCTAAATATAGAGAATGCTTCAATTTTCAACCGAATCACTTGAAAAATCTCAGTCTGAAATGCAATAGCAATATATAAATCGTGTTGGACAGAAATATTGATTTAATAAACAAATAAACAAAATTAATATGATTATTGGGTTATTTATTTTCTTACATATTAATTTTTTTTAATTTATTTTGTTTATCAAATTAAATATAATTAGTTTTCTCTGAAAGAAACATTTATATTTAATGTACAATACACAAATAAATAAATATATATAGTAATATTTATTAAATATAATTATATATACAACCAATTAAAAAATTAACTAATTAATTGCACATTTTTTTGTAATGATATTGTGATTAATCGCACCTAACATTAAAGTTTTTTATATATTTTTATAGTCTAATAATTTAACATTTAAACTCGAAATTAATGTAGAAACAACATAAAGATGGTACATTTTAAATATTTGATCTAACATGTAGGAAAAAAAATGTAATAGTTATTAAACACTTCAGAGTCTTCACTGCATAATTTAGATTAAAATATACATTTTTATCAAATCTACAAAAGTTACTCAATTTGTTCTTTGATTAACTAATGACAGACTGTAGCAGATTTATTAGGCTGCTGTCACTTTAAGACCTGCTGCACTTCTGCACCCTATTTTCTTACAACTCTAAGTTCATTTAAGACTTTATTTAACTCCTTTAAGACTGTGCTTATGAGGATACTCGACAAAACGGGCATTTTGACATAATTTTGTGTATTTTTGTCCTTTCACACACGAAAGAGCACTCAATGTGGCCGGCACGCTGACACAGCTTTCTGCGCACATGAGTCGTGTGTGTCTGTCACACAGACAGGAGATTCACAAGACAGCGCACAAGTACAGATTTAAGTTTTTTTTTTTTTTTCAATAAAAAAAATAGCACTTGAATAATTGACAGCGTTATCATGTAATGCCAGCTAAAGGATAACGGGGGAAAAAACGGATGCTGCGTTAATTGCCTTAAATATTTTTTATGTGTGAAACAGAACAAATTAATCGCATGTGTTAACGTTATAATATTGATATTACAATGTCACACACACACATATATATATACACACACACACACACACCTATATACACTGTATATATGTATATATATGTATATATATATATATATATATATATATATATATATACACATACACACACACACGTGGATTATGCGTAGGATAAGTGTGTGTGTATATATGTATATATATGTATTTATATATATATATATATATATATATATATAAATACATATATATACATATACACACACACACACACACACACACTTATCCTACGCATAATCCACATTATTATTAGTGAATGAGACCCAGTGTCACTAGAGTGTTGACGTCTTCTTATGAGTCTGATGAACTGCGGGGAATTTCTTACCAAAGTCGGCCAATTTGAGCTCGCCTGTGTCGCTGATGAGCAGGTTTTGTGGTTTCAGGTCCCGGTGAAGGATGTAGCGCTGATGGATGTAAGACAGACCCCTCAATAACTGGAACAGGAACAGCTGCGGAAACAAATCAGTTTATGTATAAGCATCACGAATCACATACACACATTTTCATCTATAACACCCGTGAATCGATATATAATTTAAAACCCAAATCAACAGAATCCAGTAAATGTGATACACCACTTCTCCATCTAAGGATGTTATTTATTCCCATCTTCCTCATATAAAGCAATCCTCATATATATTGTCCTTTTATATCATCTAATTTCATTCAGCAGCACCAATACAAGATCAGCTGGAAGATCAACCTTCATACGGTTGATGTGGAGTATTGATGAAGACCAGATCTGATCTTCTCAAATCAATCCACAAAAGAAAGAACCTGATAGACAGTCGTGAACAATCGATGCACGAAACACATCTGAGCCGAACACAACCACGGCCTTCACTCACTCGTAAGCCTCACATCAATCTGAAAAGAGCAAGAGTGGCCTGTTTTCTGCCTTGAAGAGATTCAAATGCCTCTCCATCAAGCAAAACTATCAAAGTCTCGGCCAATTAGGCGAAGCACGGAAGCGCGGAGTCCAATAAGAGAACGGTTTATCTGGCATCTGGAGTCATCGGGGTCAGAATGAGGCATTTTTCAGACGCTCATGTTTACTCATGTGGAGCGAAACGCACTTCTGAAGATGCTCCTGCTCATTAAGAGTCTGCAGGGAAAATGTTTAACGATATAGCGATTCTTCAGCAGGCTGTCGAGGGAGCGATTCACTGCTCACTTCAACAGAAACATCCCACAATCACATTAACATTATATTCATACAGATTTATCTACAGGAGTGAGGAATAACTTGTAGTCAGGAAAGCATTACATAAAAAAGCATAAACATTTTCTGATCATCTTATCTAGATTTTTATATATAATCAGTTATCAGTTTAACTGACAGAACTGACTGAGGGTGTGACGAGATCTCGTGCCATGAGAAATGTGCAAAAAAGTGATGAGATTTCTTGCCGAGGTGAAAAGCTGTCTTGCGATATTGCCATGCCGGTGTGTGGCGGTGAAATTAGGATAGAATATGCCACCGTTACATTTACATTACGCCTCCACTGTCGTTTTGCTTATTATTCAGTTGGATAACGGTCACTTCAATCCCATCCAGCTCATCCAACACGAGCTGCAGAGTCGTACAGTGCAGCAGGAATCAGAGTTCACTGATCACGAGATGACTGACAAGACCATGGCGGAGGATTTGTTACACAACAACAATCTTATCTTGTAGAATACGCGCTCAGCACCACCACTTATTATTCAAATCGAAAGCATTCAAATGCGATTTCAATACCCTGCATTTTGAAAGCGGCTCCCTGATGCAAATATTTAGTTTCTTTCATTATAGAAAGCATACTTTGATTATGGTAGCACTTACTGACTACGTTTACATGGACAGCAGTAATCTAATTATTGACCTTATTCTGAATAAGACAATATTATGATTAAGGTGTTTACATGAGTTGCTTTTAGAACATTCCTTTTATGTTGCCGTTTTACATGTTATAGAACATAGATCGATTAATGGCAAACGTCATTACGTCCCCCCGTCCTACGTTCTTTCACATATCACTGACCACACAGTAGGCTACGTCTTCGTTATGGTACCATATGCAGTTTCATTTTTAATTTTACGAAAGCTTCAAGTGCAGTTAATTATTTGACATGCTATACGTGCAAATAGATACGGAGCCCCGCCTATGACATGCAAGAAAATAAATAAATTGTGCGCACGATTTAGCCTACTATTTATTTTCCCTGTCATGTGCGGGGCTCTGTAAATAGAGGACGGTGGATACAAATTCTCCAGCAACAGGCCTCGTCTGTACTTTCATTCAGCAACAAATAGATAGATAGATAGATAGATAGATAGATAGATAGATAGATAGATAGATAGATAGATGACTAAGCTATACAGTACACAGCACTGGACTTTGGACTACAGGACAGAGATGCTAAGAGTTGGCTGACCGCACATCCTTAAAATAATAATAATAAAAGAGAGAGAGAGAGACAGCCTCCAGTCAGATAAACAGGACGAGAGAGACACCTGGAATAACTCACAGGACAGAGATAAAGGCACATGGAGGAAGACGAAGAAACATATCAGGACAAAAGGAGGGTCAGCTTTGAGCCGGGAAGAGCAGGAACGCCGAGGGCCTAATCTGCAGGATGAAAGCAAGATCAATACACGCCTGCCGCTCCACCTGGAATATCGACAATCCTCCGCTAACAGATACAGACCTGAAGGAAAGAGCAGCGCTTGCACTACAGTGAAAGAACAAGGTAAAGTTTCATGTACATTTAGGGTTCAGTCTTCAGTTCTGTGTGTATCAGAAGATTAAGATGTTTGCAGCCAAGAATCATAATAAAACCTGAATGTTTGAGGACTATTAATGGAGTGCTATAAACAGAGCTTGTTACTTTATTACAGCCTTGAAATAAAGATCCAATCTCAAGGCCGGATCTGATTTAACTGGAAAGCGGAGACATTGCCAGGAGCTACACCCATGTGATGAGAATTAATACTACAAACCATTCAACGGCATCCACCATTACAACAGACATTTCATTTCTGGGAAAACGGTAATTACATTATTGCTGTGAGAACGAGTGTAATTTATCATGCGTACGGCCATATCTCCATATCTGACTGATAATCCATCTTAAGACTTCATCAATAATTCCACATTAACATATGAGCTCATATTGGTATTTGATTATGATCCTCAACTATCTTACATATCACTAGTACTAAATACTTTACTAAGTGACTTTACCAGCATGTGAAAGCTGTGCATCTGATTACTTTACTAATTGATCAGATGCACAGCTTTCACATGCTGGATGATAAAACAGGTGAAAACAATCCCACAACAACAACAACAATAACAATAATAATAATAATAATAATATATATATATATATATATATATATATATATATATATATAAACAAACAAATGACTATAATAAAAATATGATTGTACTGTAAAAAAACGATCACATATTTAATAATAATAGTTTCAGTATTTTAATTATTACATTTAAATAATTCAAATTAATAATAAAAATAACATGTTACTGTAAAATATAAATCAAATATTTAATAATGATAATATTGTTGTTAAAATATTTTATTACATTATAAAAAACTTTAAAAATTACTATCATAAAATTACTATAATAAAAATACTATTGTACTGTAAAATAAACAGGTAAATATTTAGTAGTAATAATAATAATAATAAATTTTGTTAAATTATAAAAACTAAAATTACTATCATAAAATAATATTGCACTGTAAAATAAAAATATTTATTATTAATAATAATAATAATAAGAAGAAGAAGAATGTTGTTGAAATGTTTTTATTTTAATAAATTATAAAAAATTAAACAAATTACAATAATAAAATATTGTACTGTAAAATAAAAAACAAAGGTAATAATAATAATAATAATAACAGTAGTTAAAATATTATTAAAAATTAAATTAAAATTAATAATAAAATACTACTGTACTGTAAAATATAAATAAAATACTTAATAATAATATTATTGTTAAAATATTTTATTTAATAATACAATTAAATTAATATAATAAAAGTAATACTGTACTGTAAAATAGAAAATACATATTTAATAATAATAATAATTATTATTATTATAGTTGTTGTTGTTAAAATATTTATTTTATTAAATTATAAAATTACTATAATAAAAATACTTTTGCACTGTAAAATAAAAAATGATTTATTAATAATAATGTTGTTTTCATTTTAATCAATTATAAAAAAAAAAAAATTAATATAATAAAATACTATTGTACTGTAAAATAAAAAAAAAATCACCTAAATGAACCACAGAACACCTTAGCAACAGCATAGCAACACACTGACGACTGCACTCATAGTTTCATCAGAAGGATCACAGCAGGTTCATCAGATATCTGAACATTTGAGCTCTCCTGCAGGTTTCTGCTCTGTTACCTGCTTTGAAACCAGATTCAAAAGAACGAGGGGAGCTCTCAAAGAGACGTCACATCATTCCTCTTCCTGTGGATCTATTTTAGAGACAAAATACAGCCAAATATCGTGTGTGAATTGATCTCAGAAACTCGACGTTTCCTGACAGCAGCCAACACAGTTTTTTCCTCCTTTAAACTGCTCAACTGAAAGTGTCTGAAAAAAAAATTGACTAAATGACCTGTTTATTTCTCATACATACCTATTCTGCAATAATAACTGATTATCTGCCATTTTACAGGGCTACAGTGGATAAAACCCAGAAATTCAGTGTTTGATTTCACAAAAGTTTGTGCTGGAAGAAGCAGGATGGCTGCTAAATGAACCAGAGAGTCTCTCACATCTGCTGGAGAATCAGAGCGACTCGTCATTTAGAGGAGCAGAGAGATTGAGAGCACTTTTGTTTGTAATGTGGCGTATCAATGGACCATCAGCTCCACACCTGCTCACAGTCTCCAGTCGAACACAAGTCTCACGAGTGAAGCTCAGAGATCTCACGGCTGTTTGATAAGAAGCAAAGAAGCAAAAAAGGGCTGATGGGTGGCTGATTACAAAAAAATCTGATCCTGTATGTCGTAGTTTAAATGCAAACGAATAGACCTGCCACTTGTTTTATGTAAGGTGTAATGTGTTTCGTTGTTCATACACACATATACATATATATACACTATAGAAACGTTATAAAATTTGGAATTCTGAAATCCAACAACAGCAGGTTAGCAACAAACCTCACTTAGATCAAATTACTTCTGATGCATTGCAACATGATCGGCCCATCTTCCTGAATGTGACGTCCGGCAGAACATTTACGAAGGAAGAGCACTGCTAAAATCAGTATATGGCTTCAGACTGATGGACCATTAGTGCAACCGCGCAACAATTTATGTCACTAATTGTGCCATCAAATGTTTGCTTCGTCAGATGGTTCGTGGGTTGATCGACTAAACAACTGTGATTTTACCATTAAGCTTGAAACCTTCTTGAAAATGCAGCCCGCTTCATCAGGATGAAGAATGTTCACAAACATGAATTGATTGTGTCAGAATTAAATAAAGAAAGTCTTTTAAATTCCACCTCAATGTCCTGAACTGAGGTAGCAAAAGCATTTAAATTTGAATTCGAATGTAAGGAAATAAAATTAATTGAAGTTTGGTAAGATAACCCTTGAATTCCAGCCCGACAAAACCTTGAAAACCTTGTTTTGCAAAAAGGTGAAATCTGAAAAGATAGACAGAACAATAGAATAAAGGATAGAACAATATAAAAAAAAGACAGACAGACAGACAGACAGACCGACAGACAGACAGACAGACAGACAGACAGACAGACAGACAGACAGACAGACAGACAGACAGATAGATAGATAGATAGATAGATAGATGAATAGATGGACGGACACAGACAGACAGACAGATAGAACGACAAAGATAGACAGAACGATAGATAGATAGATAGAAAGAATGATAGATTGAACGATAGAACGATAGATAGATAGATAGATAGATAGATAGATAGATAGATAGATAGATAGATAGATAGATAGATAGATAGATAGATAGATAGATAGATAGATAGATGAATAGATGGACGGACACAGACAGACAGACAGATAGAACGACAAAGATAGACAGAACGATAGATAGATAGAAAGAATGATAGATTGAACGATAGATAGATAGATAGATAGATAGATAGATAGATAGATAGATAGATAGATGATGGATGGACGACAGACAGATAGATAGAACGATAGATAGATAGAATGATAGAAAGATAGATAGATAGATAGATGGATGGATGGACAGACAGATACAACGACAGATAGAACAACAGAAAGATAGAACGACAGAATGATAGATAGATAGAGATAGAGAGATAGAGAGATAGAACGACAGATAGAACGATAGATGGATGGATGATGGATGGACGGACAGAGATAGATAGAATGATAGATAGACAGAATGATAGATAGAACGATAGATAGAACGATAGATAGATAGAACGATAGATAGAACGATAGATAGATAGATAGATAGATAGATAGATAGATAGATAGATAGAACGATAGAATGATAGAAAGATAGATAGATAGATGGATGATGGACAGACAGATACAATGACAGATAGAACAACAGAAAGATAGAATGACAGAAAGATAGATAGATAGAGAGATAGAGAGATAGAACAACAGATAGATAGATAGATAGATAGATAGATAGATAGATAGATAGATAGATAGATAGATGGACAGACAGATAGAACAACAGATAGAAAGACAGAAAGATAGAGAACGATAGAACAACTGATAGATAGATAGAGAGATAGAAGGATGGACGGACGGACGGACAGAGAACGACAGATAGAACAACAGATAGAATGATAAGATAGACTGACAGAACGATAGATAGATAGATAGATAGATAGATAGATAGATAGATAGATAGATAGAACGACAGATAGAACGACAGATAGAACGACAGATAGAACGATAGATAGAACGATAGATAGACGGACGGACAGAACGACTGATAGAACTACACATAGACAGAACGATAGAAAGATAGATAGATGGATGGACAGACAGAGACAGACAGACAGAACAACCGATAGAACTACACATAGACAGAACGATAGATAGATAGATGGATAGATAGATGGATGGACAGATAGATATAACGACAGATAGAATGACAGAAAGACAGAATGATAGATAGATAGACAGATAAATAGATAGATAGATAACTGGTTGGATTGTAACAGACGCTCTAGTAAAGCACATCGACTACAGAACCTTGTCTTGATGCACTTCTCTCCTGAGGTGGGGACGCTGTCAGTATCAATTAATTCATTTAAGCAGTCTCATTAAAGCAGCCGAGCGAATCAATGGTACAACTCCAGCGTAAAGAGGACTCTGAATATATCTTGTTATTTCTACAGCAAGAGCAGCATATGCGCAGGAGGTCTGCGCTTGGACGGCAGCCCAGGAACGGGGTCTGGTGTGGGACGTCTGCCGCCCCGCAGCTCATCTCTCTGCTGCTTGACCAGTAATTACATTAGCAGCTAGCGCCCTGAGCGGTCCCTTTGAAATGCTAATTCCACCCAACCTGCAGCAGAGAGTCTAATAGCTTTTATTAGTGTGATTGGTGAACGCAGATCTGAGTGAACGGGCAGCGCGAATGAATCAGCTCGAGCTAATAGGCGGAATTAAAACTATAGCCATTGTGTGGCGTGTTTGCTCGTGACTGTGGGAGCTAATCGCCATTTACTGTCCATTTTTGATCTCATGAGTTGATGCTTGAGGTGCTGGTGTGGCTGTCATTTGAAGACGAGCGCTCCAGAAAACATTAAGACACTAAGGACATGCTCTTGTGTTTAAAACAGACAGATGAAGTTCAAGAGAATTGAACAGATGATGCATTTAAAGATGCGTTAACTACCGCACAAATGATAATGTACTTGTAATGTATCATATATTTTTAGAATAGATTCAACTATATACATACTATACATACATACACACAGTTTATATATACAGTGTGTGTGTATACATACATATATATATATATATATAAAACTTTCTGTTTCTCGAATCTGATTGGCTAAGAGTCGTGTGATATTCTAGTGATAACAGCACTCTTACCTTTTCACCGTTTGTATCACTCCGCTTGAAGTGACTGTCATGGCAGCCGAGCAAATCCATTGTATTTTTTACAAATACTACACTTGTTGTACCACGAACTGTAGTTTTAAGAGGTTTTTAGGTGAGAATGTAATTGTTTATACCTGAAATATGTGACTCATATTTCATTATAGTGCCTATTTTACAATTTGTTTAAACGTTTTTGGAGATGCAAGCTCAAGGCCGTCAGCGGGCGTTCAGTGCTCGTGTACCCGCCGAGAACAGCTTCATCTCGGCCAGTGCTTTCGGGGATTTGCTGCTGGCTCTTATAGTGGTTAAACATGAGTTATAATTCATTTTGGGTACATAAAACAGGCAATCTCTGGTCTTATTAATCTATTACTTGTTACTGAGCAAATCGAATTGGGCGATGTTAAATTTAATAATTTAATATTAAGGCCATATTTAACTTACATCCTGTAGAGCACTGCTTTTGTACGTTTGACTGAATTGTACAATTGTGTTTATTGTCATTTATAATGGCTATTGCTGATCATTTAAATATTGTTGTTCAATAAATATTATTTGTTAATATGTTGTATTTGGTATTGAGAAAGGGTCCGTTCATGCGTAATATGGGTTGAGCGAAAGTTACATTAATACGCTATTAGACAGTGGCAAACTTTGTGAATGAGTGAATGAGTCAGTCGCAAGAGACTAACAAAAGTGTAAACAAAAGAATTATTATTATTAAGAAAATTACCTTAACTGTAAAACGGAAAATTCAAAGATCGCTTTCCTCAGCAGACATTCAAACGGTTATTTTATAATGGATATACAGTAATATGATGGACATCGACCTGAAGAATGAATGTTATATTAGACAAAGGTAATGCTTACTCAGGCTATCTCTCTCTCTCTCTTTCTCTCTCTCTCTCTCAATAATACTGTACAAAATACAATGAGTTTCAATGGAGGGACTCAACATTCCTTCGTTACTAGTTCTAAAGTGATGTTTTAGAATTAGTAACGGAGGCTTGGGCTCATCTGTTAAACTGTCAGCTTGAGATTTGAATCCGTGGCGGAAGAAAGTAGTTCAGCACAAAAGAGGCTTTTAATGACACTCCATTGTTGTTTCTTATTTATTTACACACTTATGCCGTCAAACTGTTGTATAAACGCAATACCACACTCGTAGCCATGAGGTGTGACTGTATATCAGTAAGCTGTGGATATGTGAGCTGTGAGCCTATCTCATGGCTACGAGTGTGATGTTGCTCATATATACAGTGTGTGTATATATATATATATATATATATATATATATATATATATATATATATATATATATATATATATATACACATATATACACACACACACGCACACACATATATATACTGAAAATATAGCTAAATAAACAAAGTAAAAAATACTTTTGTAACTTTTTTGAGTGAACTATTTGCCCAAAGTAACACACGTAGCATCTGAATCAACAGAGGAATACTAGTCACATCGGCCCTGACTGAATGTTCTTTAAGGGTTGTGAAACCGGTGTAAATTGCAGCCTGTCAGGGAACGAGTTAACAATGCTGCTCAATAACACAACATTGTGAACTTATGTGCCAAAATTACAACAGTCTGTGCAAACACAGAACGAAGGGAAAAGTCTCGGCTCTGACTGCGGGCCGTTCCTGTTTCAGGTGAGCTGCTCTCATTCTCTTTCTGTCAGCTTGTCATTTACCCACGAATTCTCTATTGGTTTGAATTTCAATGAGGGACCGAACAGGATAAATACATTATTTATGTAAATCCACAGTGACAAAAACCTGATGAATTACATAAGCAACACCCGTTTCCCCACCAGCCTTCTGCTCCATGGCCTCATTCGCTCCATCACGTCTTACTTTCACTCTGACACACCATAAATTACGCTCTTTTCACAGGAACTTTCTATGAAATCATTACAAGCATTGTCATGTATTAACTTTTTAATTGATTTCAAGGACAATTTTAACCATAAAAAACTGTGTTGACCATTTATGTCAAATAAATCAAGTGCCACAGTCAATCAGAAAATGCGCCTACTTTTAAATGCATGTGTCAATAGAGACTGATAGATGCTTTTGGCCTGCATATTGGTGTAGTTACAACATCCACCAGCAGGAGCAAAATGCCTGTGTATACCAACTTTGGCAATGCACAATGAACATTTAAAGTGACATTTTGCTTGCATGGCTTAGTGTGTCACAACCTTGAGTTGCAGCATATTTCAGATTAAAAATTATATTCCAAAACATATGGTATACTGTTTTAAAAGTGTAGATTAAATTGGGTTATGAGAAAATATTTTAACTTTCCAAAAATGACAAACTTCAGCTTTAGTCGAAAGTCTGTCCTCCAAGGTAATTTCTTGAGCTCTAAGAAAACATTCTGAAGTCAGCAAACGCACTGCTCTTACTCTGCGAGTGTGTGGTCTTACTGCTCAATTAAACATGGGCATGAAGGTCTCGTGTTACAGGCGAATGCCAGACGCTCACTGGAGGAGCACAAGCAGCATTCAAAAGTCATTTTCAAAAGGTCAAATCATTGGTTCTGGTCCGATTATCTGAGCTGACGGGCCGCACGACTGAAGAGACTCCATGCGGCCGGTACACTCACGTCTGACAGATGAGGAAGGCGGTAAATTGGGTCACAGTCTGAACTCACACGACTTATGCTCTACTTCTGATTGCGGAACGTTTAAGAGGGTGAAATCAAAGTGGCCTGGAAGGTCTTTACCCAAGACCAAGAAAAACTCCTTCAGCTGTCATTAATAAAACATGCTGTAAAATCTTTATGTCAGATTCAGAACCGTACACCCCACGTGAAACAATCGTCTCATCGTCTCCGATCCACACTGCAGCTTATTCTGGACATGAAACAAACACTACTGGAACGAGCTAATCAAGCCATCAATGACATTTAGTGGCGAGGAGAAAACGGTGGGAGAAGTCAGAAAATACTGTGTTTATGAGTGTATATTTTATATATATATATATATATATATATATATATATATATACATATATGTGTGTGTGTGTGTGTGTGTGTGTGTGTGTGTGTATGTGACCTTGGTCCACAAAGCCAGTCATAAGGGTCAATTTTTTTAAAATTGAGATTTATACATCATCTGAAAGCTGAATAAATAAGTTAGGATAGGACAATATTTGGCTAAGAAAAAAATCAAAACATTGAGAAAATCTTCAAAGTCCTTAGCAATGCATATAAATAATTTTTTGATATCCTAATGATTTTTGGCATAAAAGAAAAATCAATAATTTTGACCCATACAATGTATTTTTGTAGCAATAGCCAATTGCTACAAATATACCAGTGCAACTTATGACTGGTTCTGTGGTCCAGGGTCACACATATATATATATATATATATATATATATATATATATATACACACACACACACATACACACAAACACACACACACAAAATATGCTATAAATTATATACATATTTATATAAATATTTAAGAATATATAAAAAGTATATATAATATATTTAAATTTGCTCTGAAATTAATTGTTCTTCAATCAGAAGAACCACCGTTTGACAGTCATTGAAGCCAATTGATTCAAAATGTGTAAAATGAGGTAAAATACAGCAAAAGACAGTTTCAAATCATTTAATCATTTTTATTTATATCATCACAAATATAATAACCTGTTGTATAAATCTAGTCAATCAGATTGAAGCTACTATACGCATCAGACTAAGAATTGTGGATTCCCTGTGACCACAGCACAACTAAATACTGAACAACCAGGATTTGACTGGACAAAAGCCATTTCATCACAAAATCACCTACAAGCAGCTTGAAGAGTAAAGCAAACAAAGTGAGCGGAATCTCACTCACCCTGACGTTGTCTGGATGGAGACCCCCGGGATGTTTGTCCATGTACTGACACAGATCTGTGTGCTGAACAGAGAGAGAAAGAGAAAAGAGGGACATGAGGCAGTGACAGGAGACAAAGACTAGAAACAAAATCTAGTGAACTGCTTCAAAATACAATGAGAATAAAACACACGGCACACGGTTAATATATATATATATATATATATATATATATATATTTGAAACTGTCTTTTATATATATATATATATATATATATATATATATATATATATATATATATATATATATATATATATATATAAATATATACATTTATTAGAGGTGTAATGGTACATGTATTCGTCCTGAACCGTACGGTTCAATTCATGCAGTTAGACGATGAAGTCAGTCACACGCGATCCACAGTCTGATCCAGAAGGGGGCGTGTGTGGTAATGCAACGCTGTTCGCTAACCGCCACATCAGGAAAAATAACAGAAGGACAACAGCGCATACGCGAATGACTTGAGCGCTTGAAAACAAAGCCCACTAGGTAGTGCGCACGCGTCAAATGCATCTTTCTGCACTCATAGACAAAGGAGAATACTTTGAAAACCTCACGCTCTCAACTGTGCACAAAACAGAGCGGAACGTGGAAAATTAAGTATAGGAGGGTTATTAGGCTTAAGCTTTAGATGTTTAAATATAGTGGAGCAAATTGTAACACTCCTAATGCACAAGTTTTATTTTTCATTATTCTATTTATATTGTACTTTTATAACACGAGATGCTTGTCAGATGCTACCCAATACCTAAACTTAACAACTACCTTACTAACTATTAATAAGCAGTAATTAGGAGTTTATTGAGGCAAAAGTCAGTTAATAGTTAGTTAATAGTGAGAATTGGACCCTAAAGTGTAATCATTTACCCTATTGTACCGAACCGTGACCCAAAAACCGAGGTACGTGCCAAAACGTGACTTCTGTGTACCATTACACCCCTAATATATATAGAAATACTCCTTCACTTCCTGTGAGAATTTATAAAGAGCGCAAACGGGTGGCTTCACAAACACTTGCAGTGTGTCAAACTGAAATAATTTCCTGTATCGGTGAGACCAGAAGCTCTTGGCCTCTTTCTACAAGCTCAATAACGTGATTGTCTGAAGATGCGCGTGGCTTTGTGGGTTGCGTGGCTGTGCATGTAAATACAGTCAGCGGGAGAAAGAATTACCCACGATGCTCTCCTCAGTCTTTATTCTGCCCACAGAATGGAGGGCCACTGATATTTGCAAACACCCGCTGCTACCTGTCCCGCACCGCAGATAAACGTGTTTCCTTTCATGAATAATGCAGTCGCTCGCTCAAACGGGCTTCAGATATGCCTGTCCATCGCCGTCAATCATTATTAACCGCTTGCCGTGGAAAATGAATTGATTTCCTCGGCGCGAAACCCTCTGTTTGTTAGCGGCCCGCATCTAAATGCGGCCACATTCAGCCCAAGTGTATTTTCCCAACGAAATGACTCTGATGAGATCACAGCGGTGGTCTCAGATTAATATCTAAGCTACGGCTCGTATCTCTCAATGGACCAAAGCTATCAATAGCTGAGCCATTGTCCAATCTTCATGTTTTGATTGTTTTCTTTGACACCCCGACGTGTTAGCTTAGCTCTCATGAATAAATCAGACTTGTGCCGCAATTTCACGCTCATCCAATTTAGAGAGAGGATACATTCCTGGGGAAAAAAAATATATGTTTACCAGAGCATAAAAGTAAGTTATATTAGAGAGACAAAAATAGCACAAAATAAGGCTAATCAGGGAAGGCAGCAGAATCTTCCCTTTAGACTGTGACACGGATCAATGACGAGAGGTCGGTGTCACAATGTGCATTGACATTCAGAGAAAACACATTTAGCAAGTGCTCTTTTCTTTCTGTGATGCATCAAATCAAGTGTCAAGACTGACAGGAGTTTGAACCTACAACTGGTTTTATTGATGTTCCTCTTTCCTTCCTGAGGACCAATTAGCTCATGACATCCTGTCAAATTAAAAGTGCACTTTATTTAAAGTCAAGTGCATCATTTGAGTGGACAGTTATTTTTATTTTAAGAACAGTGTTTGCTGGGAACATAAAAGCATTGAGTTAGAAAATTGAGTAAAAAAAATAAATAAATAATAAATAAAATGTGTCCAAGACACGTAAAACCAGCCACAGCAGCCTAACCAATCTGGGCGACCAGCTAACTGTTAATTATTTCCCAGCAGGGAAGAGAAGCTGAACCTCCTGACTAGACATTCCCTGCAGACAGACACGGATCGTCCCGGAGGCTCATTAACACGTACACTGGCATTTCTGAACCTGCTTCAGACAAGCGGGACCTTTAAGAGAGCGCAAAGGCAAACGGGACCTATAATGATTTATCACATTAATACTGCTTACATCATTCTCACATACAGAACCTTCCTACCAGCAAACGTTTGATATCTCCCTATTTCTGCGTATAACTTTCAGACTGGACTTGAACTTGAAAAGTGGTGTGTATTGATGTCTTTCTGAGGTTGAAACAACATACCTTCTGATGTTCATTCGTGTTTATTTCATGCTATAACTAGTGGGAAGAGATTATTGGTTCACATGCCGATTGAACTGAGGCACTAAAGCAATCTGTCATGACACATTAAAGGGGTCCTTGATTATGATTTCACTTTTTTAACTTTAGTTAGTGTGTAATGTTGCTGTTTGAGCATAAAAAACAACTTCAGAGTTACAATGCTCAAAGTTCAATGCAAAGGGAGATATTTTCTTTTACAGAAATTGCTTTTTAAGGACCACAACAAGCTTCTTTCCAGGTTGGTGACATCACTAACCCCAAAATTTACATAAACCCTGCCCCTGAGAACACGCAACAAAGGGGGTGAAGCCATGTTGGGCTGCTTTAGAGAAGAGGAAGAGTTGTTGTAGTAGAGTGTTGTTACCATGCCGTCATTTTACACCGGACTGCTTCATAAACGAGGGTCAATTCAATGCTAGATTTGCACAAAAGATTAACATGACGGCACATGCTAGTCGATGAGTTGAATCAACTCCACAGCAACTACATAATTTTATCCACTAACCATTCAGAAACGTCCAGTTTCATTCTAAAAGTTGGAACTTCTTCCTGAGTCTCTCCATCAGTGTCCGACTCCGGTTTGAACAATGTAAGGCTGAACACCGTTACTGACAATCCTCATTGTGGCTGCGTGAGATTCTCCTGCTTTGTTGTTGTTGAGCAACCGAAGCGTGAACTGTTAAAGCTCCGCCCTCTTCTGGAAAGGGGGCCGGGAGCAGCAGCTCATTTGCATTTAAAGGGACACAAATAAAAACGGCGTGTTTTTGCTCACACCAAAATAGGGGCAAATTTGACAAGCTATAATAAATGATCTGTGGGGTATTTTGAGTTGAAACTTCACAGACACATTCTGCGGCACCAGAGACTTATATTACATTTTTTGAAAAGGGGCATAATAGGTCCTCTTTAAAGAGCCACAAAATGTTATTTATTGTTTGAATTTCTTAAAAAAAAAAAAAAAGACAAAATTTGAAAGCTGAGACTTTGAAGACTTGAAACATCAACAGTCATACAGGGACAGAATGATACAAGGAAAAGTAAATGGCAACCAAACTTGCATTGTTGAATTATTCCTGTGTGCTTTAATTCGCAGCTCTGATGCCTGCGGCTCATTGCAGGTCTGTGTGTAAAACAGTAAGACGTTCCTGTCGCTGTGAGGCACAGATGAAGAGCAGGGCTTTGAAAGAGTTAGAAAAACAGTTCTCTAATAAAAACAGTGCCAGAGCTGCAGGACTGGGCACGAACGGCACATATAAAGAGGCTGATTGGTTCGAAGCATAAAAAAACCCAGAGCTAAAGTAATGCTGACTACAGCACATTTAAACCTTCCAAAACTATTCACAAACAGGAGACCACATCGGCTCCATGAGGCACAGGAACAGGAGATGTGTGGTTATGTGACATAAAAATACTCTGACATTTTGGAGTGGAGTTACAGAAAATAAAATGAATTAAAAACTATTTATAAAATAAACAAATCCGAGCCGTTGTCTGCCAGCAGCGGTTTGATTTTCATCCGGTCAGCATGTCTGATACTCACCACATACTCAAAGACCAGCGTCAGGGTTTCCTTCGTGTGGATGATGTCGTGGAGCAGAACTATGTTCGCATGCTTCAGGCCTTTCAGCAGAGATGCTGGAAAGAAACACAAACACTTTATTAACACATTCTGACCAATGAACGTTTGAGACTTTTACGTTTATTTATAATAATGTATGTCCATCAGTGTTGGGGGTAACGCATTACAAGTTATATAATCAGATTACTTTTTCCAAGTAACTAGTAAAGTAATGCATTACTTTTAAATTTACAACAAAATATGTGAGTTACTTTTTCAAATAAGTGATGCAAGTTACTTTGATTTTCCCATTTATTGACTGACAACTCTCCTGTCTCCATGTTGAGAGAAATCGGGAGTAAGTGCCGAGGCATTATGTGTGAAAATGATGGTTATTGTAGTTCTAGACAAATGTGAGCAGACATTTACTCATCGCATAAAAACAGATTCAATGTTCCTCAAAATGAATAAAAAAAAACAGTGAAATGCAAACTCAGGATATTACGCAAACTAAATATTTTAAATAATACAAAATAATACTTTATGTATTTAATCTCACTTTCTTTGCTGCTGACCTTCAATGATCCAATTCAACCACACTAATAAGCAAAAATGACTTTAGATAAGCATCACATTTGTGTTTCACTTTTTGTTTTTATTGTTGAAAAGTGCTGAACTTTCTTGTTTGAGTTGCGCCCTCTACTGTACAGGTGTGAGTTTGAATTTCCTTCAGCCTGAGGCTTATGCATTTCACTTATGGTGTGAAAGGGCCTTAACATTTGCCGATAATAGAATAACTTTTGTTTTTTAATTTTGTTTTTAAAAAAAACAAACAAGCAAGCCCAGCCCAGATGAGAAAAAGTAACAATAAGTTACTTTTTAGGGAGTAACGCAATATTGTAATGCATTACTTTTAAAAGTAACTTTCCCCAACACTGAAGTGCATTTTAAAATCATATCATACACTGTAAATAAAAAATTTAAAAATGAAGTGATCAGTAAGTCATGGCAACTTATGTTTTTACATTTTTAAAGTCAGTTTAATATAATTAAGTGACTTGTACAACCAAGTTGATTATACTAAAAAACTTAAGGCAGCAACTGAACTGAGTTCAGTGGTTAGTTGACCCAAAAATGAAAATTCTGTCATTAATTACTCACCCTCATGCCGTTCCACACCTGAAAGACTTTCGTTCATCTTCAGAACACAAACTAAGATTTTCTTGATGAAATCTAAGAGTTTTTATTATCCCATAGAAAGCAACGTAATTACCGTCATTCAAGGCCCAGAAAGGTAGTAAAGACATCATTAAAATAGTCAGCGTGACTGCAGTGGTTCAACCTTAAAGTTTTGAAGTGACGAGAATACTTTTTGTGCGCAAAAACAAAACAAAAATAACTTCATTCAACAGTCTCTTCTCTTGCCTGTCAGTCTCCTACGGAGTTGACACAGTGAACACAGTGCAGCACTTCCGTGTTTACGTCCGAATGCCAACTCAGTATTGGCCGACGCTGTTCACATGAGCAGCACAATGTATGCGTGTGATGCTGACACAGGAGCCGGCCAATACTGAGCCAGCGTTCGGACGTAAACACGCAAGTCCTGCACTGCGTCAACTCGGTAATTACGTTGTTTTTTTAAGGGGGATAAAAACCTCTCGGATTTCATCAAAAAGATCTTGTGTGTGTTCTGAAGATGAACAAAGGTCTTACTGGCTTGGAACAACATGAGGGTGAGTAATTGATGACAGAATTTTCATTTTTGGGTGAACTAACCCTTTAAGTTTTTATGTTGAATGTTTTTTACAGTGTAGAAACTGCAGAAGCAGGTGTCCATTTATCTGTCAGGCACAAATTCCATAGATTAATATATTAAAACAGCTATATGTTTACCTGATATTTCCAGGTTTTCCATGTCTGGATGATAATAATAATTATTATTATTATTATTATTATTAATTGTTTAATAAAATATGTTTTTATTCACCTTTACCTTTTGTAGTGTGGAATGAAGTACCACATGAATTTCTGTTAAGTTAACACACACACACACACACACACACGCGCGTTGGGTTTTCATGTTTTATGCAGACATTACTCAGATATAATGATTTTTATACTGTACAAACTATATATTTAATCCCCTAAACTTACCTTATATATTCTAAACCTACCCTACAAAAACGTTTAGCATTTTTGACTTTTTCAAAAACACTGATTTATAAGCTGTTTTTATCATGGGGACAAAAAAATGTCCCCACAAGTCAAAAATTACTGATATTACTATCTTTGCAGGGACATTTGGGTTTATCACACACACACACAGACACATATAAATGTGTATATGTATGTATGTATGTATATATATGCATTTGCCATCTACAAATGATAACATTCCCAGATCTCACTAGTAGCTGCACCTGAATCACGCTGCAGATCATTTACATGCTGTAGATTGCCAGTATTATCTGTGAGAAATGGAGAGAGCCGCCACCCTGGGGACAGGAAACGGCTCTCGGGGCTCCTCAGGCTAAGCTTCCTGTCTATTATTTCAGCTAACGAGTTATGTATGAACACTGCAATTAAACGTAATCGGTAATCCTCAGAAGTCAGCAACAAAGCATTCATTTAAATTTATGATTTCTGTGTGCGTTTTCCATATCTCTCAGATCAGACATGTTATTTTCTTCAAATTACAACAACGCAATCGCCGTAGAACAAGCCATTCGCAGAAATCACATCTCATTTGAGCACAAAAACACTCAGAATGTTTTAATTTACTACAAAGAAGGAGCGAGCGACACTTCAAGCACATTTCATGATGAATAGTAAACAGATTTGCGAGACTGTGGAAAATGCGATTAATTTTTCAAGGGCACAACAAAAAGCTCAGATAGTGAGATAAAATGCTGGATTCAGTGACAGTGAAACGAGGAAAATCTGCATTAAGTGAGTCATTCCTGCTGTGAAGCACATTTCATATGTGAAAAAACTGAATAAATAAACTACATTTAATAAAATCAATTTATAGTTTTTTCAAACTTTTTCAAAATCGCTTTTAATCCTGTTAATTATTCACAAAAGTCAGTTCCTGAATGGCATCATCCTATAGGAAGTGACATTTGTGTGTGAAATCAACAAACATCAGCAAGTCTATTGTTTTATTTTAAAGGTTCAAAATTTACAAAATGTATTTAATAAGCAAGTACATTATGAATCCATCTTCCAAACCACGTTTTTGTCTTATCCTGAATCACTACGGTACGCCTATAATAAGTGTTAATGACTATTTTAGACTGACACATCATATAGATAAACAAAGAGAAGTAGCTCCGGCTACAATATTCTTCCACAAGACGCATGCAGTTTTGTTTATTAACAGGGTGCCAAAAGTTACATAGTGTACCTTTAGAAAGGTTGAATAAATTATTTACAAAGTTTTATTAATTAATTTGACTACCACAGTTGTCAATACCATTTCATAAATCATAAAACACATAAAACTAAAGAAAAAAAAATAAAATTAAGCACATAATTTGGGCAAAATAAAATGGTATAAAACCATTTTCATAGGGCCCTATTAGTATTAAAATATTAATAAATTATTAAATTGTTAGTTTTAGTAATTCAATTGATTAGATATGTTTTGATGATAAAGTGTATTAAATCATTAATATCACTCAATATCAATATCACTTTCCATCCTGTTAGTCTTTTTGTAAAATCCCTTTAAATAACAAAAACTAGTTCCTGAATGACATAATCCTACAGGAAGTGACAATTTTGTGAAAATCAGCAGCACAAACATTATCAATGGATTTGATCAAATGACACTAATTAGTTAAAATGATTACAAATAAAAAATGAAAGCTGACTGTCAATCCCTCACTAGGCAATGACTCATTTTATCTGTGAATGACAGACTTTCCTCATTTTTGTGTCATTGTGTAAATAATCAAGTTTCAGCACTGTTCGTTCTATAGTAGTGGTTCCCAGACTTTTTTGAGTGGGGTACCCCCTGAGGCATTTACCATCCTTCTGCATCCCTCTCTTCCTCTTAGACTGCACCTTTTCCATTAAGGAACAATATTTGCCCCCTATATATATAAATATATTTATAAATACCTTTACAACATTAACCCTCTGGGGTCTTAGGATTTTTGGGGGTCCTGGAGAAGTTTTTACATGCCCTGACATTTGTGCTTTTTTCAGTTGTTCATAAACATATTAATGGAAAAAGTATCATTACACTGTATTCAGCACAAACTAGGCTACAATAATATGTGAGGAACATGTATGTACATGTTTGTGTTTTTGAAGGAGTAACGTTTATGCGTGGTTATTGAAAAAACAAAAAACTTAAGTCACTGAAATAAGGCCAAAAAAATTATATTAAATCTGTGTTCACAAGACTTCTGGGTATTGGAGGTTGTAGACTAGAGTTTTTGCTTCAAAATTATGTAAAAATTATCCTGCCTACTCGTTCATATAAAACAATAGAGAAATTTACATTTTCTAAGACACTTTTTGTCAAGAAACACAGTATGCGTGGAGGTGTGAATCATCATGACTAATGCTGTGATTCACACCTGAGAAGACAAAAGATCTGCATAATGACCTGTAATGACCTGCATAATAATGAGCTCTTTCAGTCAGGTAAGCTATGTGAAAAAACCCTCTATGATCATGCTGATAACAGGATTAATGTCCACTCTTGACAAAACATGATTTTTGTGATCTCATGCACGTATTATTGCACATCAATGTTTTAAATAAAAATTATGCATAAAGAAATATGCAATGATAAAACTTGAAAAGTGATTCTTTTAAATACTAAAACCACCAGTAGATGGCGGTAAGTCACTGTCTTAATGCATGAGTCATCAAGTCGAACTAAGCAAGTGGCTGTATTTATGAATGAATCACTGAATCATGAACAATTCGTAGTTCTGCTGTGGCTTTCGTTGGAGCTATTATTTCATTGCAAAATAGAGCAAATACTGACAATATTGTGAAGAACATCACTTAATATTACCCTTTTGTTTATTGTGCCTGTTAGAAAATATATGGTCTGTTTTTATATTATTTTAAGGCGGGGAAGAATTAAATAACGTTAACATTCTGCATTTTATTCGCGCACCCCCTCTGTCACCCCACGTACCCCCAGGGGTACGCGTACCCCAGTTTGGGAACCGCTGTTCTATAGCAATACTCAAACTTCAACACAAGCAGGTTGATTTTGAACGGTCACAGAGATCTGCAGTGACTCAAGCGCATGTGTTCAACACTGTTTAATATGATATATAATATAATAATTTAATATGTTGTTCAATCACAAATGAACAACATATTAAATGAAATGAGAGATTTCCTACAAGTTTTGCTGTCTAACAGATTTCATGTCATCTACAATGCCTTAGATGGCAGTCATGGCCTTATGGTTAGAGAGTCAGACTTTCAAGGAAAGTCTGTTCACTCAGCGGCCATATTTGCAACTCCTCCAGGCAGCTATTTTGGGCATCCAAGACCTATCTATTTCAATAGGGGAATCCTGAAATCTCAAAAACTGCTTGCCGAACTCACATATTTTTCAGGCTAGAGAAGCCAATGCACAAGTGCAATCCTAAGCGTGAGTAGGAGCTTCTAACGGCAGCTGCAGTGACGCAATGATTTTATCAATCAGCAATTGGCTCAGAAGACATATTCCGCCATATTGCATGTTGTAGTTTCTCCCATTCATAACTAATAGGAGTAAACAGACTTTTTTATATATAGTCTTTGGTTACCATACTTGGCCTTCACATTTCACTTTCACTTAGAGCCAGATTTACTGACAGCTTGCTCCAGCCCAAACCCTCTTTTGCCATTAAAAAAAAAAAAAAGGTTTTGAGTAATTTATGCAGCTGAACTTAGGAGTTTTGTAGGAGTTTCTCTTCTAGATGCAAAATGTATGGGAGGAGAGTATTCAAATAAACGAAAAAGTTCTGCAAAGTTACAAAGCACAAGGTCACTCCAAAGGGAGTTATTCTCTATATCAGTATCACTGTTTCTGAGCTCCATGAAACGCCTCCATTGTAGTCTTGAGTTTTCTTCCGGGAACAAACATGTCACGATATACTCATTTAAATAATTCCCGCCCAAGGCATATGCAAAAAAAAAAAAAAAGGGGGAGAAGCGCCCGGTGGAGTTAGTAGTGTGTTGAAACTCGTGGTTATGGTAAGGGGCGTGACATTTACCAAACACGCTCAAACCAACTGACCAATCACAACACACTGATCCAGCCAGCCAATCAGAGCACATTGTGCTTTTCAGAAGGAGGGGCTTCATAGAGACAGGAACTAAACAGAGCGTTACTGACAGACTGGGAAGAGAGGGAAAAAATAATGTGTTATTGAACATTCGAGCACGAAATACTACTTAAGGTTTGCAATAATCAATTTACTGCCATTATTAAACGCCCAAAAATGAATGTCTTAACCCATTTTGCACTTGACATGGCTGCATCTGTGTTCTTTAATTAGCACATTGTCAGTAGATCACCTGCAGAACTTTTCACTCCCATCCGCACTTTTGTGGGATTGCAGTCTCACACTAATTTGACCTGTTAAGTAAATCTGGCCCTTAAAATGCTGCCTATGTAGTCAGCTCACTAGGTTTGCTAACAGTGCATGAACGTGACTATGTTACTCCTCTCACATCCTGTAGTTATTCCACACACGTTCTGCCAGCTTAAACATCTCCAGTAATTGCTGAATTAGTTCAATTTTCAAAGCCCTTTTTTGAGCCGCACGCCAGAGAAGAGCACAAGGGCTCTGCGACGATCAGCCCTGGATCACACAGATCAAAAACACACCATCACTCTCTCATCACAATTAAAATGCATGCGGCGGTGGTGAAGGTGAGAGCAGTAAAATTCTCACACCTTCGCAATCTGCTCCGCTTCACTGAGAACATCACAACTCTGTTTAACAGTCAGAGAGTGAAAACAGCTGCTTCTACAACAGCGGGCACTTTTAGGTGACAGGTTTCAATTTTATTTTCTTTTTGTTATATGAAGGCCACATTAAAATGCTTAAAAATACTATTTAAAATTATTAGGGATAGGTATGGACACAAATTTCATGATTCGATTCAATTCGATATGGATTAATCTGGATATATATCAAGTACAGTGCAATTTTTCCATGCCAACTATTACTGTAAACTATACAGGGAACCCTGTGTCTGCCAGTACATTACTATAATATTATTGGTTAAAATAAATAATTGATTTAAATTGCACATAAGGTAGTTTTTATAATAAAAAATAATTCTTCTTAAATGACAATTATGTTTCTACTCTAATTTGTTTTTGATATATAAACATTTAGATAGTGGCTGTCATAAAAACTTGTTTTCCTGATAGATTTATTCAAACATACATTAAATATAGAAGAACAGGTTAAGTAAAATATAATGAATAATATGTAATATAGTGCATATATTTATCAAAATGCTCATCTCTAGAGTTATTTTTCTAGCTAACTATCAAGATTATGGTAACTGAATGGCCAAAACGATTTTTATTGTTTAAATTTCTTAATACAATTGACAGAATTTGAAAGCTGAGACTTTTTTTCATATGAAAAGTAGCAAAGCACAAAGCTTATTGTGATTATTGGATGGCAGGTGCGCTGCAAATAAAGCTTTTAGTGAAGTTTTGTTCACGCATCAACTGAAAACAGCACAGATTAAAAGATAAATTCTGGGTATTTAAGAATCAATACCGGTTCATCAAAATGAGAATTGTTTAAAATCGAGAAATCGATGTGTTCAACTATATTGTTTTTATTGCAGCAGCGGCTCAAATGAGCTACCGGCACATGAAGGAAGGAACCACAGAGTAATGGAGAGACAGTCGTCCTAGTTCACTCACCCTCTCTGATCGCTGTGAAAGGCGTCCCCTCTTCCTCCTGCAGACGAATCACTTTCAACGCAACCAGCTTCCCATTCACCCTGAAACACACCAGATGAACATGTTTTTCATCTGTATTACAGGACTAATCCATAAAAAACAAAAAACAGAGTATATCATATATTCGTTCCTGTACTTCAAACAGCAGGTCACAGGTTCGATTCCCAGGAAATGCGTAAACGAATGAAAAAATTATACTTTGAAATTCAATGCAAGTTGTTTTGGAGAAAAGTGTGTGTGTGTGTGTGTGTGTGTGTGTGTGTATGTGTGTATGTATGTATGTATGTACATATGTATATATATATATATACACACACACACACACACATACATTATTATAGTGTTATATTAAATGCACAAATAAATAAATAATACTGCAGAGTGAAACTATAATCAGGGAAACAAAAAAAGAATATATTATAATTAAATACATAATATTTATATATATATATATATATATATATATATATATATTTAATTTATTCAACAACAAAAAAGCAATGTTTTGTTATAAAGAAATTATTATATTTTCATGAAGATATATTTATATTTAAAATTATATTTTAAGTTATTTTTTAAAAGATGTATTAAATTATGAAGTTATATGAATTAGTTTGATAACCACAGTTTTTAATAATAAAGTTGTAATAAATCATAAAAAACACAGATTCCAGAAAAATTAAAAACAGACAACAGAATTTTGGAAAAATAAAATGGAATTTAGTGGGGAAAAAATAAAATCATAAAATCACAGGGCTCTATTATTGTCAAAATTGGAATAAATTATTAAACTGTTACAGTTTTATGAATTCAGTTGATTATAAATGCTTTTTGAATGATTGCAATTTAATCCAGAGATACTGTATTAAAATGGAAAACAGAATTTGGAAAAAAATAAAACAGATTTCAGGGACATGATTTTATCCAGTGTGAATTAAATAGATGGTGAATGTGTACTAAATGTTGTGTAATAAGAGGGATTGATGATTTTTTTTTTTTTTTGTGGTTTAAAATAAAATGCACTGATCATTTGTGCACAATATGACCAGGAACACGACAATAAACAGAGTCAGGCCTGATTTACTACTGACTTTAAGTCAATGAAATGCAATTTAGAGGCAGTGGAGTGAATCTTAACGCAGAGGTCAAGACATTAAATAAATGAGCTCCACCAATCAAAAGAACTTGCACACAAATAACATCATTACTATGAAAAACACTGCCAATAATGCACAATTCATTTCACGCTGGCTGAAATTTTATTTTCCAGATTTTAATTTATGAAAGTAATCTTTAAGGAAAACAGGCGTTACACGGTCTCTGTCTGAAAGAATTTCATACAACACATGCCATTTCATGCTCTGGAAGAGAAGCTCTCTCCGGCTCTCGCTTTTTATTACAGCAATATATATAAAAAAAATTCATTTAGATTTCACATAATTATCTGCTGCTGTCTTTGCTTACAGTTCCATTACTAAACGAGTCAAATAAACCTGAGAAATATAAGCATGTGTGTCTGTATGGAAATGAAGATCATGGCTGCACAGAACTCACTTGCTCTTTCCTTTGTATACGGTTGCGTAGGATCCCTCACCGAGCTTTTCCAGCTTCTCGTACGAATCTGCCTTTCCGAACTTTGGGCTTGTGGGCTGTAAAAAAAAGATAGACACAGTTAAAGTCAGCATGAAACGGAAGATGCAATCATCTTTTTTATCCAAATTGTGATGTATATCAGAGTGAAACAGCTTCTCGAACGAGAAAAAAAATGTAGGACGGGACTTGATTTTGTCCTTGGGGAATTGATTTGATGGTTGTGGTTTGCTATTGGTGGATCTCAAGTGAGTGACAGGTTTGTCCCGCCCTCACGCCAGTAAACACATCATCAGAGGAGAGAAGAGCTTCACAAACAATGCTGGATTTGCACAAAAGATTAACATGACGACACATGCATGGTCGATGAGTTAAATCAACTCCACAGCAACTACATAAATTTATCCACTAACCATTCAGAAACGTCCAGTTTCATTCTAAAAGTTGTAACTTCTTCCTGAGTCTCTCCATCAGTGTCGACTCCGGTTTGAACAATGTAAGGCTGAACACCGTTACTGACAATCCTCATTTTGGCTGCGTGAGATTCTCCAGCTTTGTTGTTGTTGAGCAACCGAAGCGTGAGCTGTTAAAGCAACCGAAGCGTGAGCTGTTAAAGCTCCGCCCTCTTTTGGAAAGGGGGCCGGGAGGAGCAGCTCATTTGCATTTAAAGGGACACACACAAAGAGGGTGTGTTTTTGCTCAAACCCAAATAGACAAGCTATAATAAATGATCTGTGGGGTATTTTGAGCTGAAACTTTACAGTCACATTCTGGGGACACCAGAGACTTATATTACATCTTGTAAAAGGGGCATTATAGGTCCTCTTTAATAGAGGATATTCTGTGGTATTTTGTCACACACTTGAGGCTCGGCGGCCGCAGCAGATGTGAGGTCAGCCAGCGTATGGTCAGATTTTCTGGGTCAGATCCAGGATTTATACAGTATCCTGCCGTACAGCATGAAAGTCCGGAAAGACACGTCTGTCCCCGTATTAATGACCCAGTGCTGTTTCAACTGGAGGTGAATAATCTTTTCCTGTTAAACAGGAAATGTGGTCTGCAGGATTTTACTGTCAGCACTTTGGCAGTGACTAAAAGAACACAGGTGAACTGAGGTTATATTCACTAGAGTAAAGTTCAAGGGAAAAAAAATCCATAAATTAGTGTGTCAAATCTGCAAACATAGCATGACTCGTCACTTTCTTACTACAAAAAACATAGGGACAACTAAAAACTACACGTATGCACAAATCGCACGCTCTAGGTGTCCTTATAAGTGTGTTAAGATGAAATGTTATACTTGGATATTTCATCTGGAATGTATACTGCAGTCAAAAGTTTGAGATAATTAATTTTAATGTTTTTAAAAAGTCTCCTATTCTCAACAAGACTGCATTTATTTAAAAAAACATTAATATTGTGAATTTAACGGTTATTATGTATTTAACGGTTTTCTATGTAAATACATTATATTGTAAAATGTAATTTATTCCTATGATCAAAGCTGTATTTTTAGCAGCATTACTCCAGTCTTCAGTGTCACATGATCCTTCAGAAATCATTCTAATATGCTGATTTGATGCATTTCTCATTATCAATGTTGAAAACAGTTGTGCTACTTCATATTTTTGTGTCTAAAAACATGCACACTTGATATGCATGGACATGCATAGTCTATAATTGAAAGACTCTAGAATAAATACACTAATATGAACGCAAATCAAAAAACACCTTTTTTTTCCAAGCAAAAACAGTAATATTTTACTTGTATTAAAGAGAATGCAACTCTAAAGTCTTGAAGAGCAAATGCACAGCGGCACTAATTCTCCTGAAACGCAGCGTTTCTTCAGTAATCAGGTTTGCAGCCTGACACCGATCTGCAGCAGCGAGTCACTTATTGCGATTGGTGTGAAAGATTACCGGACTCTTCCCGGATAACCGCTTGCTCAGATGCGCCTGTAACCGCAAACCCTGCAGCCTTTTATCAACACCAGACACCAGCTGTCTCTTAGAGACCAGCGGCCACCATACGGCCAGATCATGACACGCTTTCAGTAAACACATCCACTCTCCATTCCTCCAGCTTCGGTTTAGAGCGCTGATATTACCTTAGTGGGGGGCTTTATTACCGTGATTGAGGTGTTCGGAGTGCAGGGGCCCCGTGGAGAACAGGTTTTAGTGGATTTTCTAAATAAGATGGTCTGTGGTGGAATAATGAGAAGGGTGTTGTGGGAAAGAGGTCACGCTCACTCTCTCCACTTCTTCTGTCAGGCCTTACACTCATCCATTTTTCATTGGTGTGAATCAGCAGGCAAATATGCTCGCTTGCTGCATTCTTCAAACACGCCAATCTTTAGTTTTCTCTCTCAGGTCAATCGTGTCTCGCATAGGGAATTATATACTGTAAAAATCAACTCGTCTTTTCTAAATTATGTTGCAATAAATATAATAAATACAAAATGTTGTATGTCAGGGTATAACAAAGTTGAGTTGATGTAAAAAGTAAAAAAATAAAATAAAATCATAATATAATACTAAAATATATCATTTTAAAATAGAAAATAAATAAATAAAATTAATAAAAAAAATTAATAAAATATTAAAAAAAATAAAACACCTACCAAAAATGAACAAAATCATTAAAAGAAATAATTTTAAAATAAAAAATAAAAAAATAAAACCCTTACTAAAAATGAATAAAATCATAATGTAAAATTAAAATAATTAAAAAAAAGAAAAAATAACTCAAAATAAAACACCAGAAAAGAATACAAATCATTAAATTAAACACTTACCAAAAATGAATAAAATCATTAAAAGAAATAATTTTAAAATAAACAAATCTAAATAAAACCCCTTAATAAAAAAAATGAATAAAATCATAATATAAAAAAAAAAAATCTAAATAAAAACGCTTACCAAAAATGAATACAATCATTAAAAAAAATTTAAAGCTTTCCTAAAAAAAAAATGAATAAAATCATAATGTAAAATTAAAATAATTTTTAAAAAAAACTTGAAATAAAACACAAAAAAATGAATAAAATTATTAAAAAGTCAAATTAAAATAAATGAATAAATAAATAATAAAAACAAATAAAAAATAAATTCTTCTTTAAAAATGATGAAATATTTATTTGTATACCTGCATGTCATGTGACCACTGACATCAGAAAACTGTGAACATGACGTTACATTTCTAAAATATTAACTTAAACTCTAGGAGGCTTCAAGTAGAAATTTTAGCTCAAAGAGGTTTTGTCGGAAAAAAAAGTTGGGAATCCCTGACGTATGTGATAAAAAGTTCAAGACACATCTTATGACCATTAAAAATAAAATAAAAAAGCAGCTAATGAAGCTCTCAAACAATATCTACAATCAAAACACATTTTAAACCTCACATATAGGTTATAAATGAGCCGTATCAAGAACAATCACAATCTGCTAGCAATGTCAAATTAGGCATGAAGTCACTCATTCCATAATAAACTCTAATTAGCACCAATAAGACATCATTTATGGAAGAAACCACACTCACAGAACTAGGACTGGAGTGACGGCGTAGTTTAGGAGACTCTTTCCCAGAGGAGGAGCTTTTGGAGGTGATGCAGGCATTGTTCTCCGAATGGACTCGCTTCACTTGACTCGCCGGTTTCTCAAAGGGATCGAAGCCGCTCTGCGTCCGCTGCACTCGCACCTTCTTGTCTTCAGGAATGGTGTCCAGGGGTTTGATGACTGAGTCGGATCCCTGGCAGCTGCGAGTGGACATCTTGGTGACACATATCTGAAAAGAAGCGGAGAAGAACGTCTTAGACATCCGTACTTAAACACTGCAAAAAACATTGTCATTTTTTAGCAGAAATATGCTTAAAAAAAAGATACATTTACTTGAAAAGCAAAACTGTGTTAGAAAAGATAGCTTTCTTTTTTTTAGAGAATATATCTGGAAGTTTATTTGTTTTTTTTTAATTACCTGTAATACTGCTGTTTGTGAATTGAAAAGGTCCGCGAAGTTTGCGAACAAAGAAAGTTTAACCATCTAAAGGCCAATACAGCCATTTCATTTGTGATTAAAATATCTTAAAATGTAATAAATTTATTTTTTTTTTAATTCTGGCCTGATTTTATAACATCATATATCAACATAGTGCAAAATGATATTAAAATTATGTATAGAAGTCGTTGCTTTGTTATGAGAAAGAATGTCTGGAAAAATTAATTTCATTGATGTCATTCGGAGTAACCGATATAAAGGGACCATTTTGAATCAAGTCATGCGGTCAATACCATGTGACAGGATGTGACATCATTCAGACTCCTGCAAAGGACCACATGGTCGTGAAGCAAAGTAACTAACTCTCTTAACTATTTGAAAAATTAATGTTTTCACTTGCTCATACGCATGTCCCGAAACATCAGGTTATTCGGTACAATCGCTATAAAACATGGAAAATGTTGTAATATTTTAAAAACTTGTACTAAATATAAAATGTTTGATTGTCCTTTTGCTAGCTAGTTAGATATCAGCATGTTAGCATTGTTCGAAAATATCGACATTCGGTACAACCAAAAGTGTCATTCGGTAAAACCGAAATTTTGACTTTTTTGATGACAAATTTTATCCATCTTGTAAAAAAAAAAAAAAAAGACAAAAGCAGTATTAATTTATTATAAAAACCACAATCTCATTGTTAACACTTAATAAAACTTCAAAATGAACTCCACTTTTAAACTTTTAGCACAATTGGTGCACTTTAAGCATAAACCTAACCAAATTTAGTTATGCTATAAAACAACAATCATCAATCAAAAAAAAAAAAAAAAAAAAACATTTGACAATGTGGTAAGAAAGAATAATCTTGCACAATTCTGTAGTAAAAGTAAAGCAAATCTCATTTTAAGCATCTTTGTATTTTTTAAGGCAAGACACCACAGGAGAATAGGGTAAAAACATAAATCAATATCACAGTTTTACTTCTCCAGATGATTACAGTAAGAATTCCAAGTCTTGTTGACATATTAGAGAGTTGAAGGTTTTTACATAGAGGATTTTGGATATTATCACTCCATAAATCAGAAAATACTGTCAACAGACAGAAAAAAAAAATGCATTTCATCATGTTTTATGAATAAAATGCTATATAAATTAGGCCAAAGATATACGAACAAACCTTCAGAACATAGATAATAATAAGACTGTAAAGTCTGGTGTATGTAAAGCTGCTGAAGTGAAGATTTCTGACTCAGTTCAGGAGAAAAAAAAAAAACTCTCCGCCCTTAAAGATACGTATTGGCACTGACATCTGCAGACGCAAATAGATCAAGTGCAATAAAATAAACACAAATATGTATTTTGGATGTTTTCTTTCCACTAGTCTGAAAGTAGACACGTTATGGAAGCAAAATAGACCCAATCTCAAAAATTTTTTTACCTGTAGTCTCCTGCGTTAAATGAGAACAAGAAAATATCATTTGCATTGAAGACGAATGCATGCAGGTAAAGGGTTGGACAAAAGTGAATGTCCACTTTCATACAAATCTACAAGCCAGTCTCCTGTTGCTTTTCTTCAAAGTTCTTTCATGTGGTTCGCATACTCTGCAAGGTTCGGACTTTCATCTCTGCCTCTGTGTGTTCAGACATCGATCCAGTGCTACTGTATTACAGTCTACGGTAGATCTCCATCACACACACACACACACACACACACACACACACACGAGCATTAATCTAACCAGTGCGTACCTACCGGCCACTCCATCGCCACGCAGACTGTCAGCAGCACAAAAGGCCCAGACGAGCATGTCATGTAAGCGCGGCCCCTCAGATTAAAAATTTACGGGCCTTTCAGAGGCAAAACATCCCAGCGAACCACCTCTAATTACCTAAATATACAGTGTCCAGGCAGAGTCACTGGTTCGCTTACATGGGCCGGGTTTCAACAAACCGCCTTCAGATTCTCTGGTTGGTTCGAGAGCCAGAACATGTCAAACATGTCAATCAATCTATGTTTCTTCTTTTATTACCTAACACAGCACTGACAGTTGCCGGAGTGAAGTAAATTTGAGTTGTGTCAACCTGTGCAGAAGCCGCTGCCATGACGACAGGGTGTTGCTATGGGGTTGCTAAGGTGTGGGTGGTTGTGTGGGAACTTTCAATGTAATTTAGGCAGAAATAATCAGATGGATGGATGGAACTATTAAAAGACAGATGGATGTATAGAACTATTAAAAAACGGACGGACAGAACTATTAAAAGACAGATGCATGGATGGATGGACTATTAAAAGATGGACAGATGGACAGATGGATGGATGGATGGATGGACGGATGGATGAACTTAAAACATGTCGTTTAATGTTGAACTATTAAACGACAGATGGATGTATAGAACTATTAAAAAACGGACGGACAGAACTATTAAAAGACAGATGCATGGATGGATGGACTATTAAAAGATGGACAGATGGACAGATGGATGGATGGATGGATGGACGGATGGATGAACTTAAAACATGTCGTTTAATGTTGAACTATTAAACGACAGATGGATGGATGGATGGATGGATGGAACTATTAAAAGACAGATGGATGGATGGATGGACTATTAAAAGATGGACGGATGGATGGATGGACTATTAAAAGATGGACGGATGGATGGATGGATGGATGGATGGATGGACTATTAAAAGATGGACAGATGGATGGATGGACGGACTATTAAAAGATGGACGGATGGATGGATAGATGGATGAACTTAAAACATGGATGGATGTTGAACTATTAAACGACAGATGGATGGATGGATGGATGGAACTATTAAAAGACAGATGGATGGATGGATGGACTATTAAAAGATGGACGGATGGATGGATGGACTATTAAAAGATGGACGGATGGATGGATGGATGGACTATTAAAAGATGGACGGATGGATGGATGGATGGACTATTAAAAGATGGACAGATGGATGGATGGATGGACTATTAAAAGATGGACAGATGGATGGATAGATGGATGAACTTAAAACATGGATGCATGTTGAACTATTAAACGACAGATGGATGGATGGATGGAACTATTAAAAGACGGATGGATGGATGGACTATTAAAAGATGGACGGATGGATGGATAGATGGATGAACTTAAAACATGGATGCATGTTGAACTATTAAACGACAGATGGATGGATGGATGGAACTATTAAAAGACAGATGGATGGATGGACTATTAAAAGATGGACGGATGGATGGATGGACTATTAAAAGATGGACGGATGGATGGATGGATGGATGGATGGACTATTAAAAGATGGACAGATGGATGGATGGATGGACTATTAAAAGATGGACGGATGGATGGATGGACTATTAAAAGATGGACAGATGGATGGATGGATGGACTATTAAAAGATGGACGGATGGATGGATAGATGGATGAACTTAAAACATGGATGGATGTTGAACTATTAAACGACAGATGGATGGATGGATGGATGGATGGACTATTAAAAGATGGACAGATGGATGGATGGATGGATAGATGGACTATTAAAAGATGGATGATGGATGGACTATTAAAAGATGGATGATGGATGGATGGACTATTAAAAGATGGACGGATGGATGGATGGATGGATGGATGGACTATTAAAAGATGGACAGATGGATGGATGGATGGACTATTAAAAGATGGACGGATGGATGGATAGATGGATGAACTTAAAACATGGATGGATGTTGAACTATTAAACGACAGATGGATGGATGGATGGATGGATGGATGGATGGACTATTAAAAGATGGACAGATGGATGGATGGATGGACTATTAAAAGATGGACGGATGGATGGATGGATGGACTATTAAAAGATGGACGGATGGATGGATAGATGGATGAACTTAAAACATGGATGGATGTTGAACTATTAAACGACAGATGGATGGATGGATGGATGGATGGACTATTAAAAGATGGACAGATGGATGGATGGATGGATAGATGGACTATTAAAAGATGGATGATGGATGGACTATTAAAAGATGGATGATGGATGGATGGACTATTAAAAGATGGACGGATGGATGGATGGACTATTAAAAGATGGACGGATGGATGGATGGATGGATGGATGGACGGACTAGTGATGGATGGATGGATGGATGGATGGATGGATGGATGGACTATTAAAAGATGGATGGATGGATGGATGGATGGATGGATGGACTATTAAAAGATGGATGGATGGATGGATGGATGGATAGATGGATGAACTTAAAACATGGATGGATGTTGAACTATTAAACGACAGATGGATGGATGGATGGATGGATGGAACTATTAAAAGACAGATGGATGGATGGATGGATGGATGGATGGATGGACTATTAAAAGATGGACAGATGGATGGATGGATGGATGGATGGATGGATGGATGGATGGAACTATTAAAAGATGGACAGATGGACGGATGGATGGATGGATAGATGGGTGAACTTAAAACATGGATGGATGTTGAACTATTAAAAGACAGATGGATGGATGGATGGATGGACTATTAAAAGATGGGACAGATGGATGATGGATGATGGATGGATGGATGGATGAACTTAAAACATGGATGGATGTTGAACTATTAAATGACAGATGGATGGATGGATGAACTATTAAAAGACGGACAGACATATAGATAGATAGATAGATAGAGGTTTAGCCAAGGTACTCAAGATGTTTTTCAGTGTATGCAAGTAATAAATACAATAAAACAAGATTGTCTGCGATAAAGAGTTCCGTGGCAAAGAAAAACTTCAGATTGAAGCTCCTGTTAAACAGAAACTGTGAAGTGAAATTCCATACAGAGCCGGTCGAGCTAAATGGCATTTCTCTCAGTTTTCCTTCTCTTCCTGACAGGCCAGCATTTGAAACATGAACATGTAAGTGACCTTTTTAAAAGTGAACAGAAACGGGGGCTTCACAGCGGTGTGAGACAGAGCTGAACGGAGCCGCTGTCACCATCTCAGAGCTGATCGCTTCTGCATGAAACCACCAGACCAATCCACTTGCTTTCTCTCTTTGTCTCTTTATTCTGCTCCAGACAGACTCCGCTGTCAATCATGAATAAGATGTAAATGTTGGGCGAGCAGCTGCCGCGAGCGTGTTTATTGTTCTAGACGTGCTCAAGCCACAATGAGCTCTAATTGATTCTCAATCACTCCCGGTTGTTTGTGCGCTTACAAACGCACGTCAAGATCGTTTCCATCATCACACTTGTCATGTAAAACTGCAGCTGTTTTCTCATTTCAGGTAGAATTCCCAGCGCAACGTCCATAACGACAAGCATGACGAGGGGTTATATTGTAAGAAACAACTTTCTGCTTCCTCAAAGGTGCTTGACATACACTGAACATGTTAAATATTCATGCCACATTATGGGATTATGAATCTGCAAGAATCTTCAAGGTGTTTATTTAGTAGCAACCAGGTGAAGCGGTTTGACATAACAGACATTTACAGAGATTCCTCAAGACGAAATAATAACTGAATTTACAGAAATAGATATTCATAACATGTCTTCCGTGAGTATCAGTGACCGTTTGCATTTTTTGTCATAGTGTAAGTCTCCCTTCCCACTGTTCTTGACAAATAAATACATAAAAAATAAATACAATTTTGAAAAATAAATAAATACCTACATACATAAAGTAAACAAAAAAAAATACAAATAAATCAATTTCAAAAATAAAAATAAATCAGAAAATAAATAAATAAGAAAAATAAATATCATTTAAAAAATAAACAATAAAAAAAATAATTAATCAAACAAAATAAATAAAAACAATACACCAACAAACAAATAAGTTAATAAATAAATACATAAATTAAAATTATACAAATAAATGAATAGTATAAACTTATACAAATAAATAAAATAATAAAGATAGATAAGCAAATAAAATATTTAAAATAATTTAAAATAAATAAACAAAACAGAAAATAAATAAAGAAAAATAAATAACATTTTAAAAATAAACAGTTAGTTAAAAAATAAATTAATCAAATTATAAATAAAAAAATACACCAACAAATACGTAAATAAATAAATAAGAAAAATAAACACAATTAAAAAATAAATAAATCAAAATTAAATATATAAATTAAAATTATAAAAATAAATGAATCATAAAACTTATACAAATAAATAAAATAATAAATAAAAAATAATTGAGAAAAATAAGCAAATAAAATATTTTAAATAATTTAAAATAAAAAATAAACAAATAAATCAGAAAATAAATTTAAAAAAAATAAATAAAAGCAGCAATTTAGTCCGTAAACTAATCCATATATTACAACATTAAAGCAACATCATCTGAGCACATTCAGTTTCCCCAAGGTCTCATGGGAAAATAAACGAAAAAGAAAAATGCAACCTCACATAAACCCAGCAGCTATTTCTGCACACAATCGTACAGAATCCATCTTATTAGATCTGGCCTTTAAAGCCAGTTCTTATATATGTGTCTATTGGCAGATTCACACACATGAAATGAACAGTCTGTGATTTATCCATATCAAACAACACAAATAAAGTTTGTTTATTTTAGACGATAGTGAGCAGAGGAGAGCGTTTAGCAGCGTCCCTAGACAGACATAATATATACTTAACAATTTACAATCAACACGGACTGATTTACTGCAGCATCTTCAACATGATGATGAGTGTCCGTGACTGTGGGATTTCAGAGCACTTAATGGAAACCGCAAGCTGGACATGCTCAGTGGTTGTTTGTTACACTGCCAAAAAAAACAAAACACAAAGACTTTTTCACTGTTAGCTTCACATGAACAGAGTCATCAAACACCTACAGCGGCAGACACTAATGTGCTTGGAGTTTGTGTTTTATAGTCTAAGTAGTGCTCCGACATCGATATCTGACTCAACTATCTCTCCATCAAGGCTTCATCCAGAAGACGCGTCAATGCGTCAATGCATCAAGAGCGCTTTGAAACAAACTCGCCCATCTGCCGCCAACTTTCTCGCGCGAGGACTGGCTTTCATGTGCCAGACGCGCCTTTTAGGTGTGAAACACATCTGATGGATTATTTTACTGCTGAATGGGTGGGATGCGCTCAGATTCACGGTACATTCATGATTCACAGAGCCGCAGATACGAGGTCACGAGCACGTCTGATCTAAGTCATGTATGACACAGAATAAAAGCCTCCGTAAAGAGATGCACAAACACACTTCAAATACGATCAAATAAATAAAATAAAGTTAATAGGATTAATTAGGATAAAACATGAAAATAAATAAGATTGAATAGGATAAAACAAGATTAAATTAAGATTACATAAATAAATGAATAAAAATAAAATAAGATAAAATAAAATAAAAAATATAAATAAAATAAAGTTAATATGATTAAATAGAATAAAATATGAAAATAAATAGGATAAAACAAGATAAAATTAAGATTAGATAAATGAATAAAGATAAAATAAATAGGATTAAATAAGATATAATACATAAATAAATAAATAAATAAATAAATAAGATCAAATAAATAAATAGGATTAATTATATAAATAAATAGAGAAAATAAGTAAATAAGATAAAATAAATAGGATAAAATAAGAATAAATAAGATTAAATAAATAAATGAATGAATAAAGATAAAATAAATATAAATAAATAATAAATAGGATTAAATAAAATAAAAAGAACAAATAATAAATAAATAAAAGTAAGATCATAAAAACAGGATTAAATAGATAAAACCAGATAAAATAAGAACAAAAGATTAAAATTAAAATAAATAAATAGGATTAAATAAGATCAAACAAACAAATAAACAATATATTTATTAAAATAAAATAAAATAAAATAAAATAAAATAAAATAAAATAAAATAAAATAAAATAATAATCTCCTTTGAGTATTTGGGGCCATTGCAGATCATTAATGTGCCACATGCTTCCTATTTAGACAGAAAATATAACTGGGGTCTGATCTGTAAATCATTTACAGTCCTGAAACGAAAGGAGCTGTATGATTTAAATGAACACGCTGAGCTGTAATGTAATGTAGCGGCAAGCGTGTGCTGTTTGTCATCGCAGAGGTTGCCGATGGCGTTATTGAGGGCGGCTGTCATGAATGTTACTGCAAAATGGATGACAGTGACTCCAGCAAAAGGGCTAAAACATCTACAGCTGAGAAACAATCCTTCATATTTAAGAATCCATTGGGGAAACACTCCCTGATTACAGAAAACCACTTTCATGAAATGAAAACTGTCTGAGTTAAAAGGAAATCCAAACCAAACAAGCCATGCAGATAGGAAGTCTGATAATGATAATGTTCGCCAGTATAGGAGTTTAGGGCTGCATGTAGCGAAACCTTTATATCTCGGTGTTTTTATGCTTTTTGACAATGGTTTTCCAGTCAAAAATCTCAGTGTGAAAACAACTCTGATCTCTTCATAATGAATGAATCTCTCAATAAGATCAGGGAATTACATATTGACACAGACAACTAGACCATTTCTAGGAAACCAGAGTTAGTTTAGAGGAAAAGACTGAGTTAGTATCTGTAACTAGAGGGTATGTTCAGAATGGTCACTATTCATACTAGTTATGCAGTTTGCTTACTGTACACAATATCTACAACAAAGACTTTCAACATGTCCTTTTTGACCTATTATCAATTGGATTGACGATAAAAAAATAAATAAATAAATGATTACTAAACATGCAACATTATAAGTTCATGTGACAAGAACGTTACAAACTAGTATTTCGAATGTCTTATTGCACAAATGTTTACTCTTTCACATATAAAAAAACAAAAAACAGTAAGCTAGTATATCATTCTAAACAGATACAGAAATATTGTTTGCGATACATTACAGTTCAAAAGTTTTGGGAATAGCTCGTAATTGCGAGAAAAAAGTCAGAATTGCACGTTTTTTTTTTTTGCAATTCTGACATTATTTCTCTTGCAGTTGCAAAGTTCTGATCTTATCTCACAGTTCTGATTTATCATCTCACAATTCTGACTTTTTCTTAGAAGTGCATGATATAAACTCGCAATTATGAGAAAAAAGTCAGAATTGCGAGAAAAAATGTCAGAATTGTGCGATAACTCGCAAATGCGAGAAAAAGTTGATTGTGAGATAAAAAGTCAGAATTGTGAGAGAAAAAACTGAATTGTCAGAAAAAAGTCAGAATTGCGAGTTTAGCTATATCTCGAAATTCGAGTTTATATATTGCAATTCTGAAAAAAAACATCAGAATTTATTTCTCGCAATTGCAAGTTTATATCTCGCAATTCTGACATAAATGTACAACTCGCAATTAAGAGAAAAAAGTCAAGCTTCGATATTACACTGATCAAAAGTGACATTTATAGGGTTACAAAATATTTATATTTCAAATAAATGCTCATGTTTTGAACTTTCTATTCAAATAATTCTGAAATAAATGTATCACGGTTTCCACAATAATACCGTATGAAGCAATGTTTTCAACATTGATAATAATAATAAAAAAAAAATTGTCCTGAGCAGCAAATCAGCATATTAGAATGATTTCTGAAGGATCATGTGACACTGAAGACTGGAGGAATGATGCTGAAAATTCAGCTTTGATCACAGGAATAAATTACATTTTAAAATATATTCACATAGAAAAAAGTTCTCTTAAATTGTAATAATATTTCACATTATTACCATTTTTATTGTATTTTTGATCAAATAAACGCAGCCTTGGTGAGCAGAAGAGACTTCTTTCTGACCCCAAACTTTTGAACAGACAGTAGTGTATGTTGTATTGTATTGTAGTGTAGCGGAGTCACCAAACGTTATTTTGTTTTTTGTACAAACCTCCAGCTCACAAAAAAGCAAATGTTCTTCAGCTGAATAATCAAGATTTACTGAACACAACATGTCTTACTGAACGGACTGCAGCCTTTCTGTCAATCTCAAATCAACTATACCGTTTACTCTGACTAAAGCCTGTTCAGTTACTGATCCAAACCTCTTCTGAATGAAAACTATAATCTCGGCTACGGGCGACTAAAAATGAACAGAAGGCTGAAACACCTGTGTTCTCCTCAGCTGTCACACACCAACACATCTATCAGTATGCATGAACAGCCAACAGATAAAGATGCAAGTGAGCTGCATTTCAAAACATACAGTAGGAAGAAAGAAAAGCCTTAAAGTACCAACTTAAAAATCAATGGTTCCGAAACATTAACATCCATGGAATCTCTCCATTCCACAAAAGGTTCTTTATAGTGGAAAAAGGTTTTTTTTTTTTTTTTTCTATGACACTGCTATGAAACTCTCTATTTTGGAACCTTTATTTTAAGTGTGCATAATGCAGAAAAATTAAATAAAAAAGTTAAAATTGACAATTTTCACAATATTTATGTACTCATAATTTATGAGTTGCTGCCCATGTAGAGTGATATGTTGTCAGCAATGCAGCTCATTAGTTTGTAGAATACAGCTATAGAATTATGAAACATGAATGACAACTCCAGCTGTGTAATTCAAGTATATACTGATTAAAAAAACTAGAACTTAGCAATGACACTGTGAGTAAAGAGTTTGTGTCCTGCACTGGTCATGACTGTGAACTCCTGTGATTTAAGTCAATGCTACAAATCAGTTTTATAGAAATTGGATGGAAAAAGACAGAAAAAAAAGAAGACAAAAGGTTGCACAGTATTAATGACAAAATTGGCAGACTTCCTCACCATCTCTGCCCATTTAATGGCTGTTAGGATCAGGACTCACTCCAGCATTAATTCCACCAGGACGTGTTTCTCCACAACACCAGCCTTCCGCTAAAACTCATCTCACCATGTTCATGCAGATAATGTGTCTTCCTTGAACATGATTATTTTGATCCATCTGTTTTCATTCGGGATGAATTTATACTATTATTTAGAGGATTATGAGTACTAATATTATCTTTTTTGAAACATGACACCAATCAATTATACTGTAAAGCTTGGGGTCTCCCTCTATATTTAATGTGCTGAAATATTGTTCATCTTAATTTCTGTAGATTACACATGCACCTTTTTCTTATGTTTTATATTAGCACACAACACTACTAGAATCTCTCTGCATTGCTCTAAACGATTGAAATTTGCATAGAACGATAACAATAGAATGACAGATAGAATGATAGACAGAATCGACATCAATTCTGCTCAATTCTGACTGAAATCTTCATAGAACGATAGATATAACGATAGACAGATAGAACAGTAGAAAGAACAATAGATAGAATGATAGATAGAACGATGATAGATGGATCGATGGATAGATGGATCGACAGAACAATAGATAGAGCGATAGAGAGATAGAACGATCGATAGAACGATTGAACAGTAGATAGAACGATAGATGGATATAGATACATGGATAGAACGATAGATAGATGGAACGATAGAACAATATATAGAACGATAGAGAGAGATAGGATAGAACGATAGACAGAACGATAGAATGATGGATAGATGGACAGATAGAACGATCAATAGATAGAATGACTGAACAGTAGATAGAACGATAGATAGAACGATAGACAGAACGATAGATAGATAGATAGATAGATATGTAGATAGACAGAACGATAGACAGAACGATGATAGATGTAACGATAGATAGATAGAGAGTTAGAATGGTAGAGAGATAGATAGAACAATTGAACAGTAGACAGAACGATCGATAGATATAGATAGATAGATAGATAGGATAGAACGATAGTCAGAACGACAGAATGATGGATAGATGGACAGATAAAACGATCAATAGATAGAATGACTGAACAGTAGATAGAACGATAGACAGATAGATAGATAGATAGATAGATAGATAGACAGAACGTTGATAGATGGATAGATAATTAGAACGATAGATAGATAGAGAGGTAGAATGGTAGAGATAGAATGATAGAGAGATAGATAGAACAATTGAACAGTAAATAGAACAACAGATAGATAGATGGATAAAACAATAGACAGAACGATGGATAGATGGAATGATATAACAATAGATAGAGAGATAGATAGAACGATCGATAGATAGAACCACTGAACAGTAGATAGAACGACAGAGATAGATAAAACGATAGATAGATAGATAGATAGATAGATAGATAGATAGATAGATAGATAGATAGATAGATAGATAGATAGATAGATAGATAGATAGATAGATAGATAGATAGATAGATAGATAGAACGATGGATAGAAAGAGAACGATGGATAAATTAATGGACAGAACGATGGATAGATGAATAGACAGAACGATGGATAGATGAATAGACAGAACGATGGATAGATGAATAGACAGAACGATGGATAGATGAATAGACAGAACGATGGATAGATAGATAGATAGAACACTAGAATGATAGAACAAACATAGATAGATAGATGGACAGACAGACAGAACAATAGACAGAGGTAGATATAGACAGAGAAACAGAAATCTGCAGTGTATCTGCTTTTTATTTATTACTGCTGTTATAAAGGAGAAATTCATCCAATTAGTTGAAGGGGACGAGGACAAAAGACTGGACTTAAACCAGAACAACTGCTGGCAGAGAGTCAGCACACGACCGGAGCGTCGCTTGAATGAATCCTCTTTTGCTCGGGCCGCTATCTAGATGACGTTTTAAAAAAATGTGAGCTGGATTACAAAGTCATGTTGATATCCAGCTGCGCAAACGAGACCTGGTCTCTGTAATGGACGTGTAACCGAAGCCTTTGAGTGGATAATAATGGTCAAGTTCACGTTGAGAGCTCGAGAGCCCTTTGAGTGAGTTTAGAGAGTTAAAACAGCCTCGAGCCTTTGCTAATTGTTTTTGAATTATAGATTGATAATTGTAGCAGACATTTGCTCAGAAAAGCAAAGCAACGGACAACAGCAGTTGGCTAATGACTAGATTTACATAAAACATCTAACAAATGGAGACACCGGCATGATTACAACTTTGTATCCATGACAATTAAGGGATGTTTACTCCCTTGCAAAATTAATTATGCACATATTTAATGTGACCGGCCAGCGCTAACGAACATCTTCCGTGTGAGTGGGTTTGTGTGAGGTCATGTTCAAACGACCACACAAGTGTGACCTCAGCTTCATCTATGACCTCATCGCAATGGTCTGCATGGAACACACAGCCATGAAAGATTTGTTATGCACTCACAGCTTCATAAAACATACAGCAATCGCATTACAAAGCTAATTACATCTGAACACATAAATGAATTTCTATGCTGGTCCAGGCTGGTTTAAGCCAGCAGCTCACCCATGCATAGCTTAGTGTACCAACGTGCTATATGGAGTGAAGCTGGTTAAGCTAGTTATGCAGTATTGACCAGGGTTTTTTCTAATTCAAATCCTGAATTTAAATTGGATGGATGGAACAGTCGATAGATAGAACGATGGATGGATGGATGGATGGATGGATGGATGGATGGATGGATGGATGGATGGATGGATGGATGGATGGATGGATGGATGGATGGATGGATGGATGGATGGATGGATGGATGGATGGATGGATGGATGGATGGATGGATGGATGGATGGATGGAATGATATAGCGCTAGATTGAATGATGGATGGATGGACGGAATGATGGATAGAGCGCTAGATAGAATGATGGATGGATAGAACGATAGATAGAACGATTGATAGAATGCTAGATGGATGGATGGATGGAATGGTTGATAGATAGAATGATAGATAGAATGCTAGATGGATGGATGATGGACAAATAGAATGATAGAACGCTAGATAGATGGATGGATGGATGGATGGAACGACAGATAGAACAATGGATGGATTGATGGATGGATGGAACGACAGATAGAATGCTGGTTGGACAGATAGAACAACTGATAGAATGCTAGATGGATGGATGGATGGATGACATAGAACGATGATGAATGGATGGATGGAATGATTGATAGAACGCTGGTTGGACGGATAGAACGACTGATAGAATGCTAGATGGATGGATGGATGGATGACAGATAGAACGATGATGAATGGATGGACGGAATGATTGATAGAACGCCAGATAGTTAGAATGATGGATTGATGGATGGACGACAGATAGAACAATAGATAGAATGATTGATAGAACACTAGATGGATGGATGGATGGAACGACAGATAGAATGACGGATGGATGGATAGAACGATGGACGGATGAATGGATGGATGATGGATGGATGGATGATAGATGGACGCACGGACAGATAGAACGATAGATAGAACAATTGACAGAATGGATGGATGGATGGATGGATGGATGGATGGAACGACAGATAGAACGACGGATGGATGGATTGATCGACGGATGGATGGACAGACGGAATTATAGAACAATAGATAGAACAATTGATAGAACGCTAGATGGATGGATGGATCGCTAGAATGATAGATAGAATGCTAGATGGATGGATGGATGGATGGAATAACAGATTGCTAGAACAACAGATAGAAAGCTAGATGGATGGATGGATGCAACGGTCGATAGATAGATAGATAGATAGATGCATGGATGGATGAAACGACAGATAGAACGCTAGATGGATGGATGGATGCAACGGTCGATAGATAGAATGATAGATAGATAGAATGATGGATGGATGGATGGATGGACGGACAGACAGAATGACAGATAGAACGATGGATGGATGGATGGATGGATGGAAGAAGCAGTAAGCACTAATATCTGGAAATGAAGCATCTATGAATTCATAAACACACTTTTTCAACTTCTATTGTGTCCACGTCTGCACGAGTGCCCTAGTTCAGCCGTCTTCACCGTAATCTCCTCTCACTCATACAGTGTGTTAGTGACACATATCGGTGCTTGTCGCCCTATCGGGTCTAATCCTTCCTGCCGCTCCTGCAAACTGATAAAGCTGGCGATGGAATCGCCACGGGCCTCTGGCTGCACACAGGAGATTGTGCCGCGACTGGATGCTGCGAGGCATTAACATAGATGGGAGAGTGGCCTGCTTCTTCTCCATCATCTCCCTCCCCACTACCACATCCCTGGGGCAGGAAGTCATATGCTGAGCATAGAGAGGATGGCGACAAACGGCTGATCATAACAACACAAGTATCCCTAATAAACGCGTTCTCCTGCAGGACAGATACATGAAGTACGTTTTTCCGTCTATGTCTGTGTTCTGTCTGAAGTACCAGCACGATTCTCAGGTGGGCTGACCTGCTCTGGACATGACAGGGCAATGCACAAGCCGTGTGCATGTTTATGTGGGCGCAACACAAACCCCTCTAAATGTGATCGCAGTATCTGGGGACTGTTTCTGCTGATGCACAAAGCATGCACTGAAAGGGAGAAAGGGGAAGCCGCGCTCGTCGTGCTGTGCTCTTACCTTATTGCAGTCACTGTTTGCAGGAAACAGCTCACCTGAGTGCCTCTCGCGTGCAGACGAAACGCGTGCAGGCCAGCGAAGCGCATTCAAAACATCTCTCGCTGGCTCGGACGGCTGGGAGCCCGGAGAACAGACTAAAACAAAAGGGATGGTGAATGCCGGGGGAATCTTTCAAAGTGATGTCTCGAGTATCACTGTGACGCAGCTGCAATGCACCGTCCGTTCATCTCAGCTCATCAGTCACATTAGAAATGTAATGTGACATGGCTCATGCCCACATTTGAGCTGCCTGCTCGGAGGGAAAAGACACGAGCTGTGAGCGGCGGCCCCCGTGAGCAGAGATGGTGTGATCCGGAGGAGTTTGAGGAAGCGGGAGGCAGTAGTGGCGTCTGCAGCAGCAGCCGTGCAACCCATCTCTCTCTCTCTCTCTCTCCCTCAGCTATTGATTCACTCCAGCCCCGCACAGCTTCAGTGAAATATGAAACGCCGGCCTGCCAAGCTGCCATCAATCGTGAGTAACATTAACAACAATATCAGAAATGACAGGGAAATACTGCACCCTCCAGATGCCCTGCATCACCACAGCTTCTGCCAAACACCCGAGAGAGGGGGAGGGGAACGGGATCAGGACGTGACACACGATTCAAACCTGCATCCCTGTGAGAGCAGCACAAAACCTGTCAAGAACATGTTCAGGCCACATATCACTGCACAATCAAAGGAAAGCCATAGGAAATTATACTTTGCATAAAGAGCATTAAACCTATTGTTAGGACTGTTATGATTTTTTGCAATATTGGATGAGAACAAAAAGTTTAAAAAAAACAAAAACAAAAACAGTAAGCTGGATCATGACACTAATGAGCATAGAGCTACTTTAAAGCTGAAACTTAATTTATGAATATTACAACACTTATTTTCCGATGTGATAGATAGATAGATAGATAGATAGATAGATAGATAGATAGATAGATAGATAGATAGATAGATAGATAGATAGATAGATAGAACACTAGATAGTTAGAAGGATGGATGGACGGACGGACAAATAGAATGATAGAACAATTGATAGAATGCTAGATGGATGGATGGATGCATGGAACGACAGATAGAACGATGGCTGGATGGATGGATGGATGGATGGATGGATGGATGGATGGATGGATGGATGGATGGATGGATGGATGGATGGATGGATGGATGGATGGATGGACGGACGGACGGAATGATAGAACGCTAGATAGTTAGAACGATGGATGGCTGGACAAAGAATGATAGATATAACGATTAATAGAATGCTAGATAGATGGATGGATGGAATGACAGATAGAATGATGGCTGGATGGATGGATGGAACGATAGATAGAACACTAGATAGAAGGATGGATGGATGGATGGATGGATGGATGGATGGATGGATGGAATGATGGATGGATGGTTGGAATGACAGATAGAATGCTAGATGGATGGATGGATGGATGGATGGATGGATGGATGATGGACAAATAGAATGACAGATTGTACGATTGATGGAATGCTAGATGGATGGATGAAATGACCGATAGAACGATGGATGATTGATGGATGATGGATGGAATGATAGAACGATGGATGGATGGATGGATGGATGGATGGATGGATGGATGGATGGATGGATGGATGGAATGATAGAACGCTAGATATTTAGAAGGATGGATGGACGGACAGATAGAATGATAGATAGAATGATTGATAGAACAGATGGATGATGGATGGATGGATGGACGCAATGATAGATAGAATGCTAGATAGTTAGAACGATGGATGATAGATGGATGGATGGAATGATACATAGAATGCTAGATAGAAGGATGGAACGATGGATGGATGGATGGATGGATGAATGATGGACAAATAGAATGATAGATAGTACGATTGATAGAATGCTAGATGGATAGATGGATGGAATGACAGCTAGAACAATGGATGATTGATGGATGATGGATGGATGGAACGATAGAACGATGGATGGATGGATGGATGGATGGATGGATGGATGGATGGATGGATGGATGGATGATGGAACAATAGATAGAACGATTGATGGATGGATGGATGGATGGATGGATGGATGGATGGATGGATGGATGGATGGATGGATGATAGAACGCTAGATATTTAGAAGGATGGATGGACGGACAGATAGAATGATAGATAGAATGATTGATAGAACAGATGGATGATGGATGGATGGATGGACGCAATGATAGATAGAATGCTAGATAGTTAGAACGATGGATGATAGATGGATGGATGGAATGATACATAGAATGCTAGATAGAAGGATGGAACGATGGATGGATGGATGGATGGATGAATGATGGACAAATAGAATGATAGATAGTACGATTGATAGAATGCTAGATGGATAGATGGATGGAATGACAGCTAGAACAATGGATGATTGATGGATGATGGATGGATGGAACGATAGAACGATGGATGGATGGATGGATGGATGGATGGATGGATGATGGAACAATAGATAGAACGATGGATGGATGGATGGATGGATGGATGGATGGATGGATGGATGGATGGATTATCAGCGGATCCCTAATATATCCGCTCATAGACAGATCCGCTGGTAGACGCCTGCTTTCAAACGCTATCTGTGTAAGATCTGTGAAGAGCGTCAATGATGTCTATTTACAACATGTTTTTGAAGCGTTGATCGTTGTAGCCAATCACAGACATATCTGATGAGCGCGTGAACACAATAGCCAATCAGAATTGTTTAAGAATCCACTCAACAGCGCTCAAAATGCTAGGAGGAAATGCTGGTATCGGCACATTTTTAAAATTTCAGTACTTGGTACTGAAGTGTGTACTTTTGACACCACTAGCTGAAACTGAATTTGTTTCATAATTAATAAACTTCACAACATTACCATTAGTATTTTTATGTTTATTACTGTGAAGCTGCTTTGAAACGTCTGTATTGTATAAAGCACTATAGAAATAAATGTGACTTTGAGATTGAGATTTACTGTGTCTTTATATATAATGCATTATAAAAGTAGTTATATTTTAATTATGCCTTGCAATGCACCTTATAATGCATTACATGGTCTCATGTAACATACATTATGAATACCTTTATTATTATGTATCATACATAAAGGCTTTAAGTGAAATGTTACCAGAAATTACATAAAAAATAAACGTATGCATGGATTAATTGTTCACAATAAGATCAACAACAAAATTGATAGGGCGAATTTACACACAATGCCGACATAAACGGCAACAAAAAATATGGTAACAGCGCTTTCTAACCAGTCGTGAAGCCCAATAATCCATATTAATCTGAGTTTTTGCCCTAACTATCCGTGACGGCGACAGACAATGATTCTATTTTAGAAACGATTTCTATTTTTCTGCGACGTTGCGGCTGGAACAACAACATAAAGTATGATAATGTATGATAATCTCAGGTACTGTTTATATGCTTTATTTAATGTTAAAAGCATCAAATGTGAGTTTGAATATCATTTTGTGTGTCTTTTATAGCCGTACTGAAAGCAACAACAGACAATTCACCTCAGATCTTTAAAATAAATAAAAGGAAACAAGAACGTTTAACTCATTGTGACCAAAGTGTATTCTATGATAAAGATTGTTTCAGTAACTCAATAATGTTAAAATGGTGTAATATTCATGAATTTGATTATGTAATTACGTTGCGAGTCCCGGGAACTTACCGAGAGAGCCCGCCCACACGCTATTCTGATTGGCTGTGATTTTTGATTGACTTTATCGTGTCTCATAGTCACGTTGTATCTGGTGTGGACAGACAAATTGTTTGTCACTACAATCGTAATGTATGGCGTCTGGTTAGGACACGGTGTAATATACGTAAAAAAGTATGAGAATAACTACAAAATGCCTCAAAAATAAAAAATCAGAACACATTATAAATAACTTTGGAGCAAATGTGCCAAATTGCCATTAAAAAAAAAATCGTTTCTCAAAATATAATCTTTTTCTCTTGATTTTGTGGTGGAACACAATTTTTTTTTTTTTTTTTTTTTTACAATAATGTGAAATGCTAAAATGACAGTTTTCCCTCTAACATTAGTGAGTTTTTACACACAGTAAATGACATCACACTAGAAATGGCTTGTTTACCTGGATAAGCTCCACTGAGCACAACTTCACACAGATCAATAGGGCTCGCCTGTCCGTATGAGGTCAGCGCTTGACCTATAATTCAATAAAACAGGGGCTTCCACAAAAACACTATTTGCCTTATCAGCAACACAGAAGAGATTGAGCGCGGCACATAGTGAGCACCCGAGGGCGGCGGGTGAGGCGTAAGAACGGCGCTATCTGCTCTCGCAGGAGATTGCATGAAACACTATCGCTCACAGCAACCTTGAGAGACGTGTGTTACCATAGGAATGGGACACTGCTATTATGAGCACGCAGGTAGAAGAGAGTCTTTATTCACACACCAGAAGAAAACAACAGCAAGAAGCTCTGCAGAGATCCGACATGGAAAACAACATTTTATGATGATCGGCTAATAAGGGACGTGCTCAAAGAGGGGTTTTGGTTAGTTGTCTGCTGAACTGACCAACTTAGACTAGCATGGTCCAGTGATGGTTTGGTGCTGGTTCAATATCAAAACCACTAGTGAGGCTGGTCAACAAACAGTGTTTCTAGTGAAGGTGGTTGACAAAGGCAGTCTTCGCTACTTTCTTCTATAAACAGGATTCAAAACGAACACTCACCAGGTTACAAATGTGAGTAATAATTGACTACGGCGATCTGTCACGCCACATTAAAGAGTGCCAAAGCCACATTTATTGTTTGAATTTCATGATAATATTGACAGAATTTGAAATCTGAGACTTTGGTTCTTATCAAAAGTAATAAAGCACAAAGCTTTACTGGAAGGTAGGCACTACAAATAATGTGTAGTGAAGTTTTGTTCACACATCAACTGGAAACAGCAAAGACTAAAAGATCAGGTCTTGGGATTTGCTGTCAGTAAAGTGTGCTTAATTGTCCTGAAAATTTAGATGGTCCCAAAACAGGCTTTATTTTTAGTATGCTAAAAAAATAATTTCTTATTTCCTTCTTATGGTTTTTGGGTAAACCAAAATGTATGGAAGTAATTGCAACTTTTTATCTCACAGTTTAGAGAAAAAGTCAGAATTGTGAGAAATAAAATCAGAATAGCATGATAAACTTGCAATTGATAAGTTTTTTTTTTTTATTTTTTTTTTTTTTTATTTCCATGGCAGAAACAAGCTTCCATAGAAATGTGAGCTGGACATGTTTTTGTGAGATTTACTCATGCTCATTTGAGGAAAGTCCCAAATGGAGCCCTGAACATCATGCATAATTCAGCACAGCACATCCGACACCCTCCGTGGACATCCGGATGGAGATGCCACACATGCGCCATCAAGAACGCCGTAGGAGACGATCAGGAATTCCACTGGAAAAATAGAACCACCAATAGAATCACTCAAACCCAAACTCTACCAACTCACAGGATCCTCCGCTCAGACAGATGAACTCGTTCCCATCATATACTTCAAATGCATCTGTGTCTCTGTCCGCAAAAAGATCATATTCACACGCCAAAAATTTGGGTTCGATTTGATTCACAGTTAATTGAGTTTCAGTCATTTAAACGTGATTCATTTCTGTGAATCAGTTCAAATTGTCAGTGAATCAAAACTTGATTCAAAATGTTCATGGCAGTCTCTGAGAGACATTCAAATGTTTTAGTAAAATATATGCAAGTAAACATTGACGTTTATTTTTATTGGTGCATAGGTTAAATATTCTTGATGCAAAACACGCCTTGTAACACTTTAGAATAAGGTCCAATTAGATAACATTAGTAAATGTACTAACTAACAATTGCTCAACTATGAGCAATACATTTGAATTTATTAAGTTTTGTTAACATAACTTAATAAAATATATTCATTGTTAGTTCATATTAGCTAAGGTCCATTAAATAATATTATTTTTTGATTCTAATAATGTATTAGTAAATGTTAAAATTTACATTAACTAAGATAAATACATGCTTTAGAAGTATTTTTCATTCTTTGTTCATGTTAACTTTAGAAAACCATGTAATGTTAACAACTGGACTTATTGTAAAGTGTTTCAAGATGGATGAATGGATGGATTATCAGCGGATCCCTAATATATCCGCTCATAGACAGATCCGCTGGTAGACGCCTGCTTTCAAACGCTATCTGTGTAAGATCTGTGAAGAGCGTCAATGATGTCTATTTACAACATGTTTTTGAAGCGTTGATCGTTGTAGCCAATCACAGACATATCTGATGAGCGTGTGAACATAATAGCCAATCAGAATTGTTTAAGAATCCACTCAACAGCGCTCAAAATGCTAGGAGGAAATGCTGGTATCGGCACATTTTTAAAATTTCAGTACTTGGTACTGAAGTGTGTACTTTTGACACCACTAGCTGAAACTGAATTTGTTTCATAATTAATAAACTTCACAACATTACCATTAGTATTTTCATGTTTATTACTGTGAAGCTGCTTTGAAACGTCTGTATTGTATAAAGCACTATAGAAATAAATGTGACTTTGAGATTGAGATTTACTGTGTCTTTATATATAATGCATTATAAAAGTATTTTATATTTTAATTATGCCTTGCAATGCACCTTATAATGCATTACATGGTCTCATGTAACATACATAAAGTGTTTCAAGACGCCTTGATTATTTTACACATTTTGCATCTGTTTGGTTAAAAATATGGTTCTCCTAAACTGAAGAAAAAAAATCAAAGCGAATACATAAATATCAAGATGCATATTTAAAACACCATCAAAAGACTTTCAAGCCGATGCTTTGTAAAGTCGGATCCAATTCAGTCGGCTAAAATGAATAACCTGATACCTTTGACAGCAGGTTACAAGTGTCAGATGATTTCAGAAGGTGTTCAGTTTATCTGCTGTCCTACTTTCATGAGAACATGTCACGATTACTGCGAACAGCCACAATCTAGAGGAACGTCACACAAAGTTGGTTTCAAAAGTTACAGTTAGTTACTTATATTAAATCCTTATAATCATATAATACTGAACACTTTAAAGGTTTTTTTTTTAACAGCAGATATTTTTTCCCTCATTTTAGGCATAAACCTCACATAGTTTTGATATATTAAATATATAAACATTCTTGAAGCAAGATACATTTACTTGTGATGCAAAATGACAGAAGATAAGAAGTCTTGTTTTATAAGAAAATGATTAAAATAAAGTTTATACTGAAAACAAGAACTAATTTCTGCCAAAGGGGTCAAAAAATAAAATTAATTTTTCCCCCCTTACCCCATTGGCAGATTTTTTTTTTTTTTTTTCTTCTAATTTTAAGCATCAACTCACTTAATTTAATAAGGTTTAGATATTTGCTATCAAAATAAAGATAAATGTACTTGAGATGTAAATTGACAAGATTAAAAAGTGGTTTTCTGAGAAAATTATTAAAATAAAGTGAGTTTACATTTAAAACAAAACACAAATATCTGCAAATGGGGTCAGAAAATAAACTAGTTTGAAAGGGAAAACAAGATTATTTTTTTCTGACCCCATTGGCAGATCTTTTTCTCATTTTATGCATTAATGTCATGTAATTTTGATAAACGTATCCAGAAAACAAGACTTTAGTTACTGTATCTTGATTTAAGAATTTTTAGATATTTGCACTGGAAAACGTGACAAAACTACTAAGGAAGAAAATAATTTTTTGCAGTGTGCATTTCAAATGAGAAGCATTATACGACACATGGAGAGCGTCCAAAGTGATTCCTTGTCAATTAGGATGCTACCTATATAGACAGCAGACAGCAAGGCAGCTCACTATAGGGTTTGAAACAAGAGCCACTAATTCATATCACTTCATACAAGAGAAGATCTCATTTATCATGTTAACCATTCACTCTGCCCTCAAAGTTCATGTTTAGCTAACGAGCCAATCCATTAATTCGGCCAGAGCAACGAAAGATAGAGGAGAAAATCAAAATAAATCGCCTGGCCTTTTGTGCTTCTCACATATTCAGCTGCAAATAACCTCAATTGACACCATAATAGGATTCATTCATCACTCTGGGCCATGAAGTGCTCATTAGAAACATTGTGCAGACCGTTAATCTGCGCATTAATAAAGCCAATCACAACTTATCAAATGGAAACTCTTCATCAAGGCGTCTCCTCACAAGAAATTCCCAGAACAAAAGTTCGTCATCTTTAATGTGCATAAAATGGAGAATGAATACTGATGTTACTGGATTTGGAGTATTATGCACAGAGGCTGTACATGCAAACAGATTTAAACAAATTCAACAGTTCTAGCCAATTTGCATTTGTTGTGAACTCCCCGGTGAGACTCACTCTACAGCAGTGTGTCTCGTGAAAACACAACGCTTAATTAAAGAGGAGAAGCAATTCGTCAAAAGTCTGTCTCAGGTAAAACTGACGGTTTAACACTGAATGTTATTTACATATTGGCAAAAATAAAAAATAAAAAAAAAAATCACAAAGACACTAAGATTTCACAACACATGACAGCATATTTAAAAGCATTGTACTGACAAAAATTAAAACTGTCATGATTTACATGATTAAACCCACATGCTGTTATTTTCTACATGGAACACATTATATATATATATATATATATATATATATATATATTATATATTATATATATGAAAAAAGGGACAGAAACTTCTTTGAATATGTTTGACTGAAGACAAAAATGAATCACAGAATCTGTTTTTAAATCAGAAATGGACAGTTTGGACCGATTCACAAAAATGAATCAAACTTACCAACTCTAACACTGTTTTTACTACTGAAGTTGCTACTAAATTCCTAAATCTCCTGACGGTCTGCATGTTTGTTCTTCCTCCTGTAGCAGGAGAATTTAAGACTCTGCTGATGCGGCGCAGCTCGGCTCTCTTCCAGACACGCGCTCCAGTCATCGTTATTCCTCTTGGACCCTCACACCTCCGCGTTTAAAAATCGATCGTAAAAACACACAACGGCTACAGAATATTGGAAAGGTGTTTGATTGCCTCAGAGAACTGACCTGCAATTAATTTGAAACTAATTAACAGAACAATAGCATGAAGCTCATGGGACGTGTCTTCACCCGTCTGTTAATAACGCTGTGACTGATTCAAGAGTTTCTAGTAGAACTAGAGAGGAGTAACTTCGACTTTGTGCTGACTTAAAGAAAATCACTTTGGCATTTAGGACTGTAATGAACGGTAAGAAAACACAGAGACGCTGAATCAGCAGAAAGCATTCAAATAACCACAAACAGTATGACCTCAACATACACGAGAGACAAACTACGTGTGTGTGCATGTGTGTGTGTATAGTGATGGAAATGTTTTTATGTAATGGCCTCAGAAGGGGTCAAAATGGTATTTCTATATATACACTATATTGCCAAAAGTTTTGGGATGCCTGCCTTTACGTGCACGTGAACTTTAATGACATCCCATTCTTAATTCGTAGAGTTTAATATGGAGTTGGCCCACCCTTTGCAGCTATAACAGTTTCAACTCTTCTGGAAAGGCTTTCGACAAGGTTTAGGAGTGTGTATATGGGAATGTTTTACCATTTTTCTAGAAGCGCATTTGTGAAGTCAGGCAGTGATGTTGGTGAGAAGGCCTGGCTCGCAGTCTCCGCTCTAATTCATCCCAAAGGGTTTTATCGGGTTGAGGTCAGGACCTGTGCTGGCCAGTCAAGTTCCTCCACACCAAACTCGCTCATCCATGTCTTTATAGATCTTGCTTTGTGCACTGGTGCGCAGTCATTTTGGAACAGGAAGGGGCCATCCCCAAACTGTTCCCACAAAGTTGGGAGCATGAAATTGTCCAAAATGTCTTGGTATGCTGAAGCATTAAGAGTTCCTTTCACTGGAACTAAGGGGCCAAGCCCAACCCCTGAAAAACAACCCCACACCATAATCCCCCCTCCACCAAACTTTACACTTGGCACAATGCAGTCAGGCAAGTATTGTTCTCCTGGCAACCGCCAACCCAAGACTCGTCCATCAGATTGCCAGACAGAGAAGCGTGATTTGTCACTCCAGAGAACACGTCTCCACTGCTCTAGAGTCCAGTGGCGGCGTGCTTTACACCACTGCATCCGACGCTTTGCATTGCACTTGGTGATGTAATGCTTGGATGCAGCTGCTCGGCCATGGAAACCCATTCCATGAAGCTCTCTACACACTGTTCTTGAGCTAATCTGAAGGCCACATGAAGTTTGGAGGTCTGTATCTATTGACTCTGCAGAAAGTGGGCGACTTCTGCGCACTGTGCGCTTCAGCATGCGCTGACCCTGCTCTGTGATTTTACGTGGCCTACCACTTCATGGCTGAGCCGCTGTTGTTCCCAATTGCTTCCACTTTGTTATGATACCACTAACAGTTGACCGTGGAATATTTAGTAGTGAGGAAATTTCACAAATGGACTTATTGCACAGGTGGCAACCTATCACGGTACCACGCTTGAATTCACTGAGCACCTGACAGCGACCCATTCTTTCACAAATGATTGTAGAAGCAGTCATTATCAAAGAATCTAGATTCACCCAAAAAATGCTTAAAGGGTTACTTCACCCAAAAATAAAAATTCTGTCATTAATTACTTACCCTCATGTCGTTCCAAACCCGCAAGACCTTCGTTCATCTTTGGAACACAAATAAAGTTTCACGTTTTTGATGAAATCTGAGAGATTTCTTTCCCTCCAGCTATGCAACTGACACACTGACTCATCAAAAAGTTCATGAAGAGATCATAAAACTTTCGTAAAAGGTTTTCTAATTTTTTTCTTTGTCCTTTGTTGTTTGATTAACATAAAATAAAAACAGTACCAGGTCTATTAGGCTGCTGTCACTTTAAGAGCTGCACGGATCCAATATACTGATGCACATGCGTTTTATTCCTCAACTGTTTATGTTCACTAAAGACATAAACGACTATATTTACTAGGACAATCGCAAAGATCAACATTTTTTGAGGTAGTTTTGTGTGAATATTTCCGTTTGAGAGCAAGATGTGAAAGAGAGCTCAATTCAGCATTCGCACGCTGTCTGAGAATCTTTTCTGGGCACACACGTTATATGTGTGCGCACACAAAACTTCTCACATTGAAGTTTTTAAATTGAATTTAGTTCTCTTTCGCATCTTCCTGCGCTTGAATATTTAAATTGCCAAGACTTAAAAACAAGAGCAAATGACAAACTTTCGTGATGCAACACTAGCCCGATCAGGCAAGTCAACTGTCCCGAGCCCTTATTGTCGAGCCCTGTATTACTACACAATTTTTTAATATCGTGTGGTAATATATAACACAATACTGTATATGTTATATTATATATAATTTACTTTTATTTGCTTATATATGCTTTGGATGAAAGAGTCTGCTAAATGCATAAATGTACATGTAAAACTATTTTAAATAAGCAAAATAAAAGCGGTGTTGTTTGAATTGGAGAACTTTGTCTTTGTCTCTCGAATGGATCAATGCTCAATTTCTGGCCGTTATCAGAGATGACAATGACAATGGTTGACACTGACAGGCATCAATCTGATGGAACAAATCAAAACTCAAAGCCTGAAATCAGGTGCATCTATGAGACCCGTGAGTGGCGTGTCCTGAAACGCCACCGGGAGAGACTGAAGGGCAGATCGATGCCAATAATGAGTCTCAAGGTCAAGAGGGAGTCACGGACCATTCAGATTTTAATTACTTCAGCAGATTAAACACTCTCTGGGAAATCTTTTGCCCATTTGTTTGATGGACAGGAGCGTGCAAGACGTCTTCTGAGGGTTTAAAAAGAGTTACATCACTTTCACAAATCCTTGTGTTTTTGCTCTATGCGCCAGTCACTGGATTTTCAGCAGAGCATGAACTCTAGCATGTAATCGTCTTTGGACTGCAACTACACTTATAGAGATATTCACCAGTTGTATGTGACCTGTGGCATTTATATCAAAGAAACACAATCTGAGACATCATGTGACATGACTCACGTGTCCTCAGACTGCATGCTTTTTGCATTTTCTGCTTGGTTTTGAGGGAAAAGAAACTTTGAGGCTCACACAATGTTTAAAAAACCCTTGAAAATGAGAACTTTCAACAGATCTGACTCTAAAGATCTAAAGAAGTTTAAATATGATCTTATTTGGACATGATTCATCCTAGCATCCCACAATACTCCTCTGCTGATCTGAATGCCAGTAAAACCCTGAGAAATCACTCTGTTACAGTGTTGTTTACAGTACTAAAGCTAAAAAGGTTTCGGTTATTGAAATAAAGCTGACATAAAATAAAATCTTGGACAGAAAAGAAAGTGACTGCTCACCAACCCCACTCTTCAGTCTTTTTTTATTCTGACATCATTTCTTCACCCTCATGTTGAACTCATAAGGGTTTGAGTAAATGATTGATGATTTCTGGTTGAACTGTTCCTTTAAAACATGAGCTGATATAATGGAATATTGATGCAATGATGGTCAGTCATATTCAGTTAACACACACATACGGACGGAGGGCGTGAGCAGGAAATGAGCTCATCTCTCAGAGGCATTAACCCTTGTGTCATTCCACACTAATCGCTCTCCACCCATCAGCTCAACCACACTACAAGACACAAATTATGTCACACCACAATCATGACAAACAACTCAGATCAGTGATACAATTGCATGTACAGTGTAAACCAAATAAACATATACCATTAAGGCACCATTAAGACGCAAAGCATTGTTTTTTCCAGCACTAGTCAGTTTTGAACTATTTTGCTTGAAAAACGTCTTAGGTTTCTGTAGGTTTCAATGCCAATATGTATCTTTAAAGGGGTCCTTGATTATGATTTCACTTTTGTAACTTTAGTTCGTGTGTAATGTTGCTGTTTGATCATAACAACATCTGCAAAGTTACGGCGCTCAAAGTTTAATGCAAAGGGAAATATTTTCTTTCACAGAAATAGCTTTTTAAGGACTACAACAAACGGCTGGTTGAGCTTCTTCCCGAGTTGGTGACATCACAAACCCCAAAATTTACATAAACCCTGCCCCCGGGAACATGCAACAAAGGGGGTGAGGCCATGTTGGGCTGCTTTAGAGAAGAGGAAGAGTTGTTGTTTTATGCCGGACTGCTTCATAAACGAGGGTCAATTCAACGCTGGATTTGCACAAAAGATTAACATGACGGCACATGCTAGTCGATGAATTGAATCAACTCCACAGCAACTACATAAATTTATCCACTAACCATTTAGAAACGTCCAGTTTCATTCTAAAAGTTGTAACTTCTTCCTGAGTCTCTCCATTAGTGTCGACTCCGGTTTGAACAATGTAAGGCTGAACACCGTTACTGACAATCCTCATTTTGGCTGCGTGAGATTCTCCAGCTTTGTTGTTGTTGATTAACTGAAGCATGAGCTGTTAAAGCTCCGCCCTCTTCTGGAAAGGGGGCCGGGAGCAGCAGTTCATTTGCATTTAAAGGGACACACACAAAATGGCGTGTTTTTGCTCACACCCAAATAGGGGCAAATTTGACAAGATATAATAAATGATCTGTGGGGTATTTTGAGCTGAAACTTCACAGACACATTCTAGGGACACCAGAGACTTATATTGCATCTTGTGAAAGGGGCATTATAGGTTTATTCTCCTGTACTGAGTCATACGATGAAACATATTTGTTTTCTGGCTGTTGACAGTATTTTCTGATTTAAAGAGTGTGTTCAGCAGAAGAAAGAAACTCATACGGGTTTGGAACAACTTGAGGGTGAGTAAATGATGACAAAATTTTCATTTTTGGATGAACTATTCCTTTCAGGTCTATGGATCACATCTGTGTTTGTTTGTTGAGTTTATCTAAGGCAGCAAACTTAATTGGTCAACGTTAAAAGCCCTCATGGTGGTGGTAAAATGCAAAATGATGGAGTGCTTTATCAAGATGGAAGATACGAGCGGTTCACGACCGGAGCAGAACCAATGGAGCATTTGTTCTTGGCTCTGAATCCTGGGAGAGACAATCATAAATCCCTGCTGTCAAGCAACTCAGTAACGCTTTCTCCACGACCACCTCAAGATGATCAGGCACGAGAACTGACTCACAGAGGGCATGTCGAACACTTCAGATCTCTGAGACGAGTTGCACTGGTTTTGCATTATTCATGCACGAACAGCGTGTTTAGCACGGACCAAGATTCCTGGGCTTGACATTTCCAGAGCGCTTTGCATATTTCCGTCGGCCAGGAATCCGTTCTCGCATATCACACTCTAATGACCGAAATGGTCATTTTGATAGCTGGGATTGGGAGGGGGATATCCCACCATATTCATCAGTCTGAGCTAATTACAGCACGTTAATATAGACACCAGCTGCTGCTTAACATCTCATCAACAACAATAGCGGCAGCCAAATGGCGACTGCAATCAGCGCACGGGCTCAGACTGGATTATGAGGCGGTTGGTACCAGACCCTACGACACGACGCGAAGGTCAAGAGCTAAACTTGCTCTGTTCACATTAGTGCTTCGCAACTAGTTTTGTGCCACTACTCAGATTTTACATTAGACATCAAGCAGCGACCCAAAGTTGTATCAAAAGTGTCAAAATGTCCTTAAAATCCAACTTCAAAAAGTTAGCATGAACTGCACAAATGAAGTGATTTACACTCTGCAAAGTTTGAGTGTTTGGTTTCAAAATGTCTCTATTCACATGTTTCATGCTCAGAATGATTTTGTTTGGTACAAACCATGTTTAGCCAACAACAAAAGATATGGGTGGTGTTTCTCCTCACTTACAAAAGTAAGTGTATTTGTTTGGTTGTCCAATGCATTAATATAAAGTGAATTGTATTTTTTATTATTTATTAATTAATTACTATTTAATTATAAAAAGTATTGGATTTATTTTTTTATTATTTTCCCCCTGTATTCTGCTATAATATCAAAATGACCTGTAACCCACTTTAAAAATTAATATAATAATATAATATAATACTTTTATATTGATGTTTAAGAAGCTAATTCTATGGATACATAAAATACAAAATTTGTGGCCCAAATGTGTAGCTCTACAAACATATAAAATAAAATTATATAAAATTTAAAAAAATAAAAAATAAAAATATATAAAAATATTAAATAAAATATTAAATAAAAAATAAAGGTAGCTCTACAAACAAGCACTGCAAACTGGAGCTTTTTAAAATAAAATAAAATAAAATAATAAAAAATATATTAAAAAAAGAAATAAAATAAAACAAAATAAAAATATATAAAAAATATATAAAAAATATAAAATAAAATAAAAAATAGACTATAAAATATAAAATAATAAATAAAATATAAAAAATATAAAAAAAAATAAAAAAAAAAAATATATAAAATAAAATATAAAATAAAATTATATAAAATTAAAAAATTAAAAATATAAAATATAAAAAATAAAAATAGATAAAAAATATTAAATAAAATATTAAATTGCAAACTGGAGATTTTTAAAATAAAATAAAACAAAATAAAAAATATATATAAAAATATTATAAAAATAAATAAAATAATATAAAAAAATATAAAATAAAACAAAAAATAAAAAATAAAATAAAATATAAAATAATAAATAAAATAAAATATTTTTAAATAATAAAAAAAGATTTCTTCCCCAAATCGTGCAGCCCTAATATTTGCTCAAACTTACAACAATCTGAACATTTGCTAAACCGATACAGCAGTCAGTAGATTTAAGTTTTGATGATTTAAAACTCATTTACCTCCAAAAAAAAAAAAAGCACATATCAAACATGGTGCAATCACCTTAAAGACATCTGCAAAAATTACAGAAGAACCACACGGGGCGACTCCATACCCATCAAACGTTGCTCCGCAGGCCACCGCACATCTGCATTTGCATTTTAATATCTCAGCAATATTTGATCTACTATACGTCCTCGAGGGGCTATTAAGAAAGGTTAATTAACGTACGGATTATACAACTCATTTTTTAATGAGATGAAGGGTCTTAACCCACGCAGGCAATGGCATGCCGGGCTTTACGCGAGTCACCATGGCCAGCGGGGATTACGAACAAAACGCAGGCGCTTCAGTCCTCATACCTTCACATGCAAGTCTGAGCCGCTGTGATTGAGAACCATGTAGCATCAATTAAAGGTCACCTATTATGCTAAATCCACTTTTATAAGGTGTTTGGATATAAATGTGTGTTGGCAGTGTGTGAACACAATCATCCTACAATGAGAAAAATCCACCCACTACTTTTTTTTTTTAATCACCATTAAACCAAAGCAGTCTCATTAGACAAGCCGTTTTGATTCTCTGAGTAATGACGTCACATTACTCATGCCCCGCCCACGACCGCTGACTGACAGTCCTGCATTGCCATAGTTTCCGCCCTCAGCGAGCTGTACGCTGTCCGCCATTTTCTCCGCGCTCGAGCAGCTGTAGCAACAACAATGTCTGGTAAGTAATTGAGATGTTTTTTGAGATGTCTTCATTAATGCAGTGGATTCATTTTATTTGTGAAGGGAATGCACCACAGATCTAATATACACACACGATTTCTGTAACGTTGACTGTGTTTTTGACAGAATCTTGTGTGTACGCGTGGAAATAATAAACTTTAATGATGAAAGAAAAACTATGCTATCCATGAGAGTTTGCGATATAGATGATAGTCAAACCAAGCAGATGTCTTGTTAATATTTGGCAGAGAATCCGATTGAGGCAGGAAATGTGATCTTAGAGAGGGGGCGGGGCACAGCAGCTCATTTGCATTTAAAGGCACATGCACGAAAACAGCATGTTCTTGACTGTAGTCAGAAATGGGTATTTACAACATGGATTTATAAATGATCTGTGAGGTATTTTAAGCTGAAACTTCACAGACACATTCTTGGAATGCCTGAGACGTAAATTACATCTTGTAAAATGGGCATAATATGGGACCTTTAACACTGGCAGATTGGCTGACGCTCCACACACACAAACACACAGCTGGAACTGCGTCGGCCCACAACCCAGCAGTCATACAACAGTCATTCTGGCATTGATAACGCTGGAAGGCAGATGCACAACATTACTGTAAAAATAAAGAGGAGGGCAATATTGATTTAACAATTGTTCATTTCAATTCATTTGTGTGGATAAGTCAATCTGTCAGTCTCAGTGAGTCGATGCAAAACTCTGATTCAACGATTCGTTTGCATCATTTTTCATGCATTCAATGTTTTAATAAGATACACACATATTGCCACGTATGACTATGTATAGATATACCGGAGCATATAAATGAAAATATAATTATTAAATAAATTAAATATTGTTTACTTAATACATGCCTTAATTATTTCAACTCATTTTTAAAAACTGTATTTTACTTTTTGAAATAAATATTCTGAATCCTGATTATTTTAACTCAATTGTCTGTCTTACTGAATTTTACTTACAATATAATGTATTTTATTTCCTGCAAATATTCTGAATCTTGATTATTTTAACTCACTTTTTTCTTTCTGCGTTTTATTTCTTGAAATAAATATTCTGACTCTCGAGTATTTTAACTATTTTTTTCTTATTGTATTTTACTTCTTGAAATAATTATTCTGAATTTTCTTGATTATTTTAAGTCATTTTTTTCTTATTGTAATTGTATTTCTTAAAATAATCAAGAAGATTCAGAATATTTATTTCAAGAAATACAATACAATAAGAAAAAAAATTGTTAAAATAATCAAGAAAGATTTAGAATATTTTAACTACATTTTTTCTTACTGTATTTTATTGCTGTCAAATATTCTGAATCTACTGGACAATGAGTGTTTGGTTGAAAGGCATCCTTTAATTAAATTTTTTTTTTTTTTTAATAAAAAAAATGCATTACTGCATTACAGTAATGCATAAATCACTGTAAAAAATTATTTACCTGATTTGTTATCACAACATTTTTTTCTTTTGTCAAATCAACTTAGATAATTAATGTGGTTCAGATAATATAATATTTTGAGTTTCTGTTGATTAAATCAATCACCTTCATTGTATTAACTCAAATTTTTTATTTCAATTAACTCAATTTTAAGGCAACCAGGTAATTTATTTCGATACTTTTTTACAGTAATATTGAGATATGTATCATGTATCATATGTATCATATCAAAAACGGCTGAAAAATATCTTTATATCTTAAAAATGCATTCCATAATGCCCTTAAAAGGATAAGAAGAGAATGTTGCTTTTGCTGTGTTTTTCCAGACTGTCAAATGCCGAATGTTCTTTTGGAGGTCAGGATCAGGAGGTGCGACCCCCAGGAGAGAGCAGCATTCAAAGATAGCGGTCAACGTCGTACTCCCGTCCTGGCAAACGAGGGAGAAACGAAAATGAAGTGGCATTTGAGGTCAGATGCAATCTGGCGGGAACATCTTGAAGTGATTTTTGGATACGCTGCAGTATAACATGACCCTTGAGCCCCTGCGGCGCGTTCTCACGCTGGGAGACTCGAGCGCACAGACAGACTCACTCCTGTGAGACTAAAGTTGGACTTCAAGAATAACACATAATTAATACTCACAGACAAGTCAGATTTACACATTGTAAATGGAGCAAAATAAATGTTGTCTCATATCAAAGTCATATTAATGAGGGTCTGTGAACGAATGCATTTGTAAAGCAAGTCTACAAACCCACAGAGCAGAACAATCTAATGAGATCTGGTTAACATCTCAGCTGTTTCTCCAAGACAGCAATGAGACTAAAAGGAGATCAAATGAAGATGAAGATGCTGCTCTAGGGGAGAAAGTCTCAAATGTCTCAAACTGATGTCAGAGACCTCAATATATACCTTGTTTCAACCAAACAATCATAAGTATTCAATTTAAAGGATTAGTTGACTTCAGAATTAAAATTTCCTGATAATTTACTCACCCCCATCTCATCCAAGATGTTTATGTCTTTCTTTCTTCAGTCGAAAAGAAATGAAGGTTTTTGAGGAAAACATTCCAGGATTTTTCTCCATATAGTGGACTTCAACAGTTACCAACGGGTTGAAGGTCCAAATGCCAGTTTCAGTGCAGCTTCAAAGAGCTCTACATGATCCCAGACGAGGAATAAGGGTCTTATCTAGAGAAACGATCTGTCATTTTCTAAAAAAAAAATATATATATATATTATATATATATTCACCACAAATGCTCGTCTTGCACTGCGATGTGATGCGCCACACATTACGTAATCACGTTGGAAAGGTCACACGTGACGTAGGCGGAAGTACTGACCCAGTGTCTACAAAGCAAATGTGCAAAGACTAAGTCAAACGCCTTTTACAAAAAAAAAAAAAGGTAAAACGGTGATGTCAGACGATTTTGAAGTTGGAGGAGAAAATGAGATGGAGTTTTTCAGCCTACCACGGAACTTCTGCCTACATCACGCATGACCTTTCCAACGTGATTATGTAATGCGTGTCGTGCATAAGACAAGCATTTGTGGTTAAAAAGTATATATATATATATTTTTTTTTTTTTTTTTTTAAGAAAATGGCCGATTGTTTCACTAGATAAGACCCTTATTCCTCGTCTGGGATCGTGTAGAGCTCTTTGAAGCTGCACTGAAACTGACATTTGGACCTTCAACCCGTTGGTTACTGTTGAAGTCCACTATATGGAGAAAAATTGAAGGTCATCACAATGGATGGTCAACTAGATCATCCATTGTGAAGGCCTCATCGACACAACAGCCAGTGGCACAGTTCCTCAACAAACCGTCCATACCGGCGTGATGAATACGATCCTCAACTGGATGGAACTGGAATAAATACTTTGAATGTTGCGATCCTATCTGACTTATGATAGCTACCTGAATCGTAACAAAACACTGTTTGCCAGAGGAGAACTGGCCCCCCGACTAAGCCTGGTTTCTCCCAATGTTTTTTTTCTCCATTTTAACACCTGTTTGCCACCTGATGTCACTTGTTGGAGTTTGGGTTCCTTGTTGCTGTCGCCTTTGGCTTGCTTAGTTGGGGACACTTGATATTTGATATTCAACAGTGCTTTGCATCTGCCTGCATTGACACCATTTTCTTTAAGAGCTGCTGTGCAGCCAAAATTATATACCAGTTATCACTGTAAAGCTGCTTTGATACAATCTGCATTGTAAAAAGCGATATATATAAATAAAGGTACAAAAAAAACAAAAAAATCCTAGAATGTTTTCTTCAAAAATCTTATCATTATCTTATCTTATCTTATCAATTAATGCTGTATATTTCTCTCCTGTACAGCACTTTAGTCAACTCTCTGTTGTTTTAAAGTGTGCTTTATATAAATAAATTAACATAAGCACCACCTCTTATAACAGATTACTCAAAATTTGAATGCAGAAACCTACATTTTCTGTGAAGCAGCTTTGAAACTATACGTATTGTGAAAAGCGCTATACAAATAAATGTATTAAATTGTATTGAATTGAATCAATATAACAAATAGTCATAAACAGCAATACTCAACTATATATATTTTTACTAAAACATTTTTAAAAATGTCACTCAGAACTTTCATTAACAGTTTTGAGAGATCAAAACAGAGTTTTGAATGAATTCACTGAAATGGACAGCTTGAACTGATTCAAATCAATGAGTCAAACTCATCAAGCCTAATGACATGATCTATTAGAAACTTAATTGCCACATAAAATCATCACAATATGCTATTGTATATAGCAACATTTACAAAGTAAAACCATTGAGAATACATTATGAATATTTGATTTATCACCTAAACGACACTTGGAAACAAAGTGTGGCTGATGAGGATGTGATGTCATGCTCGTGTGCAGTTCTTTGGGGAGCTGAATACATTTGTTACAGTCCGGACACAAAGGCTTTATCCCGAAGACCGTACTTGTTGCGTATCCATGGTGACTGGAAACATTAGGGGAAACACAAAAGCCATCAGAGGAAGCAGCATAATCATGACTCATGGGAAGAGTGCGACAAATGCCCCTGCGACCACCCACCTGCAATTACAGCGAGCGCAAGAACGGATTAAAGAGAAAGTACAAAGTATGAATTTAAGATACATGTTAAAGTTGAGTTCTGTGACGTGTCTTACATTATGCTGAACAAACTACACCATGCACAGGATGTTGAAATGACAAAAACAGAAGAAAAAAAAAAGAATCTTGCTAACATCTCAAAATGTTGAAATCTCCTTGATTATATATTTTACTTTTTGCAATATAAAGGGATAAAAGGAGCCATTGGCTTATAAAAAAAGAAATAGGTGCCAAATTACTTTAAGTGCCACATAAGAATAAACATACATTTTAATTTCAGCCATCCTGTCATGTGTTTACGTCTTCCTTTTACAGCATCAGCTGGAACTAAGGTTCACTTTAAGTGGGAACCGTACATTTTTTCCAACTTTAGAACTACTGTAAAAATCACAACGTTTTTTGCACAGAATCTGAGTCAGTGTCACCGACCACCTCCTCCCCAATGCATCCTATAAATGCTAATCAATCAAACTCAATAGAATCTTATTGTGAATCGAATCGAATCATTCTGAATCGAATCAAAACCAATAAATGGTGAATTGAATTCATTCGCTGTCTATACCAAACAAACATTCCCATCCCTATTCTCAAATATTTCTACTGAACAAAAGACCTCATGTAACGTGTCTCATCTCATACTGAGTTTCAGAAGATATCTCAATGAGGTCTCAAACTGCAACCACAAACTGTAACTATAACCATGTCTGGAATCAAAGTCAGAGATCTCAGTATGAACTCTTCTCGAATGATCTGAGCTTCAATCTTTCTGAAAGACTACTGACTCATGTGAATCTACTTTTAATTTTATGAGAAGCAAAGTTGATACTTAACCTAAATCAGGGGTTTTCAAAGTCAAGGACAGTGGGCCTCCCTTCTAACACAACATACACAATGGCTTCACTTCTCTGTCACGGTTTATTGTGCTTTTAATAACTCATCATTCTTTGCTTCTATATCATGTTTAAGCAGTCCTGCACTGAACGGATACATTTACAGTACAAACAAATAAACTATATAGAAAAATCTCTATCAATTGTCATAGTTATATCCCACTGCACACCTCCCTGACATACTCTTCGCCCCACACTTTGAAAACCCATGACCTACATAAAACAAATGAGAACTCAATGAAGTCTACAAAAATGAACTCTCATTTCTAGGATTCTACAAACCATCATGACCTCCTCATGTGTAATCTTCCTCTGAACCGCTGTCTTCAAACTGTAATAATTTCAGCTCATTATAGGAGCGTTAAGAAGCTTAGAGGAACTGAGGAGGGAGACAGAAGTGAAACCAGCGGGTGCCACAGTTATGCTTTTTCGGATATTACCTTTCATGCGCTATGTAATATAGCTGTATGCGAAGGTAAAAGGTCTGCAAAGTTTTAAAGATCAACGTGCATGAGAAATGGAGTTATTGTCTCCCAAAAGAAAGTAATTCCAGTTTTACTTCCTGCTCGAGGTTTGTAACGAATTTGCATAATGCTCACCTATGGTCTTCATTGGCTGCCAGTGAACAATGTCTGCTTTGACCCGCCCTCAAACACTGTAGCTGAAGATGAGACTGGAAGAGTTTGGTTCGTGTTGTCGATATGCCAAGACGATGCCATTTTCCGCACTGCGAATCCACTTTGAATGCCCTTCAAAAAGGTAGAGGACTCTGGCTCGAATTGATACAGTAAAACCAACAAGCCATTGTTACTGTTCGTATCACTGTGTATCAAGTGCTGGGGAAGCCTCCGTAGCTGAATCCATATATGGTAATGGGCGTTTCATTTTCAACATGTGCCAATCACAACAGACTGGGCCATCTGACCAATCAGAGCAGAGCTGGCTCTCAGAAAGGAGGGGTTTAGAGAGACTGATTTCTTTATCGACCCGTTTCAGACACTGAGAGAAGAGGTAATGCTGCAATGTATATTATGAGAAAATGTAAGTGTTTTTTGACCTTGGATGCATCTAAACATATTGTAGGAGACTCCAAAACACAATTAGGAACCTTTAAAATATCATAATAGGGGCAATTTAAAGTAAGATGCAAGCGGTCTACTAACTCACAGCATCATAACTGACCTTAAACACTTATGAGTGTGATATTAGAAGCATGCAGTACATAAAGCGCCACTGTAAATGTAGACGAGTGATCAGGAAAAGTAATTCTCACTTGCTGGTGCACGCTGACATCATGCATGGCTTCGAAACGATGACCTCTTTGAGCACTTCTCCAACTGATTTAAATGTCAACATGACAGATGTGGCACTTCCTGGATTGAACCGCTCTTTTCCTTTGCAAGTAAGTCATTTAGCAGATGCTTTCATCCAAAGTGATCTACGGCAGAGGTTTTCAAACTAGGGTCCGGGGACCCACAGGGGGACGAAAGGGAATTTCGGAGGTCCGTCGAAAAAATGTAAGAGTAAAACTGTAAAATAATAATAATAATAAAAAAAAACATGATTAAGCTAAATAATTATGAATATGTAAATAGAAATAAATAAATATATTTAAATAAAGAAAATCTATGAATAAAAATCAATTATTACATATTTTCCAATTAATAGTTTTACATATTTATGATGTTAATTTTTTATTGTATAAGTTGGGAATGCTAGGGGGTCCGTAGAAAAATTGAGAGTAGAACTGTATAAAAATAAAATAAAATAAAATAAATATTTATTTTATTTTTTTGAATAAAAAATTAAAATTAAAATGATTAAAATGAATGAAATAAAATAAAATAAAAATTAAAAATTAAATTAAATAAAAAATAAATTAAAATAATTAAAATTACAAATAAAATTAAAAATTACAATTAATAAAAAATTAAAATTAAAATGATTAAAATTAAAATGAATAAAATTAAATTAAATTAAAACTACAAATAAAATAAAAATTACAATTACAATTAATAAAAAAAATTATTAAAATTACAATTAAAATTATAATACTAAAAGTTAAAAATAAAATAAATAAACACAATAAAATAAAATAATAAAATAATGTATGTAAAGAAAAAATAAAGGGTAAATAAGCATGGTAAATAAACATATCCAATATCGCTCCATGCTAAAACTTTTTTTTTTTTTTTTTTTTTTTAGTTTCTAATATTGACTGCTAATCTATTTTAAATGCTACAATTCAATTTACAAAAAGGGCACTTGAGAGCATTCTTACAAACCATGAAATAACATATGAACCAAATGTGGCAAATAAAGGCTACAAGACCGCAAGTCCAAACCAGTTAACATCAATGCTCTCAACAACAGATGAAGAAGACACTGCAAGTGTCCTGATTCTCTCTGACAGACATTATTCACCAGCAAATGTTTATTTCATTTTCTCCAAATGCAAAATATCTGGGCCAAAATTGCATTGTGTTCCTTGGAAAGAAAACATGTCATCTGTCTGGCAGTTCCTGAAAAACTTTGATCCAGGCCCGTTTGCAGCGTTTGAAAAAGACATTTGTGTGTTTGGCTGGATTGACTCACCCCACACACCATCCCAAAGATAATTGGCAAGCATCTGGACGGATGGATGGATGATAGCCAAGGGCTACACAAACCAACCTCCACGCTAACGCAAACAAATAACAGATGAGGGGTGAACGACGATATGACAATCTCATCACATTTACTCAGCGTTTCACACTTCATTATAAGCTAATGAAGGAAGAAGAAAACAGATGACAGTCCATTAAGAGAGTCATTTACTATCTGAAATGAGGAATCCACCATGCAGCAATGCTGATTTTCTATCCTGGAAATGCTGTGTAACGTTTCAGATTTCTGGAAAGTTTTCTGTGTGGAACAGCTGAGCTGGCGAGCAATTAGGGGCTGACGTCCTGACAGTGCAGTCGGGTTTGGTTTAAAGTCTGGCAGACGCACGCTGATTAACTGAGGTGGCAGAAACTGTGACAGCTATATTTTCACTGGAAATCTCTCAGGCTGATCTTTGACCGTGTTTAGAGTGTTTTCTGGCCTTTTCTCAGAAAGACTTCATCCAGAGTGACAAACAACAACACAATTAAAAATTCTTAAATGTCTTAAAGTGATAGTTCACCCCAAAATCATTATTTACTCACCCTCATGTCATTCCAAACCCATAAACTTTGGTTAAAAATGAAAGAGGACCTATTATGCCCTTTTACAAAACATCTTGATTTTGTTTTGGGGCTCTACGAGAACAGATTTTCATGCTTAAATATTCAATAAACACATTATTTTTCACATATTCTCCATTGTTGCAGCTTCTCTCTTTCTAGTCTGTCAGTAACGCTCTGTTTAGTTCCTGTCTCTATGAAGCCCCTCCTTCTGAAAAGCACAATGTGCTCTGATTGGTCAGCTGGAGCAGTGTGTTGTAATCGGTCAAGCGCTTTGAGCGTGTTTGGGAAATGTCACGCCCCTTACCATAACCACAAGTTTCAACACACTACTAACTAACTCAACCAGGCCCGCCCCTTTTTGGTGTATGTCTTGGGCGGGAATTATTTAAATGAGGAATATTGTGACGTTTTCATTCCCGGAAGAAAACTCAAGACTACAATGGAGTGCAAAAAGCATAATAGGGTGCCTTGAAGATATTTTTAATGAAAGGCTTTAAAAAAAAAAACTAATACATTTTTTATTATAAGCAAGAGTCATATTAATGAGGTAAAAGAAAACATTAAATATGCTGAATTTTATCCACTAACCATTCAGAAACGTCCAGTTTCATTCTAAAAGTTGTAACTTCTTCCTGAGTCTCTCCATCAGCATCAACTCTGGTTTGAACAATGTAAGGCTGAACACCGTTACTGACAATCCTCATTTTGGCTGCGTGAGATTCTCCAGCTTTGTTGTTGTTGAGCAACCAAAGCGTGAGCTGTTAAAGCTCCGCGCTCTTCTGGAAAGGGGGCCGGGAGCAGCAGCTGATTTGCATTTAAAGGGATACACACAAAAACGGTGTGTTTTTGCTCACGCCCAAATAGGGGCAAATTTGACAAGCTATAATAAATGATCTGTGGGGTATTTTGAGCTGAAACTTCACAGACACATTCTGGGGACACCAGAGACTTATATTACATCTTGTAAAAGGGACATTATAGGTCCCCTTTAAATAACTCCAAGCAACAGGGATTATTCTGGTCAATATCGATAAACTGATAATTATTTTCATATCATTTTTATTTTTTACGATAACCAATTAAGATCAGATATTTAAAATTTGCCTAATTAAAAATGTCTAAACAAATTAAAAAATAAAACACACACACAAAAAAACAATCATTTTAAGTGTTACAATTGAATTGAGGAATTGCAACATGTATGAAAAATGGATATTCATATTGACATTTGGTAAATATGACATTTAACGGAATTATTCAATAATTTGTGTTTTAAAGATTAACTTTAAGTGAGCATTAGATCACATAACAAATAATCTGTAAAAATAGTGGAAATGAGCATGCACAATTACATATCCAATATTGTTCCATACAAAACAATTTTTAAAATAATTCTAATATTGACTGATTAGCCATTTTAAATGCTAAACCTGAGAGGTTTCTGCCCCTCCACTAAAAGTCCAGGACACAAAAACTGAATCAAGCGGTTTAATCCAAGTCTTATTAAAAGATATGATAGCTTTATTTGATGAGCAGATTTAATTTAGGCTTTTACGGCAGCTTTATGGATCTTCTAAGTTTTGGTTACCTGGACTTCTAATGCATTTTGAAGATAAACCAAAGTCTTATGGGTTTTGATAGACTTAAGGGTGAGTAAATGATGACCGAATTTGACCCAACATGAAGTCAAAAAGGTCTTTAATTCATGTTCTTGATCTTATTTTGAATGATTCATCTGTGCAAATCAAAATGTTGTCTTTGTAATTATTTATCAATTCCTGATGGCTGAAATCAAGTTTTACCGCATAATAAAAATGCATCAGAATATGGAAGTAAAACATAAAAAGGGTTTCACAGCTGACTTTGACCCATTTATGTTTGACCCACAATTCCAGTGAGCTGGATTATAAGATTTATATCAGATTATATTCATCATCAAAGAAGAAAATACAAGATGTTTGCCTTGAAATTAAGGCTGAATCTTTTCCCTCAAACACAAAAGGAAAAATACATGATTTATGGTGCCAACAACGAGCCCATTCCACAAATAACTGGGGAGCCTTTAACATGATGAAAGAAGACATTTATTAAATTAATTCCACATGCTGACACCAAACAAATGAAAGTGGAGAACGTGCCAGACTCTAATTCAGATGAGAATAAATAATGAACTTCTTGCACACGGAGAAAAGACAGGAAGAGACAGGAGGCTGGAATTTATGATTAGAAAATTACAATTTCTTTTGTGACACCTTCAGTCGATCATGCTTTCAGGAAATTTAGAGCCGTGAGCCTGAAGACTGAATCCAAAAGTAGAGACTTCACTGGAATGACACATTTATTATTAATTAAATTTCCTCTATTGTAAGTCACTTTGGATAAAAGCATCTGCTAATTGCATACATGAATGTAAATGTAATTCTGCTAATATATATTTTGATATGTAGAGCTTAAAATGCATCATTATATCCACTTCATCTAGCGACAAAAACCTATATTTATATACAGTTGCAAGAAAAAGTGTATGAACCACTTGCAGAACCTGTGAAAATGTTAATAATTTTAACAAAATAAAGGAGATAATACAAAATGCATGTTATTTTTTATTTAGTACTGTCCTGAGTAAGATGTTTTACATAAAAGATGTTTACATATAATCCACAAGACAAAAAAATAGCTGAATTTATTAAAATAATCCCATTCATAAGTATGTGAACCACTGATTCTTAATACTGTGTGTGGTTACCTGGATGATCTACGACTGTTTGTTTGTTGTGTGATGTTGTTCATGAGTCTCTTGTTTGTCCTGAGCAGTTAAACTGAGCTCTGTTCTTCAGAAAAATTCTCCAGGTCCTGCAGATTCTTCATTTTTCTGGCATTTTTTGCATATTTGAACCCTTTACAGCAGTGACTGAAAGATTTTGAGATCCATCTTTTCACACTGAGGACAACTGAGGGACTCAAACACAACTATTAAAAAAGGTTCAAACATTCACTGATGCTTCAACATGATGCATTAATAGATGGGGGTGAAAACATTTGGAATTTGAAGATCAAGGTAAATTGTATTTAATTTGTCTTCCGGGAAACATGCAAGTATCTTCTGTTGCTTCCAAAGGGCAGTATTAAATGAAAAAAAAAAAAAGTATATTTAAACAAAATAAGAAAAATGTGGACATCATCCTGTTCAAAAGTTTTCACCCCCCGACTCTTAATGCATCGTGTTTCCTTCTGAAGCATCAGTGAATGTTTGAACCTTTTTTAATAGTTGTGTTTGAGTCCCTCAGTTGTCCTCAGTGTGAAAAGATGGATCTCAAAATCATTCAGTCACTGTTGTAAAGGGTTCAAATATGCAAAAGATGGTGGAAAACTGAAGAATTTTTGGGACCTGGAGATTTTTTCTGAAGAACAGAGCTCAGTTTAACTGCTCAGGACAAACAAGAGACTCATGAACAACATCACACAACAAAAAAAAACAGTCGTAGATCATCCAGGTAACCACACACAGTATTAAGAATCAATGGTTCACATACTTATGAATGGGGTTATTTTAATAAATTCAGCTATTTTTTGTCTTGTGGATTATATGTAAACATCTTTTATGTAAAACATCTTACTCAGGAGAGTACTAAATAAAAAATAACATGCATTTTGTATTATCTCCTTTATTTTGTTAAAATTATTCACTTTTTCTTGCAACTGTACATTTTTATACATATATATGTAATTTACTGAATATAAATACCACATATATCATCATATACATATATAAGTGTTGTTCTTCTATGCTTTCTCATCTTTCTTCCTCCCTGTATTCTCGTGTTATTGCCTCCTTTGAATCTAAAGGAGCACAGTCCTTCTCCATAGACGAGAAAAATATATTAAAACAGGCATCATAGCCAAAAGCACAAGCGCGCATCTCTTTCCTCTGAAGCGCGCTCACAATGAAAAGCATTTCAAGTCTCACAATAAACACATTCTAACTGAAGGCACCGAATCCCTCCGGGGTTTCACGCCATTTTGAGGGCCCAGCATTCCTTCAGCTGTGAACCACTCGATCCTAGCAAGTTATTTAAAATTCACCCGTGTCCCGGTGCGGCAGGGTCTCCATTAGCAGTCTGGGAGCGCAGCGGGGGGCTGGAAGAGGAAAAATTAGCTGATGTGGACGACAGAATCTCCGCTTTGTCGTTATTTATTTATTTATTTTTTTAAGCATAAAATTAGAACTTTTGAAGATTCTTATCCCAAAAAGGACATCATAAAACTGTAGTCAATATGACTGTTTCAAGTCTTCAAATGTCACATTATGCTTTGCCTGAGAAATAGACTGGAATCGGCATCACATGACTTCAGAAGAGTTGGAATACAGTGCATGAGTATTATGGGTATTTTTGGAGCTTGACAGTCATGGTTGTGAAATGTTGTATGGAAAAAAGCTGCATAAAAGATTTCCCCCTTCAATACTGCAGAGAAAAAAAATAATAGCATATGATTTTAAACAACATAAGGGTGCAAATATTGACAGAATTAATATTTTTGAGATTAAGCTATTACTAAACAGCTACTGTATCATATTTGATACGCATATTTCTAAGGTCTCTAGATGATCAGCAAGATCAAAACTGATGAAAAACCTGTTGCACACTATCTATTCTGTCATCTGATTCATAGTTTATACTTTTTTAGCAAGTAAAAGGCCTCATTGTAAAAACGTCCACCTTCAGCTTGTCTTTTTGCAGTGAAATCTTTACTGATTTTTATCAAGTAAACATAAGAATAACTTTTATATTCTTAGTCAAGATGAATACTTAATGAATCAACTTGGGTTTACTTGATTATCCATCATTTAAAAAAAATTAAAAAATCATTAAAATCAGGCTTTTGAGAAAAGGTTTTTTGTTCATCTCTCAGTCATCATTATTGCATTTCATTATATATGTTTTAAACTACAGAGCTCAGATCATAAACTAAGCATTTAAATATCATTTTACTAAGACATTATTGACAGATATAGAGTGACAACTGATATTAACATGTATTTTATGTAAGTAGTCTGCTATACTGTTAGAAAAATCTCATTAATTTACATTACAAGCTAATTACATCTTACTTTTTGTGCATATCAATATCAGCATCTGCACCAAATTGCATATTTTTGGTCCTCTTAATAAAATCAAGCTGTTTTCCTCCATATTCTCACTATATCATAATATAGGAGTCATAAAAGCCTGATGTTTCAAATATGATACTTTTAGGATTTGTAAAAATATTTTTTACACAATTAAACTGAATTTTCCATTTCAAAAATTAAAAAAAAAAAATTATATGTCAGGCTTTACAGGGTTAACCAGCAAGACTTCCTAAGTAAACTAGCATCACCAGAAAGAACATTTTTATCTACGCTACCAGCAAGATCGGATACAGTACGGCGTTCAGATGAGGTCACCTGTGTGACTGAGCAAACTTGACCTTTGTGAAGTCATTAAGAGATTCAGCATGTGCTGCGTATGACTGGGGACATTGATGGCGGGTCACTATGAAACGAGTCCAGTAGATGACGAAGTCACGTGACACGGAGCGGCATCGAGCTATAAATAAATCGGAGTGCTGTCGAGATGCTTTTTGCTGTCTACAGCTCACACTTCAACACACGAGACATTCAGTTCATTCATCCCACTCACCCGCAGTTGAATCACACAGAAAACAATGACATCTTCTCATCCAGCTCATGTCACACTCCGAAATCAAAAGTGTGAAATTATATTATTTCGCTTAAAGGGGACATCGGATGCCAACTTTCCACAAGTTAGTATGATTCTTTAGGGTCTTCATGAAAAGTCTTTGATTAAAATTTCTTAATGGTTGTGTAAAAAAAAAAACACCCTTTTTACCTTGTCAAAAACAGCTCTGTTGAACTCACCATTCTTATTTATGCAGTTATAAATGCTCAAAAACAATTAAAATACATTTGTTAATTACTTGTTAGTCATTAATCAGCACCTTTATAAACCCTCTACAAAGGTAACCTTACTGTAGTGTTACCATGTTATCTTTACATAAAATGTACACAGTTTGTAATAAGACAATCACCTTAATGCACTGTTCATTATAAACTTTGTTGTGTGTGCATGAGGCGCCGGCGCGATCAAACAGCAGTCTTTGCAAGGGACTTGCTCATCGACATGCCAACGGTTCGTGGCCAGGTCAGTTTGTTGTCGTTTGTCATACCACATTGCTCAGACATTCCCCGACTCAACAAACGGCGATTAAACATGTTCAGTCGGGTGAAAACAAACTACAGGGGTATCACACTAGCTGCGTCACATTTCGGAGGCTGCGCCCTGATCCAACAAACTCCAACAGACGCGTTTGTTGGCGTTTATCTGTACGGTGTAAACTGGCCTTTAACTTTAGCCAAATTCGTAGTGAAACTTGCTAACTAGCACACTATTAGGAAAGGCGATTTGCAAAGATTCATAAAAAATAAAAAAACTATACTCACGTCTTCTGGAGGTGAAGCTGGATCACGAAAAGTTTTATATATTATATATATATATATATATATATATCCAATAACAAAATGCCCCAGTTGCTGTGCGGCGTCGAAACAATGGCGACTGTTTACAGCTCACTCAGGGCGGGTCTATGCTAAAACAGCAGTGTCCGTCAAGAGTCGTGGGAGGGGCCTGTGCAAATTTACGTCACTTTGCCAAGAATCTGATAACGGCTTGATCTGACAAAGTGCTTATGATTTGTGGGGATTAAAAAAAATATTGGTGGGTGGGTTTTTATCATTATAGGGTGGTTGTGTAGACACACATTTATGTCCAAACACCATGTAAAAGTGAATTTTGCATCCGATGTCCCCTTTAAAGATAATCCTATTTTTGAGAATAATCATGACTGTTTTTACATTGTAACATTATTATTACTATTATTTTTAATTAAAAGTTTCCCCCTAAATTTTCATTGCTGTGATGCGAATGGACATTTTGTTTTCAGGTTTTTTTTTTAATTCTCACAATTCTTATGTTTGATACTAATTCTAATTAGATTTTTTTATATATATATACACTGTATATATAATTAAATAATTAAAATCAACAAAAAAGGCAGTGCAACAAATACCACAATGCATTAATCCTTTAATATTTACATCATGACTTCTGCTGTATTACAGTCATAAATTAGACATTAATTAAATAAAATGAATAAAAAAATGAAAATAAAAAAATAGTCTTTATTTTAAGCAAAATATAACTAAACTTTTTGTGAGGTTCACACATTAATGTCCTTTACACACACACAGCGTGCAATAAAATTGTGCATGTGCAAGTCAAAATCCTGTCAGGACAAACTTCAGCATAACAGTAACAGTGCAAAAGATCCATGCACAATCATATATCACATGCATATATGACATATGAAATATGAATACAAATATGAATCGCGTTCTGTATTTTTAACATATTAGATAGAAATTACGATGGGGGAAATTACATTTTAAACATTTTTGTAAAAAAAAAAAAAAAAGACTCCTGCATCTTGCTAAGGATAAGTTCACCATGAGTTCACCTATTTGCATAACTAGATGAAATAACATCTTGATTGGAAATGCAATATAACATTCTGTTCGCAAATATTTTCCTTGACTTCTTTGGCTCTGGGACAAGAGTAAAGCAATAACATCAACAGACAAAAGACATTTGAATAGTAGCAACTATAAATTACAAAATTATGATATAAACTGAAAAAAAAAAAAAAAAAATGGTGTAGGATGTAAGTTGCTAGTAAATTTCACAAATAGTTAGAAAAAAACTGAGTAACACTGAATTAAATGTGAAATTTTAAAACAGAAACAATAATCTATGTAATCTATGTTTTATTTACAACTTAAATTTAAGAATTTATTTACAACTTAAGAGAGAGAGAGAAAATCAGGACATTTCTAGGGAGGTCAAATACTTTCTGCTTTCTCAGACACACACTTCATGCTCAACAGGAAACAGTCCCTTTCCTTCTGAGATTCTTTACATGTTTCTCCAGCAGAGGAAACCATTTATAGCCAACTGACCGAACCAGTTCCCATGAAGAGAACGCTTTTGAACGCTACAAATCTTATCATTTCAACAAACTACGCACAGACATCATTTTCATGGACGAACAAGCTAAAAATAATCACCATTAGTGGATACTGCCAAGATACAGATACTGCAGCATTTTGCAGAGTAAAAATAAATGTAAATAAATATTAAATAATTAAATAATGATAACATTATTATTTATTTGTTTAATATTCTAAATAAATAGATAATATATCATTATTAATATTATATATAATTATATTTATTTTTATATATAATTACATTTTTATTTCAAATAAATAATATATAATGATAGAATTTATATTAGTATGTTAGATACTTTTGTTTCATATTTTATATATATGTGTATATATATATATATATATATATATATAGCTTCAATATAATAAAAGATAATTATTACATTGTCATAAATAAAAGAAAATAACATTACTACATTTTTTTTTCTAAAGAAAATGCTTGTCTATGCAAAACTTGCTGCCAGTATGCAAATATGATCTTTCTTTGCACAAGTTCCTATTATGCATGATTTTTTATGTTTTTCCAAAGAAAAACAAGAGTTATTTTGCATAATCTTTCTGCCTTTTTCCTGCTGACATCATCAGTCACTCTAAGAATGCACTTTCCATGCCCAATCAAATCCTGATGGATAAAATCCCATCCTGCTTTATTCTGATTGAAGATCCTGTCATATTTCAGAGGTACAATAGGTTTTGAATGACAAGAGAGCTTTTTGTTCAAGTATGAGCAACAGTAACAGCCTTAGCAAACACGACTAATAAATATTTTGAAGTAGAAAAAGCAAAAAATCCTCACTTTATGTCACTCACTCATTAGTTTCAGAGACTCCAGGCATTAAACTTGCAGCACAATGAGGCCTCGTTTAGCTGACGGAGCGTCTTGTAACATGACACGTAGGAAAAAAGCTCAACTAGACATCTGCAAACCTCTGCGATCTGTTGAATTTTACATTTATTCAGTCACGGTTGTTGTTTTGCATCCGCTGTATTTTTGATGCAAGCGTAACGCGAGTTGTTAAACGGAGACGGGGCTGTAAAGCCTGTCGATGAGAAAGTGAAGGGCTTCCCGCACGCCTCCACTTCCTGTGGGTCTCTAGGGAGGAACGCCGAAACACAGACACACTCATCCAGGCCTAACCAGATGTGACGGCTGACCACAGCAGTGAAAAGACAAGAGCTGCATCAATCCAAGACACCAGAGCACCAGCGCTCAGAGTTATATAAAGATCTCACATGCTCCAGTTCAAGATCAAGTGTGTCATTTACTGATGTTCAGATAGTTTCTAGTGTTTAGTCACCATGAAATCAAAATTGATTTTTTTTTATGGAATACTGCAGTATTTATTAAATGATTCTTTAAATGCATGTGCCTTGTAATCTTTAATCAAAATAACTTCCCCTCCCTCTTGCATTGTAACCTGTTTACTGGCGTGAGGGCGGGGCAACCTGTCACTCACATGAGATCCACCAATAGCAAACCACAACCATCCAATCAATTCCCCAAAATCAAGCCTCGTCCTACATTTGTTCTTGTTTGAGAAGCTGTTTCATTCGGATATACGTCACAATAGGGAAGAAAAGACAATCACAATATAATCACAGAATATAAACATAATGTCAATGGGTCTCATTCACTAATAATTGCGTGGATTATTTCGGATTTGTACGCACAGGAGAAATTCTCACGAAAAATCTCCGCCTAATTCACAACACGTTCGTACGTACATGAATTTGTTCTTAACTCCGTTCTTATTTTAGTGAATTTGGAGTATTTTAAATGAGTGGCCGCGTGCACGAGGTTAGTCATTTGCATAAAACACGCCCAAACCATGTCCATATAAGGGCTTTCCACGCACGTTTTCCTAACAGGCTTACATCCCTCTCGTCAGAAATACCGCTGTTTAAAGACACGCTCTCGTCTGATCCTCCAGCAATGTTGTATTGCATAATTTTAGTCATTCCCGCAGGTTTCGCGCTCACACCAAAAGCGTGCGCACCACTGATCTATATAGGTGGAGCGGACAAGTCACGCTCAGTCTCAGAGTCACAAGTACCAAAATGAGTGGCTTACTCCGCTTAAACGGTCAAATACATACAAAATTATGTCAAAATGCCCGTCTTGGTGATTATTCAGATAAACACAGTCAGTTTTGGATCGTTATAGTTGAGAAAGAGAACGCATGTTGTGTAACAATATTGGGTCGTTCATAAACTCTTAAAGGGACAGTAGTCCAATATTCCTGCTGCTGTCTGTCATGTTATTTAAAAGAACAAAAGACAAAGAAAATCACTTTCTGCTCTTGACTGAATATGTTTTATCACTTTAATAGTAAGAATGAATCTGTATTTAATAATAAAGACTACAGAAATTAAGGTAAACATGTAAAATAACACTGGATGTGCTATTTTACATTTGATTACTGTAGTATTTCTTACCTGAATAAAAACCTACTTAACCTGAAAAACTTAGTTTATTCTATTGCATTTATTTGTGCTGTTGTTTGCAAGTTTTTTTTCTTTCTTATTTTATTACTGACTTTTTACTTGTTTTTTTGTTTTTTTAATGAAAATAAAACTTTGCGTTGAAGAAAAATAGATTTTTGTATTATAGTTCTTAGAAAGAAAATCAGAATCGGCAGATCACACTAACAAAAAAAAAAAAAAAAAAAAAAAAAAAAAAAAAAATCGGAAATTGGAATCCGGAATCGGCCAAGAAAATTGCAATCGGTGCATATCTACTATTTAAGATTAAATCATATTATTTAATAATTTGATTATACAATTTTTATATGGATTATATAATACAAATGATGTAACATACTTTATATAATTATAGTCTTGTTAGGATGAAATTTCATATTTATATAACTTCTTAACACGATTATAAGGCCATACAGAGTATTGTTTTTTATGCGTACGAGTGCTTTCAGTTGTTCCTATATTTTGTCGCAAATTTAGAATGATTTTTAGTGAATCGTGATTTTCTTCTTAAAATCGTTCCTACGCACATTTCACGTACAAGTTTGCGTGCACGCATGCTTAGTGAATGAGACCCACTGTCTTTAAAATAATACTCTGGAAAACATGGTTCTAGAAAATTCAGCAATAAGCACAGTAATGGCTGTAACAGTGAAAAAGGGCCTCAAAAGCATTAAAATAATGTTCTGTCTTCCTGTTCAATGTCCCCTCCAATATCACTCGAGGGCATGTTTCCAAATCCAGTGGAATAATAATGGATGGACCTCGGCACAACGAAGCAACGGAGAACAATGAAGCATCTCTCCAATGATCACAACTGACACTTCAACCCTGGAGACCTACACCATTGCTTCAAATAGAAACATCCAAACAACACATCCCAGCATGCACTACTCCAATGACAGTCAAAGCACTGTGAAATCCATTAAGCCGCAGACAGCACACAACTACACCAAACACGTCATATAACATCTCACGACAGTTACATTAACTGTGTCTTCCAACAATCCCAAGGGTTATGAAAGTCAAATGGTTGTATTTTCGCTTACCTCGTCAAAGCCGCTGTCTTCTTTCTTGAAGGCTTAAAGGGGAGAGAAAGAAAAGTAATATCAGACTTTCATTTTACTGACTATTGAACAGTGAATAAAAGAATGAAATAATCAAAAAGTGGCTCTTTAATGCATTCTGCACATGAAAATGAAAAACCAATAATAAAGGCTGTAATTGGCTGAAATGTTTTTCCAGCCACAGCATGTCCACATTACATTTAATCCCAAAATCAAATAAAATAAATTAAAAAATATATTTTCCATAAAGAAAAATAAAGCCTTGTTTTACTATACTATAAACTTTTATATATTAGGCCTATATTTAAAAAAAATATATAAAAAAAATAATTAGAATATATATATTTTTTTTACATATATAATATCTAAAAGTTTTATTAAAAATATTTTCATGAATATATAAATAAATAAAGTCAATTATTTAAACTGTAAAGTTTTTATACAGTATATCATAGGCTTCACTTCATTAAAATATATACTATTTCTTTTGATTTTGGGGTGAAATGCGACCTAGATGTTTTTTTGTGAGATTCACCCACACATATAAACCACATCAGCATCTGAAATAAAGCCTTGACCACAGAGAAATGGTTTCATCTATTGAAGGGTGAACATTCAACCTGATACTCTCACAGCAAACATCGACTTTTATAACATCATTTCATGGAGGAAAAAGAAACTGGTTTATCATTTGGGATGAAATGGCCACTGGGAGCAGAGAATAGATTGTTGGTAATAAAGCTTTCCTCTCAGATCTAATGAGACTATATGTGCCTGTAAATACTGGGTGACAGTTGTTTTATCTTTTTAACTGTTGTGGTAAAGATCTCTGTTGTGTCAAACACACGGGGAGGATTGATCTACAGTCAATAAACCAATTTATGGTCAAACAAACTACCCATATTATACCCATACAAGATATTGATTACTACAGAAAATAACACTGCACTGCAATGAACATTCAAAAAAAAAAAAAAAAAACTAAATAATTCATTTAAAGAGGACCTATTATACCCTTTTTCGAAAGTCTTGATTTTGTTTTGGGGTCTACTAGAATAGGTTTTCATGCCTGAATGTTGAATAAACATTATTTTTCACATATTCTCCATTGTTGCAGCTCCTCTCTTCCCAGTCTGTCAGGAACACTCTGTTTAGTTCCTGTCTCTATGAAGCCGCTCCTTCTGAAAAGTGCAATGTGCTCTGATTGGTTGGCTGGATCAGCCTGTTGTGATTGGTCAACCGTTTTGAGTGTGCTTCGAGTGCGAGTTTCAAAACACTACTAACTCAACCAGGCCATGCCCCGCCCCTTTATTTTGCATATGTCTTAGGTGGGAATTATTTAAATGAATAATATTATGACATGTTTATTCCAGGAAGAAAACTCAAGACTACAATGGAGGCGTTTCAGGGAGTTCAGAAACAGTGACACTGATATAGAGAATAACTTGCTCTCTAGTGACTTTGTGCTTTGAAACTTTGAAGACCTTTTTCATGCTCAAATAAAGAATGTTGAAAATGTAAAAAAAAAAAAAAATTATATTTATATTTATATAATTTAGTACCAAAAATTATATATATATATATATATATATATATATATATATATATATATATATATATATATATATATATATATATAATTTTTGGTACTAAATTATATTTATGAAGTAGTTATAATTCATTTATTCAATTTCTGAGCATAGACCTGAAAAAGAAATTTCCAATTTAAGCTGTCATAAATCTTAAATGCTTTAGAAAATAATGCTTATTTTGATCTGAACTTTTTTTAAAGATGCCACTTGGCAAATTATTGCTGAATTGAAAAAAGTACAAAAAAAAAAAAAAAAAAAAAAAAAAGTTAAGTTAAAAGTTACAGAATTTTACATTTATCATTTTGAAAAATGCACAAAAATACTTTTTTCAATTTTTATATGAAATATAAGATATAATATAATATCTTTTTTAAAAAACACGTTTCACTCTAAAACTGCAAGAAAATCAAAGCCATACATCTAAACAAGTTGTATTCCAAATTTGAGCTTGTATCTCAAAAAATGAGCTTTCAGTAAGATTTTGTTTGGCCGCAGTACCAAAAGTTTTCACTAGGTGAAATTCATCTCCCATTCATTTCTAATCAAAGTGTGACTATTTTTTTCAGGACCATTTCACCTTTTTTGCATCATGACCATGAATTTTTTGTGTGTGTGTGAAATCTAAAATCTAAACAAGTTGTGCTCCAAATTTTAAGGTTGACATCTCAAAAAAAAAGAAAAAAAAAAAAGTTTTCAGTAAGATTTTGTTTGGCCGCAGTACCAAACGTTTCCACTAAATGAAATTCAATTCCCATTCATTTCCAAAGCACTAATTTTTGACTGCAAGGAACACAAGAGTGACAATTTTTTTCATTTAACCTTTTGGAATCATGTCTATGATGTGGTGTGTGTGTGTACGTGTGTGTGTGTACATGTGTGTATGTGTGTGTACATGTGTGTGTGTACATGTGTGTATGTGTGTGTACATGTGTGTGTGTACATGTGTGTATGTGTGTGTACATGTGTGTGTGTACATGTGTACATGTGTGTGTGTACATGTGTGTGTACGTGTGTACATGTGTGTGTACGTGTGTACACGTGTGTGTGTACACGTGTGTGTGTATGTACGTGTGTGTGTACACGTGTGTGTGTACACGTGTGTGTGTACACGTGTGTGTGTACGTACGTGTGTGTGTACACGTGTGTGTGTACACGTGTGTGTGTACGTACGTGTGTGTGTACGTACGTGTGTGTACGTACGTGTGTGTGTACGTACGTGTGTGTACGTACGTGTGTGTGTACGTACGTGTGTGTACGTACATGTGTGTACGTGTGTGTGTACACGTGTGTGTGTACACGTGTGTGTGTACACGTGTGTGTGTACGTGTGTGTACACGTGTGTGTACACGTGTGTGTACGTGTGTGTACACGTGTGTGTACGTGTGTGTGCGTACGTACGTGTGTGCGTACGTACGTGTGTGTGTACGTGTGTGTGTGTCTACGTGTGTGTACGTGTGTGTGTGTGTACGTGTGTGTGTGTGTACGTGTGTGTACGTGTGTGTGTGTGTGTGTACGTGTGTGTGTGTGTACGTACGGGTGTGTGTACACGTGTGTGTATGTACGTGTGGGTGTACGTACGTGTGTGTGCATGTGAGTGCACGTGTGCGTGTGTGTGTACGTGTGTGTGTGTACGTGTGTGTGTGTGTGTGTACGTGTGTGTGTGTGTGTACGTGTGTGTGTGTGTGTACGTGTGTGTGTGTGCACGTGAGTGTACGTGTGCGTGTGTGTACGTGTGTACGTGTGCGTGTACGTGTGTGTGTGTGCGTGTACGTGTGTGTGCGTGTACGTGTGTGTGCGTGTACGTGTGTACACGTGTGTGTGTGTGTGTACACGTGTGTGTGCACGTGTGCGTGTGTGTGTACGTGTGTGTGCACGTGTGCGTGTGTGTGTACGTGTGTGTGTGTACGTGTGTGTGTGCGTGTACGTGTGTGTGCGTGTACGTGTGTGTGCGTGTACGTGTGTGTGCGTGTACGTGTGTGTGCGTGTACGTGTGTACACGTGTGTGTGTGTGTGTACACGTGTGTGTGTACGTGTGTGTGTGTGTGTACACGTGTGTGTGTACGTGTGTGTGTGTACGTGTGTGTACACGTGTGTGTGTGTGCGTGTACGTGTGTGTGTGTGTACGTGTGTGTGCGTGTACGTGTGTGTGTGTGCATGTACGTGTGTGTGCGTGTACGTGTGTGTGCGTGTACGTGTGGGTGCGTGTACGTGCGTGTGCGTGCGTGCGTGTACGTGTGTGTGTACGTGTGTGTGTGTACGTGTGTGTACACGTGTGTGTGTACGTGTGTGTGTGTGCGTGTACGTGTGTGTGTGTGTACGTGTGTGTGTGTGCACGTGTGTGTGTGTGCGTGTGTGTACACGTGTGTGTGTACGTGTGTGTGTGTGCGTGTACGTGTGTGTGTGTGTACGTGTGTGTGTGTGCGTGTACACGTGTGTGTGTACGTGTGTGTGTGTGCGTGTACGTGTGTGTGTGTGTACGTGTGTGTGTGTGCGTGTGTGTACACGTGTGTGTGTACGTGTGTGTGTGTGCGTGTACGTGTGTGTGTGTACGTGTGTGTGTGTGCGTGTACGTGTGTGTGTGTGCATGTACGTGTGTGTGCGTGTACGTGTGTGTGCGTGTACGTGTGTGTGCGTGTACGTGCGTGTACGTGTGTGTGTACGTGTGTGTGTGTGTGTGTACACGTGTGTGTGTACGTGTGTGTGTGTACGTGTGTGTGTGTACGTGTGTGTACGTACGTGTGTGTGTGTGTACGTGTGTGTGTGTGTACGTACGTGTGTGTGTACACGTGTGTGTATGTACGTGTGGGTGTACGTACGTGTGTGTGCATGTGAGTGTACGTGTGCGTGTGTGTGTACGTGTGTATGTGTACGTGTGTGTGTGTACGTGTGTGTGTGTGTGTACGTGTGTGTACGTGTGTGTGTGTGTGTGTACGTGTGTGTGTGTGCACGTGAGTGTATGTGTGCACGTGAGTGTATGTGTGCGTGTGTACGTGTGTACGTGTGTGTGTACGTGTGTGTGTGTGTGTACGTGTGTGTGCGTGTACGTGTGCGTGTACGTGTGTGTGTACACGTGTGTGTGTGTGTACACGTGTGTGTGTACGTGTGTGTGTGTACGTGTGTGTACACGTGTGTGTGTACGTGTGTGTGTACGTGTGTGTACGTGTGTGTGTGTACGTGTGTGTACGTGTGTGTGTGTGTGTGTACGTGTGTGTGTGTGTGTACGTGTGTGTGTGTACGTGTGTGTACGTGTGTGTGTGTGTGTGTACGTGTGTGTACGTGTGTGTGTGTGTGTGTACGTGTGTGTACGTGTGTGTGTGTACGTGTGTGTGTGTGTGTACACGTGTGTGTGTGTGTACGTACGTGTGGGTGTACGTACGTGCGTGTGTACGTAGGTGCGTGTGTACGTACGTGCGTGTGTGTGTGTGTGTGTGTGTGTGTGCACAACAAGTGCCAAAAACCTTTCCCAACATTCATACCATTCTGATAAAGTAAAACATTCTTAAAAAAAAATTTGTTTTGGTCAAAAATGGCCAAAGAACACCAGATGGTTAAATATTTTAAAAATACCAGCTTCACATGGCTGCTTTTCATAACCATACAAAAATACATTGCGGTAATCAACATTATGCCACAAACACTATCAACAAAACTCAACTTGAACCCATAACTTTCCTTTAAAATCTAAAAGAATGTGCTCAGATCTGCACTCATGACATCACGCAGATGATAAGACACAGTTAGATCATTTAACTGAAGCACTGAAGTATCACTGTTAAATGAGCACGGCTGCTGAGCATCTTTCTTGCATGTCCCTCGCAAAATTATTTATTCATGTCACCGTTGTTGTTTCAAGGCGACGAGCCATTAAATTGCACCATTCTCAGAGGAAAACTGAGACAGAAACTGCAGAACTATTACAGATTTCACTTCAGGGGGAAAAAAACAAAACAAAACAAGGAAAAACACAAGTAATCGCTTAAGATTTAATTATATGCTACCTGTGTGACATTACTGCACAATCAGCATGAAAGCAGCTTCTCCGTCTTGGTGAGCAGATTAACTTTACAGTCTGAGTCTCAAAATATCCGTCCCACACATTCAAAAGAAAAAACCTTTCTAAAGGCTTCAGATGGCGCAGGGTGTCTAAAAACAGCCGACTGGCAGCATGATGAAAAGATAATAATGCAAAATGAGCGGTGGGCCGGATGAGACATCACAACTTCAAACACACTCACAGAGATGCCAAGAACATCCACACTGAGATATGTGAGGAGACAACACGCCATAGCTCCAGTGCCTACACTGTAACAAAACAAAGATGACTGGTGTTCAATCTACAAGAAAATACTTCAAAAATCCATGTTAATTCAATGTGTCACTTGCCGTTTCTTTGTAATTATGAAATTTACTAGCAATTTCTGAGTTAAAATTGCTTCTACAATAATTTTTTTTCAGTGTAGAAAGACAGCATCCTCATGAGGGAGTGATTTGAAAAGCTCTACATGTGCTACACCTCCATGTGTCAAACATGATACTCACATATGCATATAAATAAAAGTCAATTTTTGATTAGACTATTTTAATTGCTATATATTTATATATTTTATATTATATTATAATGTATTTTATTTTATTTTAAAATTATTTTTTTTTTCATTTTAATTTTTTATTTAATTAACTCACAGTTGATTTAAATATGTTGATGACATGCATATTACATTACAGTCACATATGCATATAATAAGTCAATTTTTGATTAGACTATTTTAATTGCTATTTAATTATGTATTATTTATATATTATATTATATTTATATATTATATTAATGTATTCTATTTTTATTTTTAAATTATTTATTTTTAATTTTTTTATTTAATTAACTAATTGATTTAAATATGTTGATGACATGCATAATATTACATTAGTCACATATGCATATAAATAAAAGTCAATTTCTGACTAGACTATATTAATTGCTATATAATTATATATTATTTATATATTATATATGTATTTTATTTTTTATTTAAAAAATTTTTTTTTATTTAATTAACTTATAATTTATTTAAATATGTTGATGACTTGCATAATATGACATAATATATAGCAATTAAAATAGTCTAATAAAAAATTGACTTATTTATATGCATATGTGACTATTATATTATGTACTTTATTTTTATTTTAAAATTATTTATTTTTCATTTTAAAAATAGTTGATTTAAATATGATGATGACACGTATGACATTATAGTCACATGCATATAAATAAGTCAATTTTTAACTAGACTATTTTAATTGCTATATAATTATATATTATATTATTTATAATTATATATTATATTATATGTATTTTATTTTTTATTTTTAAATTATTTATTTTAATTTTTTTATTTAATTAACTTCTAATTGATTTAAATATGTTGATGACATGCATAATATGACATTATAGTCACATATGCATATAAATAAAATAGTCAATTTTTGATTAGACTATTTTAATCGCTATATATTAATATTTTATTTTTAAATTATTTTTAATTTTAATTTTTTTTATTTAATTAACTCATAATTTATTTAAATATGTTGATGACATGCATAATATTACATTACAGTCACATATGCATATAAATAAAAGTCAATTTCTGACTAGACTATTTTAATTGCTATATAATTATATATTATTTATAATTATATATTATATAGGTATTTTATTTTTATTTTTAAAAAATTCATTTAAATTTTTTATTTAATTAACTTATAATTGATTTAAATAGGTTGATGACATTTTTCATTATAATTTTTTACGATTTAATTAATAGCTTTTCATTAAACTCACAAATTGAATGCACTTCATGTTGTTGATAAAAAAAAATTATATATATTTTTTTTCTTTTTATATATATATATCAATATGGTACAAGATTATCCCATTCAAATCAATGTTAAACACGAGTTGGGTCAAAAGTAATCAAAAAGTAGTCCGACTATATTAAAGGTGTAATGCAATGGATCACATTACTCACTACAATTTTTGTCATGTAATTTGGAATCAGTAACTGACTACAATTTGTAACTTGTAAGTAATCTACCCAGCACTGTTTGTTGTATATGAATCATAATTTATTTAAACTGTAAAGTATTTATACACTACGCCTTAACTTTGTGAGAAAATATAATTTCTTTTCATTAGGGGGTGAAAAGCTGGCTGCTTTTGTGAGATTCACCCGCATGTACAAACCACTTCAATCAATAATGGTCTCCTACGCGAATGATGCAAAAGAAGTTGTCTTTGCAGGCAGCATGATTAACTCGATTTTGGAACGGGGCCCATATGAATTACTCCTGTGCAAAGACACAATCATCAGCCCATCAATGCTGCGTTTAGTGTCTTTTAACAGAACAGATGAATGCAGCTCAACCATGAGACACATGACTCGTGAAGTCAGCGTATTTAGGATATAAAAGCCCCTAGGCAGCATCTTTAATCACCACTGCAACAGAACAGCCTTTATGACACAGACAGAAGACAATCAAAATCTGAAATCAAGCCACAAAAGGACCAGTTTAGTGCCCTAAATAGTACTCAACGGTCTCTCTTTAACTGGTGACATACAATAAGCCATAAAAGTAGCATTGCTCAAATCATTTGGTCTCTATTTGAGCTCATATTGAAATATGACACATCTGATGATCAAAAGACTGAAGCCTCATCTTCTGTTGTCTAAGAGAGACCAAAGATCTCTTGATGCATCATAGCTTTTCCGAATTTTTATGAGCTCGATTACACGAAAAATGTTGCATTAATTTATGATTTTCAGATGTTCTGATTGCACAAACTGCAGAAGCACTTCATTTATCTATTTGGAGTTGTTTTAATGCGTTTTCAAACTGACTCCAAACAGAAGCAAAATTATGAGAACGGTCAAACGTATGCCTGCTTTATTATAAACCAAAAGCTTCAATAATATCTGTCAACGAGGTTTTGATGAAATCAGATTTCTGAAGGGAAATATGTGACCCTGGACCACAAAACCAGTCATAAGTCGCACAGGTATAGCCAACAATACATTATATGGGTCAAAATTAACAATTTTTCTTCTATGCCAAAATTCATTAGGATATTAAGTAAAGATCATGTTCCATGAAGATATTTGGTAAATTTCCAACCGTAAATATAATCAAAAATGTATTTTTCTAAGTAATATGCATTGCTAAGGACAACTTTTTTCTCAATATTATGATTTTTTTTTTTTTTTTTTGCACACTCAGATTCCAGATTTTCAAATAGTCCTATATTGTCTTATCCTAATAAACCATACATCAATGGGAAGCTTATTTATTCAGCTTTTAGTTGATGTATAAATCTCAATTTCCTCTTTTTGTGGTCCAGGGTCGCATATTAAATAATTTTACACATACATAACTAACAGATAACAGAACATTGACGTTAAGCAAAAGTCTCCATTTGATCTGCTGAGATATTAATGATATCTTATGATTCTTCTGCACAATCTCAAAACAAAGAGCTTTACAGATGAAGGTCTCTGCAAGTTTAGAGGATTTCAGACACTGACAATGAAGCACAATGCAGGAAAGCAATGGAAAGTGTTTATGAGATGGCACTGATCGATCACAGGCATTGATCACATGTGAACCTCTGGCAGAAGATCACAAACAATCAGATACTGATGCATCTGCAGATTAAAAGTCCATGAGGATCCACATTCACAGCAACAGACCATGTTCTGCAGCACCTTGTACGCTCATATTCTATTCTGTATTCTATTCTGCTGGTTTGTGAAGAGCTCAGCCGCCTCGTGAACAATCATGCAACATCTGCACTTCACATGCAAACAGTTGTTTCGTTTGCGTTTCATTTTACTGTTCAAATGCGTCGCGTGATGCATAAAAATGATCATTTACAGAGAAAACAAACTTTCCACGGACTGTCCTGCAGAAATAACGAGCTCGTGCACAATAACAGCGTGTATTTTGCTTGGGATGATGGACACTCACCGATGCGACTGAAGCTCTCCGACAAAGTTCTTCTTAATTTCTTCATCTTGCCAATTTTTTCGGCAGGTTGAGCCGCTGGCATTAAATCACACATGAGTTTGAAATCAGGGAGTAAATGAGACGCGTAGATAACTGGTGTGTTCAAACACTCTCTTTCTCTATTAAATATGCATTTCCAAAGACTTATGACTACATTTCTGGAGAGTGGAGACAATGTAATCCGCAATAATGTGACCGGGGAACTTCAAGATAACGTCTCTAATCGCCGCGGTTTTCCTCTGGAAATGTGGATGTCATTTTTGGGATTCTCTCCTTTTGCTTGGCGAGAGTGCGGATAAAACCCTGAGTTGGTCCCGCCCCCGCGGGGCGGCTATTGGCCGTCGAATGCACGTCTCGTCTTTCACTGGCTGCATTAACTGTCCATCATCGGTAGAGCTCCGCCTTGCCTTATAATAAGAGCCAGGCGTGCTCAAGACATTTACATTTGCAGTTTTTAAACTGCTTTTAAGGACCCAAATAGTCCGTACTTCACGTAACTCATAATTCAGACAGGAAAAGATAATTATGATTAACTAAAAATAACTCATTTGTTTTTCATTATGCGTTTTATAAACAAGTTCTCTTTACTGTTGTTTTAATATTGTCATTTAGTAGGCTACTATAATTACAGCATCAAATTCCATGCCATTTGTGACCACAAAACCAGTCATAAAGGTCTCAATTTTTTTTTAAATTGAGATTTATACATCATCTGAAAGCTGAATACATAAGCTTTCCATTGATAGTTTGTTAGGACAACATTTGGTCAAGATACAACTATTTGAAAATCTGGAATCTGAGGGTGCAAAAAAATCTAAATATTGAGAAAATCACCTTTAAAGTTGTCCAAATTAAGTCCTTAGCAATGCATATACACTCACAAAAATGGTTGGAATTAATGGTTGGAAATTTACTAAATATCTTTACTTAATATCCTAATGATTTTTTGGCATAAAAGAATCATTTTGACCCATACAATGTATTGTTGGCTATTGCTACAAATATACCTTATGAGTGGTTTTGTGGTCCAGGGTCACATTTGATATACCACAGTATATGACATCATTACTGTACTATAGTGCAGCCACAGTGTTTTATAAATGAATTATTAAATTTTAAAAACTAAAATAAAAATATAACACTTTACGGGTTAGGCTACTTTACAGATTTAAAGAAAAATTGTCACAATAATAATAAAAATTGTCATGATAATGCAAAAAAAAAAAAAAAGCTTCAATTTCTTTATTCCACATAAAACTTTTGATTTTGAAGTGAAATATGACCAGTACATGGTTTAATGTGTCACTGATTGTGTGTCTGTTATAACTATAGGATTAGAGAAAGTCTCTCTCTGATCCGAATGGAAATGCAGTGAGAATGTGGGAGGTTGAGATTCTACAGGACAGTCGTGTCTAATATAAACATTCCTTCATCAAGTTCACTGTCAAAGCAATCACACGCCTTGTCTTGCTGATTTCTGCTGCACAACGAGATTCTGATGAACTCATTACAAACCTGTTAGTCAAACACAGTTCACAACCCTTTTTACTTCCACAATCTGACGTATTTGCGAGTAAAACGAGGAAGTGACTGGATTGTGTAAAGTGTCTCTATATGTGGTTAAAAATCTCCTGCATCATTTTCCTTGGAATAACGTGCACTGATGAATTATGCAGGAACATTTTAAGAAAGTAAATAGGGTCAGTGTTGATTTCATGTTCACTTAAATCTTTCATGCAACTGCTGCGCTCGACTCGTTCTGTTCAGCATCTTTAAAATGCAGCTGACGAGCGAGATCTACACGGCAAATTCCCAAGGATGAGCTTTGCAGAGTCTGCCCAAACATTTGCATTTCCCTGCTGGATTTTATTTCTTTGCAATCTAATGAATTTAGCGGGCACGAATTTCACTGTTGTTCTAATTACGGCACAGAACGAACCGCATAACTAATGTGCTTGTCGATTGTTAACGCTGCACTGTAGAACAGGTGGCATGAAATAAACTGCCTGGAGAAGAACGATTTTCTGCTCAGCGTTTAAATGAATCGAGTTATTAAACATAGTGAAAAAGAATCATCATCTCGTATCTGTTTATGTTGCAGTTCATGGTTTAGTATGGAGAGCAGGAGCCGTTCTGACTGATGGAACGAGTAGGACATGAAACTACTTCCTCCAGGCAGTGAAAGGGAACATCGCCGGATGTGATGCGAATTTCACTTAACTCAAACTAATCGTCAGACTAACACACAGATTCCATGATTTAAACCAAACAAGCACTAGGATTTCTTTAAAGGGGACCTATAATGCCCCTTTTCACTAGATGTAATATAAGTCTCTGGTGTCCCCAGAATGTGTCTGTGAAGTTTCAGCTCAAAATACCCCACAGATCATTATATTATATTATAGCTTGTCAAATTTGCCCCTATTTGGGTGTGAGCAAAAACACACCGTTTTTGTGTGTATCCCTTTAAATGCAAATGAGCTGCTGCTCCCGGCCCCCTTTCCAGAAGAGGGCGGAACTTTAACAGCTCGCGCTTCAGTTGCTCAACAACAACAAAGCTGGAGAATCTCACGCAGCCAAAATGAGGATTGTCAGTAACGGTGTTCAGCCTTACATTGTTCAAACTGGAGTCGATACTGATGGAGAGACTCAGAAAGAAGTTACAACTTTTAGAACGAAACTGGATGTTTCTGAATGGTTAGTGGATAAATTTATGTAGTTGCTGTGGAGTTGATTCAACTCATCGACTAGCATGTGTCGTCATGTTAATCTTTTGTGCAAATTCAGCGTTGAATTGACCCTCGTTTGTGAAGCAGTCCGGCGTAAAATGACGGCATGGTAACAACACTCTACTACAACCACTCTTCCTCTTCTCTAAAGCAGCCCAACATGGCCTCACCCCCTTTGTTGCGTGTTCTCGGGGGCAGGGTTTATGTAAATTTTGAGGTCTGTGATGTCACCAACCCGGGAAGAAGCTTGTTGTAGTTCCTACCAGCCGTTTGTTGTAGTCATTAAAAAGCGATTTCTGTAAAAGAAAATATCTCCCTTTGCATTGAACTTTGAGCGTTGTAATTTTGCAGATGTTGTTTATGCTCAAACATCAACATTACACACTAACTAAAGTTAAAAAAGTGAAATCATAATCAAGAACCCCTTTAAAAGAAGAAGCTTGTTTTTATTAGAACATGTTTTAATAAGAACACACAGTATAAATACAAACTAAGTCATTCACAGAGTGATTTAAAAAGACGCTTCCTGATTGATCACAACTGAATCAAGAAGTGGAATAGTAAAAAATGAAAACTCTGTCATTATTTACTGCCATGCAGAATAGATCATAGTGGCAAAAACAAAGCAGTATATATATATATATATATATATATATATATATATATATATATATATATATATATATATATATATATATATATATATATGACGTATGCACTATATTTTAAGTCTTCTAAATTAATTAGATTTTTTGTGCAAAAAAAAAAAAGACTGAAATTTAAGTTCACTGATCATCTTTTCCACCAGTGAGGCTCTTAAGTTTGAATATGTGGAAAGACAAATGACCTTCGGTGATTTTTCAGTGAATAAAACGTCTGCAGAGCAAGTATCATATGACTTCAAAAAACTTGCGCTGAATTTGGAACTGCATACTAGTATACTACTTATTACGTTTACCATATTTTTCTATGGCAGAAATAGTAAGAGTAGTATGCTAGTATGCCATTCCGAATTCGGCAGCAATATAAAAATAACATATACATAATTTGGACTACCTTTATGGCATATTTATTGTCCTTCTTATCATTTTGTTTTGCAGAAAAGAGCTGCATGAAGATTCTTGTAAATTGAGCATCAAAGAGATACAGGTTTGGATGATGCAAGGGTGAGTAAATCATGACAGAATTTCTATTTTTGGTGAACTTGTCCTTAAACTCTCTATAAGAAAACAAAGAAACAAAATAATAATTTCACTCTATTTTGGCCATTTCCATCAGTTGCTTCTAAAGCAATTAAAATGTGATTCTGTCGTGTTTAGAGTAATGATGAAAAAAGAAACAGCTGCTGAATTCGGAACCGCATACTAGTATACTGCAACTTACTATTTCTGCCATAGAAAGACATGGTAAAAGTAGTAAGAGTAGTATACTAGTATGCGATTCTGAATTCAGCAGGTGTCAAATCAGAGCAGATAGAGTGAGATAACTAACCAATGGAAGGGTTGACAAGGTTAATCTCAGTTTCGGCAGCTATCCAGCTTCATCTAACCTAAAGTGATTTGACGTGTCTCAAAAGAGCAAAGCGAAGCATCTGGTGAAGCGATTCCTGTGCTGCTGCTCGACGTCCAATCCCTCGGTTTTACTCGTTCTCGAACTTGCTGTATGGGTGGTCGGAGTCTGGGATGAGACCTAGAAAGAAGGACAAGAGATATTAACATTTACATTCATGCATTTAGCAGATACTTTTACCCAAAGTGACTTGCAATAGAGGAGCATAAGCAATACGATCACATGTGGGAATCAAGATCCGGTTCTTATTCATAACCACGTGTCATATTTTATATGACCAGTCGTATTTTTACTTTTCTTTTAACCCATTGTTGCTCTAGGGGACTGACACTGTAATAAGTTCCTGGTGCCAATTTTGTGTAGAAGCAGAAGAAATAAATAAACAGAGATCTATTCTACCCGCACACATTGCTCTGAGTTTGTTTGCACAAGCGCAGATGGGAGAGGAAAAGCCACTCAACTTTCACCCCCCTGATGGTTAGAAGGTGCAGCAGGTTTTCGGAGGACGTGACGCGTTTTAAGCAGACGACCGCAGCTCATCCGTAACCTTGGGTCGACTCGGACATGAGCACTGCTGAGAGCAGCGGATCTGACACGAGCGACGCTCACCTCTGATGGGCACGTAAGATACAGGGTCCAAAACGGCCAGAAATGTTTCTTATCAGCCATGAAACTGTATTTAATATTTTTATTTAAAAAATAAGAATATGGTTTGCATGCATTTAATTTAAAATCGCTTAATAGAGTCACTTTCATCTCAAAATTTGTTTTAAGAGAAGACACTACTTGTGTAACGAACAGACATCACCATACTTTTCTCAGTCAATTAATCCAAGTACATTAAGACAATTGATTTGTAATGAAATGTTAGGTTTATATATGTAAATGATGCATTATTTAATTATTTGCATACATTTCTAGAATATAAATTTGGAATAAAGCAAGTTATCATTTTTTTATCACTCCAAAAATCAGAATACGCTGTCAATTCACCATATTTTTTTAAATAAAATAAATATAAAATACATAAATCAGGTGAAGGATATATGAAGAAACCCCTCTATAAAAGCCTTGAGAAAATAGATATGAATAAATCTGTAAGATTGGGTGTATGTAAAGCCACTGTTTCCGCCACTGAATAAAAAATAAAAAAAGACTTTTTATCTCGCAATTCTGACTTTTTCTCAGAATTGCGAGATATAAAGTTGAAACTGCGAGTTATAAAGTCAGAATTGCAAGATATAATGTCCCAATTGCGAGATATAAAGTTGAAACCGCGAGTTATAAAGTCAGAACTGTGAGATATAAAGTTGAAATTGCGAGTTATAAAGTCACAATTCTGAAGGGAAAAAATTCCTCAGAATTGGACTTTATAACTCGCCATTGCAAGTTTTTATCTCACAACAGAGAAAAAAAACCTTTCTTTATTTTTTATTTAGTGGCAGAAACAAGCTTCCACAGATTTGCAGGAGAAAAAAACTCGCAAATAGGTAAAGTGCAAAAAAATACACTTAAATGTCTATTAGCATGTTATGAAAGCAAAAAAGCCTAAAATTTCAAAACTGACCAAGTGTATGAAAAAAACACTGGTTTCACCTGTAGTGTCTTGCCTTAAAACAAACAAACAAAAAAGTTACAAGATAATTGGCCAGAGTCGATTTCTACTTTCATTCGGCATTCGGTGAGTGTTTGTTTTGGACCATGTTGCTGTGCAATTTAAGAGTGTGATGCACGGGCAGAATCTCACACCGAACGTCCTTTCGAGGGCAGACGCTAGTGTGTGTCCATGTGTGAGAGCAGCAGGGTCGGAGACACCCGTTCCCTGACGTACAGACTGCTGAGAGCAGGAGAAACACAAAGGAGGCCTCCATCCATCATGTTGTCATGTCGTCCATATACACACACACACACACACACACAGCCAGTACGCTTCACCACAGGACACACAAGCACACAGCAGAGCCAATGAGGACGCGGCCCAGAAACCATCAGTCATAATAGAGCAGCATCACCACACACTCAGACAATGACATCAATGACTTTTACTTTGTACTGAATAAGCAAAGTTTATGAAAATGATTTTTAGTTTGCAGCAGGGTGTGGGAGTTTCTGAGATCAAAGTCTCAATAACCTAAAGCAGGCAATATTCAGTTTCTGCAATCAAATTTTGATTCGTTGGGTAAATCTCACAAAAAACGGCCAACAAAATCAAAAGAAATAAATATAAAATCACATTATGCATAAAAATGAAATGTAACCTTGACACAATGTAGACAAACTCTAATATTCAGAAGACTCAAAATGAATGATCACCCTTACTGATTTAATAATCTTAGTTAAATGTTCATTTTTCAACATTTACTAATACATTTTTAAAATTGAAAGTTGTATTTGTTAACAGTAGTTATTATAATATTATAATTGAAAAAGATTATTAAATGTTATCTAAAAATATATTACTCTCTGTTAGTTCATGTTAGTTAATACATTAACTAATGTCAACAAATGAAACCTTATTGTAAAGTTTTAACAGAAAACTGCTGCACAGTTGTAGAATATGAAACCTTGAATAAAATCATGAGACATAAATCTTCTACAAACTGCTTTATAAAATCCAAGACAGAACCTTCGGAAAGCACAACATTGGACGTGATCCGGTCACATCTAACCGCTCAGCAGCTATTCTGCACGTTATCGACCACGCTTGAATGCATGCGGATGAGGAGCCGGTCGTGCAGCGAGAACGCGCTGAAGCTCCAGCGGTCAGAGCGGGAATGAGGAGAGGATCTTGTCATGAGCTCTCTGAGCGCGCTCACATCCTTTGATCTTCTCTTTACTTTGAACACCATCTTCACCGGCTCACCGAGAATGTCAAACAGACGCACTGCAGTCACATGAATGCATCTGCAGGCTGTTTGTTGCCATTTGGACCTCGCTTTGAAAGTGCCCCATTATGCTATTTTAAAGGTTCCTAATTTTGTTTTGGAGTCTCCTACAATAAGTTTACATGCATCCAAAGTCTCTCTAATCCCCTCCTTTCTGAGAGCCTGCTCTGCTCTGATTATGTGTTATGATTGGTCTACCGCTTACAGTGTGTCGGAAAGGAAACGCCAATTACCATATATGGCTCTGGGTCTTCCTCAGCACTTGATACACAGTGATACAAACAATAAAAGATGGTGTCGGTTTTACCATATCAATCTCATCCTTTGGAAGTGCATGCAAGGTGGATTTGCTTTCGTAGCGTTTTCTCGACATGTCGACAAACCAAACTCTTCCGGTCCTCAGTTACAACTACAGTGTTTGAGGGAAGGTCAAAGTAGATGTTTTCCGTGGGCAGCCAATAAAGACATTGGCATTATGTAAATTTTTGAGCAGGAACTAAGACTGGAATTAATGATGACTCAGTATCAGTTCAGAATCGGTTCTTTCATTTGGGAGACAATAACTCCATTTATTAAGCTTTGAAACTTAGAAGACCTTTCACATTCACAGCTATATTACACACTCAGAGAAAGCATAACTAGGGCATTACGAAATAGAATAGTAGTTTTTCCCCCATGTAGTTTTACATGATTTCTTCTGAAAGAAAAGCTCTTTGCCATTTCCTCTTATTCAGGTCATTTTCATTTCCAGCTTCCTTCAGCTTCTCTCAAGGTCGCGCGTATTTCCGCAGGTTCGTCCTCCTGCCCTCCGTCTCGCTCTGAACGCTGCGGATCTAGCGGACCCTGTTCTCGGTTTCTCTCGCTCTCACGCACTGCAGGAGCTGCGATCGGAGGCGCCAAATACATTTACATTTCACCTCTTTCCTCTGCTGCGCTGGGATGGGACCCGGGGCTTTGCCACCACATAAATTACAGCTCTTCTCGGCTCTCCACCAGTGCTAATTAGCACAGAGTTAATCAAGCATGAGTCAACCAGCCAGCTAGGTTTTTATTAGGAACCAAAAAGGTGGAAAACAAAAGAAGAAATTCTGGATTTCTCTCCTCAAGTCCTCATGGAATTTTTGCATCTGCACTTTTAAACTTTATAAGGCAAGACACTACAGGTGAATAGGGTAAAAAAAAATAATTAATAGATATCACCATACTTTACCCATTTAGATAATTGGTTTGTATTACAAGTTTTTTTAAATTATATGCTTAAGTGTGCAAATTAGGCATTATATGCACTAATTTCCACAACAGAAATCTAAACATTGAATAAAGTCTGGTTCAAAATTCGTGTTTGATTTTGTTCAACGTGTTCGAGTTAAAGGTTCTTACAGAGGGGCTTTTGGATATCTCTTTTTATCACTTCATAAATAAAATGTTATATAAACCAGGCGAATGATGTATGAACAAACCTTCAGAATATAGATAGGAATAAAACAGTACAGTTTTGTGAATGTAAAGCTGCTGAAGTGGAGATTTCTGACTCAGTGCAGGTCAAAAAACTTTAAAGATATGTATTGTCATTGAAATCTACAGATGCAAATAGATCAAGTGCAATAAAATAAACACTTAAAAGTGTATTTGGGTTGTTTCTTTCAACTAGTCTGTAAGAAGAATGTTATGGAAGCAAAATAGCCCAAAACTGACCAGTGCAAAATTTTGCCTGTAGTGTCTTCTCTTAAGACTAGATACATTTTTAGCATTTTCTGAGCAATTTCATTTAGAACTCTTTCAGTAAACGCAATCTGATGTAATATGCATGTGCCATTTTCTGCGTTGCACAGATAATTCATCTTAAACGAACTGGAAGGACAGGTTGGTGTCCATCTGGTAAAGGTGGTCCTTAAACAGTTAGTTTACCCAAAAATGAAAATTATCCCATGATTTACTCACCCTCAAGCCATTCTAGGTGTGTATGACTATCTTCCTTCAGACGAACACAATCAGAGAAATATCTAAAAATATCCTGGCTCTTCCAAGCTTTATAATGGTAGTCAATGGGGGGGCGTGTTTTGTAGTCCAAAATAAATCTATCCATCATAAATATAATCCATACGGCTCCAGGGGGTTAATAAAGGCCTTCTGAAGCGAAGCGATGGGTTTTTGTAAGAAAAATATCCATATTTATAAAGTAAAATAACTAGCTTCCACCAGACAACTGTACGCAAGTCGACTTGCCAAATGAGAAACCACTGACGCGACGTATGACGCAGGATGTAGGAGTCGCATAAGCTTAAGACGCCTCTCGCGGTTTAAACCAATATGGCTGGGCAACAAACTCAAGCTCCTCTTCTCTTCTATAGAAATCCTTTCTCTTTAAAATTTCTCGTTTTAGACTTCTAATTTGTGTTTAGTTTTGCTATATACTCTGTACTTCCGCGTTACGTCATGCGTCGGGTCAGAGGTTACTCTACTCTGGCTTGAGGGTGAGTAAATCAAGGGATAATTTTCATTTTTTGGTGAACTATTTCTTTAATTCACCAGCTACCTAATTCATAAGTAATGAGTAAAATAATTATGTTTTAGACAGAGTAATTAGTACCACTATCCTACTGCTATTTGGCAATCAGTCACTTTTAGCATTACAACAACCTCTGCTGAGGCCGCCGCATTACGTTCAGCCACATAAGCATTGATCACGAGTCAATGGTTTGAAAAACGGCATCTGCTGAATCAAGCATTACTGAGACCTACACAATGAATCAGATCAATAAAGACGACTAGAGTTGACATGATGACCTGTGTGAAAACAACTCTATATAATACGACATTACGCCAAGAATTAACAGCTGAAGGCGCATTAGCTATGTTAACCCAATAACAACACTAAGAAGTTGTTTCAGAATTGAGCACTTTCTAGTTGTGTCAGTGCAGCAGATCAATCTGAATCTCACCCACAATTATTGGTGCAATTATCTGCAGTAAATTCTTCCACATCAACGGCCCGAATACATTAGTGCGTGAACAAACACACGAGCCACGACCTCTGCTGACCATCTGCTCACGCTCAGTAAAGTGTGTCTGTACGACTATATGACCGGACAGAAGTTTGGTCAAACTGACTGAATTTGTTTCTCATGATCTTAAAAACCTGTGGCACTAAAGGCTTCTACTTGATCAATGTAAACTGTGCACATATATAGACTCAAAATTCAAAAGTTTGGGGTCAGTAAAGTATTAAAATGAATACTTTTATTCAGCAAGGAGGCATTAAATTGATCAAACACGTTAAGATTTTCAATTTTAAATAAATGCCGTTCTTTTGAACTTTCAATTCATTCAAGAATCCTAAAAGAAACAATGGATCATGTGGTTTCCACAAAAATATGAAGTTTTCAACATTGATAATTAGAAATGTTTCTTAAGCAGCAAATCAGCATATTGGAATGATTTTGTGACAATGAAGACTGGAGTAATGATGCTGAAAATTCAGCTTGGAATTACATTTTAAAATATATTAATATAGAAAACGGTTTCAATTGTCATATTTCACAATATTACTGTATTTTTGATCAAATAATTGCCGCCTTGGTGAGCAGAAGAGACTTCTTTCAAATAAATGAAAAAATCTTACTGACCCTAAACTTTTTAACAGCAGTGTATGAATTTCTTTGTAAAACTACATTTTATATCTACAGTTTGTATGTGTTGGAGTAGACAGTGAAGTAAAAGCAGGCAGCATACATGTATTCCCCTAGTTTTATTTGTGTTATTTCATAGTTTTCATGGCTCTACTATTTTTGTAAAATGCAGTAAAGATTCATAATGAGTAGACTGAATACCAGAAGTACAGGACTGATGTGACTCACCATACTTCTTGCGGATTTCATCATGCTTCGTCTTCCTCTCCACCCTCCTGCAATAGACAGTAACCAGAGATCAGCAACTGGTTTTGACAGACCGATCTAGGTTATACAGATTTTTTACAGAGTTAAATACTGAATTTCTGTGAGAACCAACCAAAATAATTGTCATTTGCATCATTTGACTAGTTTTGAACTGTATTTTGTTGCAAAATCATCTATGACTTGGTAGAAACTAGTTCAAGTCAGCATGAAACGAAGTTGCGATCGTCTTTTCTTGCTTAATTTGACGTATGTCCAAGTGAAACGGCTTCTCAAACAAGAAAAAATGTAGGGCGGGACTTGATTTTGTCCATGGGGAATTGATTGGATGGTTGTGGTTTGCTATTGGTTGATCTCATATGAGTGACAGGTTGCCCGCCCTCGTGCCAGTAAACACATCATCAGAGAAGAGATGTCATGCAAGAGGGAGGAGAAGTTATTTTGATTAAAGAAAAAAGCAATGTGCACGGATAAATCATTTATTATAAATATTCCATAAATAAATAAGATGCAATTTTGATTCTATGACTTTAAATTGTCCTGTCCTATGTCCATGGCTTCTGCTGTCAAGAGCACAAAAATGTGAAATTCAGGAGATAATCCAAAACTGAAATTATCCAGACTATGTAATGTTCATAGCTGTGCATGTATTGCATTTATTTTTGATACTGTGTTGGTCACCACCGTCCAATATAAAATCCTGAAATAGTTTGCACAAGAAAAACAAATTAAACTCATAACCTGAATTTGACTTCAGCAGCAAAAACTGCAGAACTGAAAACGTTAAAAAAAAAAACATGGCAAGTCCTAAAGAGCAGCACATGGGCCGCAGTAGATGATTCACGCCGAGTTCACGTCTTTGTTTAAACACATCCATTCCTTCACAGGCTCACGGTGGGGCATCGTAAATATAAGCAGCAGTGTTTTATGGGTGTGTGACATACTGAACGACACCACTAGCTCTCTCTACATCATTCATTCTCTCTACACTCCATAAAGAAGATGGGCCGAGTCGGAGCCTGGTCTCCATACGAACCCGTGGTCATTTCATATCTGCACAAAAGTGCCGTATAAATCAGTTGGAGCTTTATGAGCAGCTGATCTGTGAGCAATCACTGGAGCTGTTAGCCATCTGTTGCTGCTTCCACAATCCTGCACAAAGCACCGCAACAATGACTCCACTGGTTGCTGTTTTACATGTGTGTATCTACTGAGAGAACACAATCAGATCAGATTTCCACATTAAACTGGAATGCCAAATGCTTAGGCCAACAGCGAATGAAAACTAAAACGGATCTTTATTAAAAGACAACGTTAAACTACCATTCAAAAGTTTGGGGTCAGTAAGATTTTTTTAATGTTTTTAAAAGAAGTCTCTTATGCTCACCAAGGCTGCATTTATTTGATCAAAAATACAGTAAAATTGTGAAATATTATTGCAATGTAAAATAACTGTTTTCTATGTGAATATATTTTAAAATGTAATTTATTCCTGTGATCAAAGCTGAATTTTCAGCATCATTACTCCAGTCTTCAGTGTCACATGATCCTTTCAGAAATCATTCTAATATGCTGATTTGCTGCTCGAGAAACATTTCTTACTATTTTCAATGAAAGCCATGATTTTTCAGGATTCAAGATTAAAAGAACAGCATTTTTATTGAAATTATAAATGTTTTTACTGTCACTTTTGATTAATTTAATGCATCCCTAACTGAATAAAAAAAAGTACAAATTTCTTACTGACCCCAAACTTTTTTTTTTTTTTTTTTTCCTCAATTTAAAATCAACATGAAACAACTCATTCTACTTACACAATGCAACATATATTTGTGCAAAAAATATTCAAAGAGAAATATACTTTTATGTTACTTTTATGGCAGGCAACATTGTGAATTCACACTGAAAATATGCAAACATTTTGAAAAAAATATAATAAAACTAACCATTGTTAATCAACCGTTTTTCTGTGTAGGTTATCAATTTTTCAATACTTCTTTTTAAAAAAAAAAATTAAAAAAGCACCCATTTACTCCAAATACATACAGTATATGTTCAAGGGACATGCCGCAACAATTAATAAGACTACCAGAATACCCTGCGCTACTGTTTGCAATAATCATTCTACACGATACATACTAAAGAAACATTGCTGATGTGATGGACAAAAAAATACCAAACAAAAGCACATTCGTACATCAGATGCATCACACACAATCTGTCAAGACCCTGCAGAGATATCTGATCTTGGTTAATCTGAGCTCTCAAGTTCAAAAGGAGATTTCTGCTCCCCCTCGAGTGTCTGACACAGAAGTGACCTTGTTAGTGCAGCACAGCTGCTGAAAGACCCTACAGACATATTTACACGCAACACACGTAATCAACTGATTGAGCCACACATACATTATGTGACCAAATCCGCTTCAGATCAACAGGTGCCTGCCTGATCTGAGGCGTGAGATTTACTTACCGCTCATCTGCTCGCTGTCTGATCTCTTCTCTTCTCCGGGCAAACTGCTCATCATCACGGTCGAAACTGAAAATAAACCAACATAATCACAATTTTCACCTAATTTAATAGAGATTAACATTAAATATTACACCTAAAAACATTAAATATTACACTAAATATTAGCAAATATTAACATTAAACACCTAAAACCTAAAAACAAAAAAATAATAATTATATATCATAATGCTGCAATGCAAATTAATTGCAATATTTCTTATAAATAGGTTGGGGTGAAATATAACCTGGACATGTTGTTGACCAATGAAGCTTATTTAATCACAAATTCACCTGCAGACCTTGTCGACAGTTTTACAGTCACAACGAGACCAGCTTGAACAGACGTTAACATATTTTATGAAAAGCACTGTTATATTTCTCATTTGTGATTGGATGAGCATTTAAAGATTACTTACAAAGCACTAAATGGTTTTGCTCCTCAGTACCTGAGCGAGCTCTTAGCACGTTATGGTCCTTCTCGTCTATTGCGATCTCAAAATTCTGGCCAGTTGATAATACCTAAATATCAAAATCGACTGCCTGCGGTAGATCCTTTTCTTATTTAGCACCCAAACTCTGGAACAGTCTTCCTAGCATTGTTCGGGAAGCAGACACACTCTGTCAGTTTAAATCTAGACTAACAAAAAACACACATCTCTTTAACCTGCCATACACAACACATTCAAATCCATTAAAAGATTACTAGGCTGCAAAAATTAGCCCAACCGACCCTGGGAACACTTCCTATAACAACCGATGTACTTGTTACATCGTAAGAATGGCATCTACGCTAATATTAGTCTGTCCATCTCATCCATATCCCGAAGTTACCGTAGTCAGCCGGATCCGGGTCGTATCCAGATCAGATGGTGGGACCTGCACCTAGACATGGTTTCATCGCAGCCCTGAATGTCAGCAGAGACCGTGTCTACTAGAACAATCCCCTGTGAAGACCTCGTCGACACGACAGCCACCGGCACTTCAGCAAAGTCCACAGTCCTCTGCACAGACCCTATGACCAGCTTCATCGCCATACCAGCCTGATGAATCCGATCTTCAAGCAGAAGGAACTGGATGAAATAGTTTGAATGATACCGATCCACAATCCGATTCTGACTGTGATGCAGTCTGAATCATAATCACACCGTGTTTATTCATTGGCCAGAGGAGAACTAGCCCCTCGAATGATCCTGGTTTCTCCCAAGGTTTTTTTTTTTCCTCCATTTCTGTCACCTGATGGCGTTTGGATCACCTCTGCTTGCTTAGTTGGGGACACTTAATCTTCAGCAATATTACTGATTTGACTGCACTGACACTACTGAATGAGAACTGAACTGGACGAAGTTTACAAAGCTGGAAATTTTATCAGCATATTTATGATAACCCAGACTTCACATGACATCAAAATGGCATGTATATTTATCTGAGAGAATATAGAAGTGAATTCATGTTGTGATCAGGTATTTAACGGTCATCAACAACAAAACTGCACATGGATTCATTTTGGCTGCATGATGATAGGTAGGAGATTTTAATGCCAGCTGGGACTTATTAAACAAGTCTTTAAGAGAGCTTACTAAATAAAAACATTGTCTACTTGCATTTAAAAGCAGAACAGTTTTGGCTGTATGAACATCGCCACTGGAAAAATCATTCCTGAGACCAAGAACATGTACAACTACTACTAGAATCTGACATTCACAGTAATTCTGCTGAGAATCAGCACTGGAGGTTCAAGACAATCACCTTTACATCATCACTGAAACTGAAACACAGAAACTCCAGCCACATGAATTCCCCTTCGATGATAAACCACAATAAAACATCATTTATTCGGAAAGAGAACAAAAAATGAAACTATGATTAGAGCTGCATGATTAATCGAAAAAAGACTGCAATCTCAATTCAAACACCTATGCGATCTTATTTTATTAATGACAATGATTCACCCGCGTTTTTAAACCTTTGACAAAATCATACCGGAACATTCAAATCTGTATTCGTGCTGAGCCAGAGAGAGCACACATTAGTTATTTCTGTGTTACAAATATTCAAATTATCATAGAAGTACTGAGATAAAAGTTTAAAGGGTTAGTTCACCCAAAAATGAAAATAATGTCATTTATTACTCACCCTCATGTCGTTCCACACCCATAAGACCATTCATCTTCGGAACACAAAAATTCTGATAAAATCCGATGGCTCAGTGAGGCCTCTATAGCAAGCAAGTTAATTTACACTTTCAGATGCCCAGAAAGCTACTAAAAACATTTAAAACAGTTCATGTGACTACAGTGGTTCAACCTTAATATTATAAAGCAATGAGAACTTTTTGTGCACCAAAAAAACAAAATAATGACTTTTCAACAATATCTAGTGATGGGCGATTTCAAAACACTGATTCGAATCTTTTTTCGGAGCGCCAAAGTCATTTGCGACTTCAGCAGTTTGACTTGCGATCCGAAACGCTGATTCGAAACAAAAGATCGGCCATCATTTTAGTTTTTTTGGCGCACAAAAAGTTCTCATCGCTTTATAACCACTGTACTCACATGAACTGTTTTAAATATGTTTTTAGTAGCTTTCTGGGCACTGAGAGTGTAAATTAACTTGCTGGCAATAGAGGCATCGCTGAGTCATTGGATTTCATCAAAAATATCTTAATTTGCGTTCAGAAGATGAACGAAGGTCTTACAGATGTAGAACGACATGAGTTAGGATATAGTGATAGAGATCAACCTTTTGAAACGAACATGGCGCTTCAAATAACGGTTGTATCTTACGCCACCGGGTGGCGACAAGTGACTGTTAAAAATGTATTTGTCATTGAATCGTTCATTTAAAAGATTCATTCAAAAACACTGATTCACCCAGCAATGAAACAAGTATTTATTAATGAGTCATTGAATTCATTTTTTTTCAAAAAATTTTTTTTTCAATAATTCATTCAAATTAATTAAACATTTTTTCAGCAATTAATATTTTGTCAGAACCTCTAGTAAATTAGATGTTATTTTGTTTAGTTTTATATTCAGAATCGTGGGAGAATCGTGATCTCTTTTCGAAACCCCAAAAAATTATGATTCTCACTTTAACCAGAATCGTGCAGCTCTAACTATAACCTGTAGTTTTTCTGTAAAACATTAAGTCTAAGTGTTTAAAGAGACCAGTCAGTCTAAATATCACAAAGCATTACATTCCACATTCATGCCAGACGTTTATTCAAGAGCGAATAGAGCTGAATAAGCGTTAATAAGAGATAGAGGAAGTGTTCACTGTTTCTTTAAGTAATGCAAGTCTGAGTTTGCATCACATGAGACGTGTGATTGACATGAAGGTGGTGAGCAGATGGACAGCTTGCCAAATGAAATCACATGATTGACTGACTGACACACAGACATGCCCTTTACAACCTGTCAAATACAAATACTGGCTTCTTTAAAAATCATTTCTTTGGAATAAAGTAAAATTAACTTTTATATTATTAGCAATATTTCAATGTGAATACTTACTGAAGAAACTTAGGTTTACTTGATTATCTATTTATAATTTTTTTTTTTAGAAAAATCATGTTTAAATTTACAATCCATCAGGCTTTTAAAGGAATGTTAGTTTTTGTTAATCTGTCAATCATCATTATATTGCATTGCATTATATCACACCATAGTATAAAATACAGAGCTTTGATCATAAAACGAAGCATTTAAATATCATCTTACCAAGACATATTATTGGTCTCAATGATTTACATTATAAGCTATCAGAATTTAATCTTTTTGGCCATATGAGTATCAGCATCTGCACCAATTTTTGCTCAGTTTGGGCCTGTCTTGTGTCTAATGGTTCAATAAAAATTCGATATGTCAGGCTTTACAGGGTTAATATTGTATCACAAAACGCATTACAGCTCTAAATTGGAAGTGAAACCTGATAGTGTGAATGTGACTATTTAAAGAAAAGAGGCACTGGTGCTGATATGGATGACTGTATAAGGCATCTATGTTAACTCATGAGTGTTTAACCTGTATCTGGTAAGGGTTGGGTAGGTCAAGTCTGTTTGTGTAGATTGTGTCACCTGGATGAGCGTCTGCGTTTACAGCAGCAGCAGCAGCAGCAGCACACAGCAATGGCCAGCAGCAGCACACCGGACACCACGGCCATAGCGATGATCAGAGCCTCAAAATTCACTGGAACAACACAAGACAACAATAAATCACACCACTGAAGTTCATCAACACTTGCTCAAACAGAGCTGTTGAAGCACAGTGTGTTGGTCACTACTGACACCTGCTGGACATTTACTGATAGTACAAGGGACAGGAACATTCTCATGATTGAAGAGTTGTGCAATTGTTTTTATTGTTAACATGTGAGCATGAGCAATGCGAATCATCATATAGAACTTAAAGCAACAGTTCACCCAAAAATGATGTAATTTACACAACTTCTTCTTCCTTTTTATTTTGGGATGAAATATGACCTGGACATTCTGTTCTCATCCAATATGATTTCACATTCAATTCAACATTATCAGTGACATTTTCCGTTATTCACTGTAGATCCACAAGGTTAAGAGTCTGTCTAAATGTCTTCCTCTCTTAAGATTAGTTATTTTGTAAACCTGAAACTGACTTAAGGAGCTGCTACATGACAGTCAGAGAAACTCTCATTTTAGAAGTGAGAAACTAAAGGAGAATTTAAAGAAAGCCGTTCATCGTCACTAAATAAAACTCAACATCAGGAATTGTATCACCCTGAAGGGGTTTATTTTTTGTGATAATGACAGTCTGAATGTACATTATCACACCTATTACATGACTATTTGCCAAATAAATCAATAAAGAACAGGGAAATATTGGTTTGAGTTTAAATTATTTATTATCTATACTCATAGAGGATGCAGAGATACAAAACTATGGAGCCCCTAAAGGGACATGGTGAAGGAAAAAAATATGAGATGGGAGGAAAAATTATTTGTCAATGCTTTTGCGTTCTCTCGCAAACCTTTTGCGTTTCACCCGAGAAACTTCGCATTCGCTCGCAAAATGTTTTTGCATTCCCCGGATAAACTATGCTCGCAAAGAACTTAAACATTTTGCAAACGAATGCAAAGTTTCTCAGGGTATGCAAAATGTTGCGAGTGAGCGCAAAACTTTGCGCAAGTTTGTGCTCCCCCGAAAAACGGGAGAATATCGCAAAACTTTTGCGATCAAACGCAAAAACACTGAAATATATTTTTTCCCTCCCATGTCCCTTTAGGTTGAGGGCCGGATTGGAAAAAAAGAACCATGTATGGGCCAAAGTAATTAATTAAAAAAAAAAACTTTAGTACACTAATGGTTGCATTAATATTACCCATATAAACAACAAATAATTAATTAATTAGCAAGAAAACTAGTACACTGCTCTTTAAAATTGCATTTGTTTTTACAGCGAAAAAACGATTAGATTTTTTAAATAATGCTTTATTTAATATTTTTTCATTAGTCATTTTGATTTTTCATGGCCAATTCCAATTTTTTTTAGAAGCAAACTGGCCGATTCTGATAATGGCTGATTTTTTTTTAAAGCAAATTTATTTGTTTATTTCTTAAAAAAAAATATGTGTAGCTCTTTCATATTAGAGGCAAACACTTTTACATTTTTACAATCCCAACAAAAATGCGCATGAGCAGTTGTTTTTCATTTAAATTATTGTATAATTTCAAGAATAACAGCAAAAACAGCATGGTCTGACTTTAGCTTTGTGAAATTATGTTACATAAGACAATGGCATGAAACAAAATCATCGTAAATATTTCCACACAAATTACATTTTGGGAAATTATTACAAAGCACTTTGTTTGCAAGCCCAGAATAAAGATTGACCCAAATAAAAAATAAAAATAAAAAAAACGTTTGGATTTATGAACAGTGGACTAGTGCATCTCTATTTTTAAACAAAAATTATTAAATAATTAAGTTATTTTCAAATATAAAAAACAACTAAAAGAAATACATTTAAGTTGTAGTACTAAAATTATTAACTAAAATAAGAATACACTTAAATATAAAAATATTTTGTTAAAAAAATAATAATGACAAAACCACATAACAAAATTACTACAAATTAAAATGAAATGAAACCTAAATGAAATGTTGAATTGAAAAACTAACTGTAATAAGTTGAAGTTGAAGTACTAAAACTGAATTATAAATAAAACATAGAAATAAAAATGCATTTAAATATAGAAATATTTTTAATATTTAGTATTAATATTTAACTATAATAGTACATGAATAACACTAAAATACCAGTGGTAGGAGACAGATGAGCACTCACTTATACCATGTTGCCCTGGATGAAGGTCATTATTCAGTAATATTTAACCACTGTATACCATGACTGACCATTTAGAATCAAGTATTCTAGAGATCTGCATAAGAAGTTAATTTAATGTCCTCAGGACTAGTAAATAGTGTCGTGACATTATAAAATCGTTACCCTGTCATTTAAAGGAAGTTGAACTGAGAGACTTTCAGCCCTGAATGCAAATCTCACTTCACGAATGTGAAAGTATTACTTCCATCATCTCAACAGCTGGCTGTATAATAGAAATCATCATGTATATTGTGTATCTTAAAGCTATTAGCATGTGTCAGGCTATATGATAGGACAAATCAAACTCACCCCAGCAAACACCCCAGCGGGCCTGAGAGAGTTTACACACAGACGCCGGCGGAATCACATACGACACGGGATAATCTGTGCAGCTGCTGTTGGTCTGGCACCACAAACACTGTTGGCAAAAAAACAGTTATTATAATCATTATTATTAAAGGCATCATTCTTCAGAAAGTGACACTGTTTTAGTGGAACCACAGCAGCACAAACATTATCATTAATGCATTTGATGAACTGTGTGATTGTTGTGCTGTTAGATGGTTTGTGTCTCACTAAAACATTCATCCTGTTTGATCAAATGACACAAATCAATCTGAAAAAAATAAACATTTCAAAAGATGAAACGAAAGTACAATCATCATATAACTATCATAATAGTACAGACACCAAACAGACACAAATTTAAGTCATTAGGAAAAAATAATCATGGTGCTACTATAGTAAAACTGTAACTGTTTTGATTATAATTTTTATTACCATAATTTAACTACAAAAATAATGGTTAAAACATGGTTACAGTAGTATGTGTGTGTACGTACATATATATATATATATATATATATTATATGTATAATTAAAAATAGTAAATCAGCACAAACACAATTATCAATGCATTTGGTAATGAATTTGCATATGGTTTGTGTCTCTTTGAAATATTCATGACACAAATCAGTTTGATAATAGTATCAACATTTTAAAGAATGTTAAAATATGAAGATGAACTTCTGCCAGTCCCTCATTTAGCAGTGAGTAACTTTAGCTCTTTCGGAACATCCTGCTGATTTTCATGTCTTTGTGTAAATAATCCAGTTATAATTAATAAAATTGTAATGTCTGAGCAGGTTAGTCTGATATACCCTTTTATTTAATTACTTCCCTAAATTACAGTATTAATTTTTTAAAAGTTCAGATAGTGCAGAAAACGAATGACTCGGCTAATAAAAAGTAAATGAGCCGTATATGATCTTACCGAGACATTGGAGAGGCAGGTCTCACAGGAAGTCAGAGTGTTGCATGCTGGGGTGAGAATAAAAATATATACATATATCAGACAAAACACTAACATAAAACATAAAGCTAAGATGATCTGGAAACTCACAGACAGATTAATAAGCATAACTAAATCATGCTTAACTTTAATAAAGCTACCACTGATATGAATATCTATGGAGGCCCATTTCCAATTTCGACTTTTTGGGTTACAATTATGACTTTTTATGTTATGACTATGATTCACCAAAGCATGATTATGTTTCTTATGTGATTTCATAAAAATCACATACTGGATTACCAATCATAAATGGCATAAAAGACTAACACAACTGACAAATAATTTTTTTAAAAAGGGTACTTAAAGATATTAATTTTTTCATTGCCATTCACAAAATATGTAACTTCTACTTCTCATAAAAGTCCTTTTGGTGCTTTTATATTGATGACTAAAACCATTGACATAGTCATAGTAAACATTTTATATTAAATATATGACAAATTATAAAAAATATTGTAATATGTATACATTAATTATAGGGACATACGTAACTATAATAATAATATATATTTATACATTTAAGTTATATTACAAGCATTTCCAGACTGAAAAAATAGAGATACAGAATAAAAAGTAAGACAGAGGCAGGTGAAAACATACGTTTGTGAACAGGTGGAGGAGTTGTAGGTTTAGCTGTAGTTGTTGGTTTAGATTTAACGTTAGGTGATACCGTCACAGAAGCACTGAATGCGACACATATCAGCAGGAAGACTAACATCGACCCAAACACTCGGGATTCATCCATACTGTGGAGGATCTGAAGGTTTGTACAGCAGAACAATGTTGAGTTTGTGTTTGAGTTTTGAAATCTTCTTTTCGGCGAAGTAGAAATCACAAAAACCCCCCTTAAAACGCAACCGAAATCATCAAGTGACTGACACTGACCAAACACGGAAGCACAACAACCCAGCTGACGCACTCGTGCTTTCAAAATAAAAGTCCTTTAAAAACGCCACAAACGAAAGTACAAATTTAAACCAAATTTAAGTTATTATGAAAAACATCCATAGTGTTACTATAGTAAAAGTTTTTAAAAAAAATTTTTTTTTTGGAAGATTGATGATTATTTTTATTACCGTGGTTTTACTACAAATATGGTTACTGTGGGTTAAGTACAAATACCATAGGTTGCTGTACAATTGTTGCTATAGTAAAACTATTATTATTCTCACTTTTTTCAGGAACCAACCTTTTGACCTCAATGATGTCAATCGTAGCTCACACTTTATTTAAAAACATGAGTTAAAATTGTATTAAAATGTGACATATTTTACAGAATCACTACAAAAGAGACCCTGGATCTGACTGAGAGAAGTGCTGGCTCAAATCACTCAATATTGACCATGTAAAAAACAATTATGTACCAAATGGCCTAAATTCCTGAATTCAGCCTGGTCTTTCTGAGCTTTCATGGTTTTTAACGCACATATAGAGAAAGCAATAGTAGCCTACATTTTATGAGGAGCAATTCAATGTTCATTGCTCACTTGTTGAGGGACAAAAAGCATGAGTCGTGTTTCTAGGCTCTGTAGTTCAAGACTCTTGTAGCCACTTGAGAGTCATGGTAGGATTTATTCATGTATTTTTGCACCTGGTCATTCTGAAAGACAAGAATGATACAACTTCTTTTTTTAAAAAAAAAAAAATCCCTCAAGGTGAGTTTTTCACGGCCTTATGGGTGAATCGAATCTTCGATCGTTTTGTGAAGCAGTTGGTTCAGTTGATTCAGATTTTCGTAAAGCTTAATTTCACCCATCGCTAATCATAATGATTATAGCCCATTGCAGTAATATTAGATTTTATCATAATGAAAGAGCCGTATTTATTGGAAAAGTTGCATAATGACACTATGCGTGGCCTTTGAGACCGCTTTTTCATTTTTGAACAAACAAACACATTTCGCTAGTAGATAATTCTGCCTGCAGGATATTCCAGAAAGCAAGGTTATACCCGGGTAACTTTACAGAGTAAACAGATAACCTAAACTTTCTGTTCCAAAATGGAGGTAACTTTCAGGGTATGTAAGTAGCCATATAGGAACAGGTTATGTTTGTTGTTTCAGAGGTATTCAGTGCATGATGAGGCTCCAAGTGAGCATAACAGATTCGACACAATACCTCTACTTATTTCTTCTTTGGTATGTTAAAGCAGGGGTTTTCAAACTGTGGGTCGCACAAAGTCACTTAGCTGCAGCTAAATTTACGTTACGGTGAATCAAAACCAGTACGCTAATGAGCGAACAACTCTTTAGAGACGATTCTGTTCAAAGGAATCATTTAAATTAAAGCTGCGAGTCATTTTGAGGCTGCGTCCTCCGATGTCTGCATGTGTCATCGGGACAGTCTCATTTAAGAAAAGTAACTGTCCAGTTACTTGCAGACTGTCATCAAAATAGTAAATGCTATCAAGACATAGATCGCAGCTTTCACCAGCAAGCTGAAATTGTGGAGATCCCGAGTGGAAAAAGGAGTGTGGGACATGTTTCCATCACTGTGCGTCAATGACGGTGAACGCGTCCGAGACGCTGTACATTCTCACCTCGGCGCGCGGATTCAGAAATACCATGACTATTTTCCCGATATCCGAGGTAAGATATATTTTTATTATTATATACATGTTAAACATTTAAATTTGAGTCACTCTATTAGTATACTTCATTGTAATAGTAAGCTTATCAAATCAATCATCTGTAGGTATGACAGAATGGGACTGGATACGGGATCCCTAGTGAGGCAAGAGAGCGCTGTGTCCTGACAGGAAGAGCAGAGGAGGAGCTGATAGACGTGGCTTCAGACAGGAGCCTTCAACTTCTTTTCAGAGAGTCAAAGAATCTTGGACAATTCTGGGTGTTTGTTTCCACCTTAGGAGCTGCTGCACTCAAAAGTTTTAGTGCCTTACCTGTGTGAGAGTGGATTTTCTGCTCTGACGGCAATGAAAACAAAATACAGATCTCACCTACAGCCATCACAAGACATGCGTGTCAGTCTGTCCAAAATAATTCCTAGATTAGATATGTTGTGTCCTATGAAGCAGGCATACCCTTCTCACTAATACATTTCCCTTGCTTTCTCTTAAGCTTGAAGTCGTTTTTAAACACAACTTTCTAGTTCTTGAAATTTTTTTATTGCATGTCTTTGCAAATAGGTAGAACTCAGTACTCGGTTATTCCTCTCATAATCGTAACATAACCATAAGGCTGCTGTTCTGTCATTTGAATGGTCATATTCTTATGACAAGGAAACTGCTCTGTAAATGAGGATGCGTTTTTTCCCCATATTTCCATTTAAAAATACAATGGTGGATCTTGCGATTGATTGTACTTGTCTAGGTGGGTCCTGGAATGAAAAGTTTGGGAACCCCTGTGTTAAAGCAATAGGTCACCCAAAAATGAAAATGATCTCATAATTTACTCACCCTCAAGCAATCCTAAGTGTATATGACTATCTTCTTTCAGCCGAACACATTCAGAGTTATATTAAATAATATCTTGGCTCTTCCCCAGCTTTATAATGGGAGTGAATCGTTTTTGAAGCTCCAAAAAGCGCATCCATCCATCATAAAAGTAATCCTTATGACTACAGTAGGTTAATAAATGCCTTCTGAAGTGAAGCGATCAGTTTTTGTAAGAAAAATATCCATATTTAAAACTTATAATGAGCCATTGTGTGACTTCTTAGGCTACTATATTTGAGACAATTTGGAAATCAGAGTGTATAATTATGATTAAAAGATTAGTTCACTTTCAAATGAAAATTACCCCAAGCTTTACTCGCCCTTAAGCCATGACTTTCTTCTTTTCAGAGAAATAATAATAAATATCCTTTCCATCCACATCCATTCATCATAACCGTACTCCACACGGCCTTGGAGGGTTAATAAAGGCCTTCTGAAGCAAAGCGATGTGTTTGTGTAAAAAAATATCCATATTTAACAAGCTATGAAGTAAAATATTTAGCTTCCGCCAGACCGCCTTCTGTATTCAAGTTACGAAGAAAGTGTAAACTGGTGTCGCGTCAGTTGCACTGTTTCCGTAAGTTGAATAAGGAAGGCATAGGACGTAGCGTTAGCGTTTTGAACTGCAAGAGTTTTATACTTTCTTTGTATGTTGAATACGGAAGGCGGTCTAGCGGAAGCTAGATATTTTACTTCATAACTTGTTAAATATGGATTTTTTTAAAAACAAATACATCGCTTCTCTTCAAAAGGCCTTTATTAACCCCCTGGAGCCGTGTGGAGTATGTTTATGATGGATGGATGTGGATGGAAGCACTTTCTTCAGCTCATACTCATTGGTCCCGTTCACTGCCATTATAAAGCTCAGATGCGTCAGGATATTTATTAATATTTCTCTGATTGTGTTCATCAGAAAGAAGAAAGTCATATACACCTAGGATGGCTTGAGGGGGAGTAAAGCTTGGGGTAATTTTCATTTGAAAGTGAACTAATCCTTTAAATACATTTTTCTATATAAGCTTATTGGGCACTTTATTTTACTGTCCTGTTCCCCATGTACATACTATGTACTTATATTACAATAACTGGGTAATAACTAAGTACCAACCCTGAACCTACCCCTAAACCCATGTAGTTACCTTATATTATCCAGTACACTGTAAGTACATGTACAAACCTGATTCCAAAAAAGTTGGGACACTGTACAAATTGTGAATAAAAAAGGAATGCAATAATTTACAAATCTCATAAACTTATATTTTATTCATAATCGAATATAGATAACATATCAAATGTTGAAAGTGAGACATTTTAAAATGTCATGCCAAATATTGGCTCATTTTGGATTTCATGAGAGCTACACATTCCAAAAAAGTTGGGACAGGTAGCAATAAGAGGCCGGAAAAGTTAAATGTACATATAAGGAACAGCTGGAGGACCAATTTGCAACTTATTAGGTCAACTGACAACATGATTGGGTATAAAAAGAGCCTCTTAGATTGGCAGTGTCTCTCAGAAGTCAAGATGGGCAGAAGATCACCAATTCCCCCAATGCTGCAGCAAAAAATAGTGGAGCAATATCAGAAAGGAGTTTCTCAGAGAAAAATTGCAAAGAGTTTGAAGGTATCATCATCTACAGTGCATAATATCATCCAAAGATTCAGAGAATCTGGAACAATCTCTGTGCGTAAGGGTCAAGGCCGGAAAACCATACGGGATGCCCGTGATCTTCGGGCCCTTAGACGGCACTGCATCACATACAGGAATGCTACTGTAATGGAAATCACAACATGGGCTCAGGAATACTTCCAGAAAACATTGTCGGTGAACACAATCCACCGTGCCATTCGCCGTTGCCGGCTAAAACTCTATAGGTAAAAAAAAAGCCATATCTAAACATGATCCAGAAGCGCAGGCGTTTTCTCTGGGCCAAGGCTAATTTAAAATGGACTGTGGCAAAGTGGAAAACTGTTCTGTGGTCAGACGAATCAAACATTTTTTGGAAAACTGGGACGCCATGTCATCCGGACTAAAGAGGACAAGGACAACCCAAGTTGTTATCAGCGCTCAGTTCAGAAGCCTGCATCTCTGATGGTATGGGGTTGCATGAGTGCGTGTGGCATGGGCAGCTTACACATCTGGAAAGGCACCATCAGTGCTGAAAGGTATATCCAAGTTCTAGAACAACATATGCTCCCATCCAGACGTCGTCTCTTTTAGGGAAGACCTTGCATTTTCCAACATGACAATGCCAGACCACATACTGCATCAATTACAACATCATGTCTGCGTAGAAGAAGGATCCGGGTACTGAAATGGCCAGTCTGCAGTCCAGATCTTTCACCCAGAGAAAACATTTGGCGCATCATAAAGAGGAAGATGTTGAGCAACTAGAAGCCTGTATTAGACAAGAATGGGACAACATTCCTATTCCTAAACTTGAGCAACTTGTCTCCTCAGTCCCCAGACGTTTGCAGACTGTTATAAAAAGAAGAGGGGATGCCAAACAGTGGTGAACATGGCCTCGTCCCAACTTTTTTGAGATGTGTTGATGCCATGAAATTTAAAATCAACTTATTTTTCCCTTAAAATGATACATTTTCTCAGTTTAAACATTTGATATGTCATCTATGTTGTATTCTGAATAAAATATTGACATTTGAAACTTTCACATCATTGCATTCCTTTTTTATTCGACGTCTACAGTGTCCCAACTTTTTTGGAATCGGGTCTGTAAGTGCGCATACTGTAAAATAAAGTTCAGCCGCTCACTGAATCTTTGCAATTGTTTGAGGCAAGTGTGATGACTTTGAAAAGTGTGCCAGAGCATTTTGTGTAAAGTTTTGCATCAGAAATGAAATCTGTGTGAAAAGGAACAATAATATGTAATCAGCTTTGCAGAAATTGTGCGTTTCTATAAGCACATTAGAATGAGAAATTGAGGCATTAATGTATTGATTCGGTTCTAGTGTGAATCTAATTGATAAGCACTGTGAACGTTCACAAAAAAAAAAAGAAGAAAAAAAAGAAAACATGAATAGGAGGAAGCATTGGGAGAGGAAATGGGTTAAAATGTGAGCATGAGTCACTGCTGAGCACATGGTAAACTTTACTTTGTGTAAAAGATGCTGAGCTAGATAATACTAATAAAAAATCTGTAATAGATTTAGCCTTACATTTTGTGTAATTTTACAGTAAAATACTGTTGAATGTACTTTTTTTTAAGTAAAAAGAACAAATCATCTTATTTTTTACAGTGAAAAGCCATAACATTTCCAGAATTCCCTGTGACACTTTACATTTGACGGTTTTTCATTTTAATCATTATGTTTCTTCTCAGTTTTTCAGTTATGTACATTAGGTTTTATGTTACATCTTATGTTGTTGAATGAATGTTTATTGCATTATTTTAGTGTCGTGTGTTACCATGATGGTGTTTTGTATTTGTATGACACTATGTGCATCTTCTATTTACCTCAGCTTGTGGGAAAACTATTTGTAATGGACTTTGAATCAAGTGTTTTTTTTCTCTCTATATTTTCTGTGTTATTATGGTGGATGTCAGTATATGTTAAAAGTACAGAACAGATTTACAGAACAGCTAATTCAGCGGGAAAGGGCTGTTAGATTTACAGATTTTAATATGTAATTTTTATTTATTTATTTTTTTGTAAATTACAGTTTTAAACTGTAAAATGTACAGGTTGTTCTGTAAATATGTTTACAATTTTACTGTATTTTTACTGAATTTTTCTGGCAACCACAGCTGCTTTTTTTCTGTAAAAATTACACTTTTTTTTCTCATTGTGTAGCACAAATAGAGGGCATGGGTTTGATTCCCAGGGAATGTACAGGTATAACTGATGAAATGTATATATATATGGATAAAAGCATCTGCCAAAAGCATCAATGTAATCAAAATAAAATTTAAAAATACCATTAGATGCTTTTTTAAATGATAAAAGATGCTTGTCTAATTTTTAAGATGGTAAAAGGCGAGATTTTAAGTGTTTATTTATCAGAATCAGAACAAAGTGTGCCACGTGTGCTTGCATACAAAAGGAATTTTTCTTGGTACTGAAGCTTCTAGTGCACACATTCAAATACAACAACAAGAAACATAAAATTTAAGAATAAAATATAAAAAAAAGAATAAAGACAGTGGGGTTTAATCATAATTCTATGACTAAAAGCAGCTTCTCTCTAAGGGTCTGTATTCCTTTTCTCTTTTTTTTTTTTTTTTTGGCAAACTGGAGTAAACTGCATGCATGGCTATAGTAATTTAATCATATATGCAGTTTACTAATAAAGCCTTCCTATAGCTCAAACAGTAGAGCATGATACTAGCAATGTCAAGGTCATGGGTTTGATTCCCATACAGGGAAAGCAAGACCTGATAACAATATGTACCTTGAATGCAATGAAGTCGCTTTGGATAAAATTTGGATAAAATCCAAAAGCATAAATGTAAATGGAGTCAAGATGCTTGAGTAGAAACGTCATGGAACAGCAGGTCAGCATTACGAAACATGCCAGACCTCCAGTTTTGACTTCCCTTTAAAACAGAAAAAGACCAAAAAATCCCCAGGCAGCATCTGTCCACTGGTGTGGCATCGTCCCTCCGGCTGACTGCGCTCATGGCTCTGGACACAGTGATCGGGCTCTTTACTGTGATGACTGGTAAGTGATGTTTTATTATATCTGCCCAGGTCTGCATCTGTCAAAATCAAATCAAATCCGATTATGATGCAAAGATCATTTTCTCTGAACGTCATCTTAATACTAACCACTCTAACATGCTCTGTTTTCTCACATCATTAAATAAACTTGAAAACATAGTAATACAGTATGTTAATGTTCACTAAATACATGTAACTGTATTTATGCATGTGCGCTGTGAGACACAAAGCACTTCATAACTTCCCTTTTCTATATATTGACTGTGTTGTGAAATGCTCTTGTCGTTGTCACACTGTGATTCTGGTGATGATCTGATTCTGAAGCGCTTTCAGATATATACATCATGACAAAAACCATAAAAGCAGTGTGTTCAATATTCTCATTAGGATGATCACACTGAAAGAAGTCATTTATTATCATTTAATGAGACATTTCCATGAGCAACTGTCTGTGATGACATGTGAAATATTATCAGGCTTAAAGGGTTAGTTCACCCAAAAATGAAAATAATGTCATTTATTACTCACCCTCATGTCGCTCTACACCTATAAGACCTTTGTTCATCTTTGGAACACAAATTAAGATATTTTTGATAAAATCCGATGGCTCAGTGAGGCCTGCATTGACAGCAAGATCATTTACACTTTCAGATGCCAAGAAAGGTACTAAAAACACATTTAAAACAGTTCATGTTAGTACAGTGGTTCTACCTTAATATTATAAAGCGACGAGAATATTTTTTGTGCACCAAAAAAACAAAATAATGACTTTTTAACAATATCTAGTGATGGGCGATTTCAAAACATTCCTTCTGAGCTTTACGAATCTTTTGTGTCAAATCAGTGATTCGGATCGCGTATCAAACCGCTGAAATCATGTGATTTTGGCGCTCCGACCCACTGATTCGATTCGTAAAGCTTCGAAGCTTCATGAAGCAGTGTTTTGAAATCGCCCTTCACTAGATATTGTTAAAAGTCGTTATTTAGTTTTTTTTGGTGCACAAAAATATTCTCATCGCTTTATAATATTAAAATAGAACCACTGTACTCACATGAACTGATTTAAATGTGTTTTTAGTACCTTTCTGGATCTTGAGAGAGGAAGTACCATTGGTTGCAATGCAGGCTTCACTGAGCCATCGGACTTTATCAAAAATATCTTAATTTGTGTTCCAAAGATGAACGAAGGTCTTGCGGGTGTAGAATGACATGAGGGTGAGTAATTAATGACAGAATTTTCATTTTTGGGTGAACTAACCCTTTAATTTACATCTGTTCTAATGTAAGTCATGCGTCTCTGAATTGTTTTTACAGAATTATTGATAACACTTTGTGATCAAGGTTAGTTAATGCATCAGCAATACATTTGTTACAGTGTTTATTAATATTTATTAACATTAGTTAATAAACATACAACTGTTCCATTAGTACACTACATTAACATGGACTAACAATGAAAAATACTTCTAAAGCATTCTTAGTTTATGTTAATTTCAATATTTATTAATACATTATTTAAATTAAAAGATATGTATTATATTATTTATTGGACCTGAACTGACAAATTCAATATTTTCATGATTTGTTATCACAACATTTTTTCTTTTGTCAAATCAACTTAGATAATTAATGTGGTTCAGATAGGATAATATTTTGAGTTTCTGATTTCTGATTAAACCAAATCGCCTTTATTGCATTAACTAAAAAATTTTTAAGACTCAAAATTGTGAGGCAACCAGGTAACTTACTTTTTAAGTTAAACCAGCAATTCTTTTTTTTACAGTGCAGTTGTATTTTTATTAATAACGCTAACAAAGATGAATAAACACTGTAACAAATGTATTGCTCATTGTTAGTTGATGCATTAACTAACGTTAATGGGATCTTACTGTAAAGTGTTTTATCATGTATTAGTAAATGTTGAAATTAAAATGAACTAAGATTAATAAATGCTGCAGAACTATTTTTCATTGTATGGTATGTAGTTAAAGGGATAGTTCACCCAAAAATCATTTACTCACCCTCAAGTTGTTCCAAACCTGTATGAATTTCTTTCTTCTGCTGAACACAAAAGAAGATATTTTGAAGAATATATGGGTAACCAAACAGTTGATGGACCCCATTGACTTCCATGGGGGGGAATTACTATGGAAGTCAATAGGGTCCATCAACTGTTTGGTTACCCATATAGTCTTCAAAATATCTTCTATTGTGTTCAGCAGAAGAAAGAAATTCATAAAGGTTTGACACAACTTGAGGGTGAGTAAATGATGACAGAATTTTCATTTTTGGGTGAACTATCCCTTTAACTAATGTTAAAAAATGGAAGTTTGTTGTAGTGTTACTGAAAAAAGGCTAACTGTTCCTTCTCTGTCTTCAGCGTGTCAGTGGAGGGCGACACCTGCTGTCTCACTTTCTGCCCCGGTGAGAGTGATTGTCCTGGAGGGATCGTGTCTCGTACTCCCCTGCTCCTTCAGCCCGGTTCTCCCCGCACAGAAGATGGAAGTTCGGCTCACAAGAACCCCGACTTCCTACTTAATGATGCTGAGAACGACGGTCTTCAACACTCATCGCGGGGATGCGATTCATCCAGACTTCAGAGAGCGCACGTCCCTCGCGGGGAACATCAGTTCCGGCGACTGCTCCATCAACATCGGCAGAATCAGGAAGGAAGACCAGAACACTTATGAGCTGCAGATGAGGGAGCAGGGTCGAAGGTCATGGGCTGTGGGCGCCAAGATCAACGTCAGCGTCACTGGTATGCTAATGTTGCTCTGACGTGATGTAAAACCTAAATAAATTCATTTATTTCAGTTAGCTGCCAAGGCAACATTTCTACAACATTTTCGTTTAGTTTCAGTTGAAGTATTTAAATAAATGAAACTTAAATAAAAATTAAAAATATATTTAGAAATGACAAAAAAAAAAAAAAAAAAAAACACAACAAATTACTAAAACGAAATCAAAATGTTAGGAAACACTATATAGATATATATTTAAAATAATAAAAATGACAAACAACAACATTTCTACAACTTAAACTAAAATGAAAACAGAAAATAAATCTAATAAAAAATATTAATAAAAAATTATATGGACATATTTAAAAAAATAAATAAATAAAAATAAAAATGACAAAAGCACAAACATTTCCAAAACAAGCTAAAATGAAAATGAAAAAAATAAACATTCAAATTATAAATAAAAAATGTATAGACATAAAAAATTAATAAAAATGGCAAAAAAACAACAAAATTATTATAACTTTACCCAACATTAAAATTAAAATGGAAATTAAAAGAATAAAAAGTCATAAATAATAATAAAACTACATTAAAAAAACTAGTAGAAATACCAAAAACAGACAACAGCATTTCTAAAACAGTAACTAAAATTAAAATGACAATGGAAAATATAAAACAAATAAAATAAACTAATTTAAAATATAAATAAAAACTATAATAGTATATTAAAGGTGCAGTGAGCGATTTCTGAGAAAGGCTGCTGAAAGTGGATCTGACTGAGCACCAAAACACCTGTAGCCAATCAGCAGTGAGGGGGCGTGACCACTCATGAGGGGGGAGGTGCCTATGCTGCATAGTATGTTTGCAAATTTTGGGGGCGGAGCTATCAAGATAGGGGTGTGATCCTTTTAGGTATGGGTGTGATTGTTTTGGTGATTTCAAATATCAGCAGCGTTTCTCAGAAATCACTTACCGCACCTTTAATGATACTAAAATAACACTGATATTCATGCGATTTTACATCTATTAACACAGAATATGTGTATGTGTATCTCATCATCAGGTACGCCGGAGCCGCCCGAGGTCACTGACCCGGGGCCCGTGAAGGAGGGTCAGCGGGTGGTGTTGAACTGTTCAGTGAAACTCAGCTGCCCGTCCGAACGTCCCCGTCTGCTGTGGAAGTGGGAGCGAGGCGATCAGGGCGGCAGCAGCGTTCACGGAGACACAGAGCTGCAGCATGGCCCGGGAGAGTTACCGGTGATGTGGACGTCACTGTCCTTTACTGTCCCGAAACACTCAAACCCCAGAGTGCGATGTGAGGTGGACTATCTGAAGAACAGGAGATCTTCATTCACCCGAGAGATCCTCGTTCACTGTAAGACGTCAAAGATCCTTATCCACTAATCACAAACAAGCAAAAAAGTCATGTAGAACCTAAATTCAAAACAAAAGGGGTGGTTGATTATGATTTTACTTTTTAACTGTAGTTAGTGTGTAATGTTGCTGTTTGAGCATAAACAACATCTGCAAAGTGACGACGCTTAAAGTTTAATGCAAAGGGAGATATTTTCTTTTAAAGAATTCTTAATTTAAGGACTACAATAAACTGATAGGGACTACAACGAGCTTCTTTCTGGGTTGGTGACATCACTAACCCTAAAATTTACGTAAACCCGAGAACACGTAACAAAGGGGGTGAGGTCATGTTGGGCTGCTTTAGAGAAGAGGAAGAGTTGTTGTAGTAGAGTGTTGTTACCATGCCGTCATTTTACACCGGACTGCTTTACAAACGAGGGTCAATTCAACACTAGATTTGCACAAAAGATTAACATGACGGCACATTCTAGTCGATGAGTTAAATCAACTCCACAGCAACTACATAAATTTATCCACTAACCATTCAGAAACGTCCAGTTTCATTCTAAAAGTTGTAACTTCTTCCTGAGTCTCTCCATCAGTGTCGACTCCGGTTTGAACAATGTAAGGCTGAACACCATTACTGACAATCCTCATTTTGGCTGCGTGAGATTCTCTAGCTTTGTTGTTGTTGATCAACTGAAGCGTGAGCTGTTAAAGCTCCACCCTTTTCTGGAAAGGGGGCCGGGAGCAGCAGCTGATTTGCATTTGAAGGGACACGCACAAAAATGGCGTGTTTTTGCTCACACCCAAATAGGGGCAAATTTGACAAGCTATAATAAATGATCTGTGGGGTATTTTGAGCTGAAACGTCACAGACACATTCTAGGGACACCAGAGACTTATATCACATCATGTAAAAGCTTGTTTTGTTGTCTTGAGGCCCCCTGGTTGATAACCACTGATCTAAAGCAGTGATGTACTAAATGATTCTAAATGTTTCTGGTCTCCTCACAGTTCCTCCCAAAGACGTCTCCATTCAGGTCCTCACGGTATCTGTCCGGGTTGGAGGAAATGCTCTGCTGAGTTGTTCCTGTAAGGCCGACCCACCTGCGTTTGAATACCAGTGGTCAACCGTTCAGTCGGGAAACACAGTGATCCTCCCCAAACGCACTCCCACCATCCGCATCTATAATGTGACCCGAGACACGCGCGCTCAGTGCACCGCTACCAACAGACTGGGACGGGCGACGTCTCGCCTGACGGCCCTCAATGTGCAATGTGAGTCAACAGCCTCCAGCCTCCTGCCAAATTAATAGCAACACACATTAACTAAATTCTTAATATTTCTTAACTTTCTGAATGTTATTAATTTATATAATTACTATTAATATTGAACATCAAACTGGTTTCTTAGCATTTTCTTTACATAAAGCACAAATGCTCTGCATTTTTCGGCCTTCTTTTGATTGACAGGATATATCGGCCCTGACCATCAGCTGTTTTTAAACTATTGGCCGATAGCCAATAGTGTGAAAATTTGCTTTTATCGACTGATACCGATTATTGACCGATATATCGGTGCATCTCTAATTTTGAAGTTGTTTTTATTTTTTATATCTTCTGTTATTGTTTTAATTTCAATTTTATTTAAAGTTTTAGTAAGTTTGTTGTGTGTTTTTGTTATTTATAGTGGGTTTTTTATTTTAAAAATGTCTATATAGTATTTTTTTTAACATAAAGTTGAATTAAATTTAATTTAATTAAAAGTTGAAATAAAAAAAAGTTTTTTAGATTTTATTGTATTCCAGTATTTTTTTATTTAAAGTAACAAAAACGTTTTTTATGGTTCTAGTTTTGATTTTAATTTTTTGTTAACTATAATAACCCTGCTATAGAAACCTGTGAAACATGACACAAAATTACTTTCTGCTTCTGCATTCTGTCCTTTTTTGTTTGTCTCATGTTGTCCATGTCCATTATTCTTGTCTCTGTAGACACTCCTGTGATTCTGTCCAACTCGTCCTGTGACTGGGATGGGACGCTGCTGTCCTGCTCCTGTGCTGTGGACTCAAACCCACGTCCCGCTATCACCTGGAGCGTGAACAGGACTCATCTGCCGGAGGGATATAACACTTCTTTTTCTTATTTCAACCACATACTGGTGGCGACTCTCAGCGGGAACACAGATGCTCCTCTGCCGGTGGAATGTTACGCGATCAACTCACTGGGAAACGACTCTCACATACTGTTTGAGGCTCATGATGGTACGCTACGGCTGAACAATGACATTTAGAAGATTATAGTTTGTCATTATTTACTCATGTTGTTTTTCAATCCATATTCTGTTATATTTCCTGTTGAATCTGTTTTCAGTGATTCTGTAACTGATCCAAAAATCCTGCAGATTCGCACCGAATGGGAACACTTAGAAAGTTCTGAACAACCTTCTGTTTTAAACTATTAAATATAATCGTTGATAATAGAATGATGCTTTTATCTACCAATAATAATGTAGTAAAAAAAACCAGCTCTGTTTAACACAATTTTAGTGTTTATATCCATTCAGCAGATTTTTCCCAAAAGGACATTAAAAAATATTTTAAAAAATAATAATAATTAGAAAATAGTCACAAATGGCTAGAAAAGTCATGTAAATTAAACTTTTAATTATTTATAATTATTATATTGAATTATTTTATTATATTATGTAATTAAATATTAATTAAATTAATATTAATTCAATATTAATTTATATATACATAAACAAATAAATATAATTTAAAATATTTACATAAAACTTTAAATATTTAATTACTAATTTAAAAAAACGTTTACATATTCTATCTGATATTACGATACTTTAAGATGCATTATAATGAGGAAATTATTTTTTTTCACAGGTCATCTGATATGGACTCTAATAACGACAGCATGTGCAGTGCTTTTCCTTCTGCTGCTGAGTCTTCTTCTAATATGTTACTGCTGTTGCTGGACAAACAGACAGTAAGATCCTTGTCACTAATGTTTTATCATGTGCTTATATCTAGTGCAATCTCATCTGACTAAGTGTTAATAACATCTGAACTCTTTTCTTGTTGAAAAGGAGACGTGTCATGACCTACAGACCTCCTGCAATACATCCAGAGAGTCTCGGCATCTATCAGGAGCGCATGCCGCTCTACATTAACTGCAGTGAGGTCACACACATCTACACCAACGGCAGTTACCAGCTCATCTATCAGAACTGCACTCCACTTTTTGTACGAAGCAAACAGGTAAAAAGCGATGACGTGCTCATGAAGATTGGTAGGGTTTGTGTTGAGCCATTCATTAGTCTGGTTGCTTGATGAGAAAGAGATGAAATGTTGTTGCCGCACGACTGTAGCAGCAGAGTATTCTTTTGTTTAACGGAACTGAGAAACACCTGATGACGACACGGTTTGATGTTTGGTTGACCAGTCAGCAGAAAGGGATGTTTCATTCCCACCCACATGTAGAGATTGGGTGCTTCTCAAACACAAGCTTTCATCCTAGTAAGGCTGCGTATCTCGGGTGCTCGGGCACCGCTGAAGGCCATCTCAATTTGAAGGATCCTTGGAAGGCAGCCTTTGTTACGCATTCCTTCATTCAGCTCATTTTGAAGGACACAAAGGATACACTTGATGCGTCCTTCAAAATGAGCTGAATGAAGGTATTTTGAAGAATATGAGTAACCAAACAGTAGATGGACCCCACTGACTTCCATAGTATGGAGAAAAAATACAATGGAAGTCAATGGGGCCCATTAACTGTTTGGTTACTGATATTCTTCCCAATATCTTCTTTCATGTTAAGCAGAAAACAGAAATTCATACAGGTTTGAAACAACTTGAGGATGAGTAAATTATGACAGAATTTTCATTTTTGGGTGAACTATCTCTTTAATATTGAATGCAGAAAAATAATAACTTTTTTGTTTTTTCAAAAAAAGAAAAACAAGAATTTGGCTTGATTATTAATTTTACATTTAGGGGTAGAAAATGGATAAACACTTTGAATATTTGATTTCCACATGTCCCTTTTTGCTGTCATCAGTTGTTCCTCAGTTCCATGCAACAGAATAATGGGCTTCGTCTGAAATCATACTTCTAGTATGTGAAAGACAGTATGCCAACAGAGTAGTATGTCCAACTACATAGTATTCAAAAAAGTATGCAAAAAGTCCCCTTCCGCCGAGATTCTGTAGTGCACATTCGATGGACACTTTACTATCCCATGAGGCCACAGGAGTGGATTTATCAATGTAAGTGAAGCGACGCAACAAACGCTGGTAGGTCACGTGGCAGTAACAATATGGCGGATGTAGTACGTCCAAATTTCATTCATAGTACCCATATTCATACTATATAGAGCGTAAATTCAAAGTAAATTCAAATGTAGTACCTACTCAGACGCAATTTTGGATGCAACAATAGTTAACCGCTGCTAAACTTGTATGAATTGATGACATTTTACTTGATCTTTTGAATTTAGATGTTAAATTTTAAAATTTAATGTTAAATATTAGAATGTTGAATTTTTAATATTGCATGTTGAATTTTGGATTTTTTTTTTCCAAAAAGAGCATTTATTAAAACTCTAAACTTTGTAATTGGGTCTCTGGTGCATCTACCAACCCGGAAAACAAGAAAAAGGACAACCCAGTAACTTTGTTTTGGCAAGCCTTTTTCTGAAGCATGTGAAAAAACGAGCCGCTCAGATTCCGCTCCCCTAGTGATGTAAGGAGGGGATCTTATTATAATATTTATGCCCCCTTAATCTGCATGTTTCCACCCACAGCGCCGCCATTTTGTTTTCGCAAGTGACAACAGTGTACCACTTCTAACACCATAACAAGAGTTCGAGCAAAGCATGCTAACTGTTCTGTCGTTGGCTGCACAGACGAGCACAGAACACTATTTAGAGTCTCGTTAGCTTGGATAGCCTGCAAGTTGACTCTGGCAAGCTGCTAAAAAAGGAGCATTTTTGTCCAAGCGATACTTTGGAAAAAATATTAGACCATTCACAGCATTTGATAGCAGTCATAAATGTTAGCCTAGTGTATTTTGCACAAAAGATTAACATGACGGCACATGCTAGTCGATGAGTTGAAACAACTCCACAGCAACTACATAAATTTATCCACTAACCATTCAGATTCATTCTAAAATTTGTAACTTCTTCCTGAGTCTCTCCATCAGTGTCAGACTCCGGTTTGAACAATGTAAGGCTGAACACCGTTACTGACAATCCTCATTTTGGCTGTGTGAGATTCTCCAGCTTTGTTGTTGTTGATCAACCGAAGCTCGAGCTGTTAAAGCTCCACCCTCTTCTGGAAAGGGGGCCGGGTGCAGCAGCTCATTTGCATTTAAAGGGACACATACAAAAACGGTGTGTTTTTGCTCACACCCAAATAGGGGCAAATTTGACAAGCTATAATAAATGATCTGTGGGGTATTTTGAGCTGAAATTTCACAGACACATTCTGGTGACACCAGAGACTTATATTACATCTTGTGAAAAGAGGCATTATAGGTCCCCTTTAACATTATATAAGTGAAAGTCATGGAGAGGGGGCGGGGGGCATCTGTATTTATAAAAGGCATGTGAAATAATGATGACGACTAGTTGCATTTGATGTTAAAATGCAGCTGTCTATGTGTTGCAGATACATAAGAGACAAAGAAGAGGGGCCAGACGACAGCGAGCGCAGCTGGAGAGACCGACCCCCATCACGACAGACTCTGACACGGCCATCTATGTGGAGGTCATATGATCACAGCATTAACATCTTCATCAATGAATCCTCATATAACAGAAATTAAATTACCTATGTGTGTTTTGATGATTTCTACCTGTGCATTTTAACTGAGAACTGAGTCTGTGCTGATGTTGTTTCTGTATCAACTAGCCTCCAGAAATAAAGAAATAAAAAAACAATGTGTTGGGCAACTCAAAGAATATGAAGAATATGCAGAAATTTATGTGAATGAATATTGTTTGGCTGTTTGCAAAAACAGAATCATTTTTGACAGTTTTTAATATACATTTAAATGCATATTTGTTGAAGGTGAAGTACAAACTATACAAATCTCAGCCAATGCATATATCTGTTTTGCTGAGAAAGGTCAGATACCTCAGGCATTACTGAGATTACTCTTAGAAGATGAGTAATCAGTGATTTGCATTTCAGTCTGCAGTCATTTCATGTTATTGTCATGAACACTGAGCTATGGAAAGTCACATTTGAGAGTTTATGAAGAATTTCCTTTGACGTGCGTTTAAAAGGTAAGTCTATTACTGAGAATTCTTCGCATTTCTATCATTGAAAAGTCATTATATCAAATGTGGTCTTTGTACATTCCAAGGACCATATATTCATAAAATGCTAAAGGACAGAGTCATGAACTGAAAGTATTAGTCCTGAGCAGAGGTGTAAAGAGTATCTGAAAACCATACTTGAGTAGAAGTACAGATACCTTACATCGAAAATAACTCCTTTACAAGTTACAAGTAACCAATTCCAATACAACTTGAGTAAAAGTCTTAAAGTATCTGATTTTAACAGTACTTAAGTATTTTACTCATACTGAATGTAGGCTCAAAGATGCACTAGTCCTCAATACCTAAGAGACATGTCAGTGAAAATAAGAAACAGTTTATCTGTAAGATGAGAAATCATGTTTATTTTGAATACCTCAGTATTGCAATAAAGCAAGGTCTACAAACTCTCAAGTCTCAGTTAAACTCAAGTGCACAAAAAGGCCATAAGTAAATCAATATCCATTAAAAAGGTCTCATCAATATAGCGGATAAATAAAACAATGTTAAGTAAAATTAAATAGTCAATGTCTACTTGCACTAGATGTGCTGGTTTCAGCCTCATCACCGGCTGCAGTCGTGACCTCACATCCTAAATCAAACATCTGCGATTCAGAAACTACCTGCTAATGCACTCGCATTCACGTAAAGTAGCCTTGCTGACAAGTGTGGGTGAGTAAAGGCAAAACACACAAGATATAGTACCTTCAATGCCCCTAGATGGCGATATCGCTTCTTTATATCAGAAACAAACTGCTGCAGAAAAAGTTAGGTGGCATGCAAAATGTAATGTGTAATTGTATTACTCATCATAAATGCACTGGAGTAAAAAGTACATTTACTTGCTCAAAAATGTAATCAAGTAAAGAGTAAAAGTTGCTAATATCTTTGATACTCAGTACAACTACAAAGTAGCCAGAAAGATACTTAAGTACAGTAACTAATTACATTTACTCAAATACTTTACACCTCTGGTCCTGAGGACAATAAAAGTATAGAGTTTATTGGAAACAAAAACCTGCCTAAGGCTGAGTTTGGAACAGGACAATGTGCAAAAGGTTGTTTAACAGTAAGATTAAATTACAACATTTATTTAAAAACAAACATCTATGTGAAAGGCTATTGTAGTTTATTATAGGCCCTACTACGGGGCTGTTGAATGCTCGAATCTGATTGGTTGACGAACATTCTAAGGTGTACATTTTTTTCAGGGAAATGCACAGCTAAAGTAGTTCTAGGCAGGTCTTGACCGCATTACAGTTTTATATCACTTCGCCAAATTATTTCAGGACCTACAGCCTACAAACGCAAAAGAAACAAAACCCACAACAACACCGACCAAGCAAATAAATATAGTAAACAATAGGATGAAAACAACAAATTATTGTCATCGTTTTTGCCACAAAATATGTTTTATTGTGTCCTGAAAACACTCTCTCTCTCTTTCAAACGCATGTAATGTTACTGTATAGTACGGACACACACTCGCATAAAACGTTTTGTCAGCACTGCTCTGACGAATCAATCAGTAAAACAGTTTAGCAACTTAAAAGCTACATGACATTTCTCACCAGCGAGGTAGTAACTGTGTGGTTCTTGAGGTAGATAAACTTACAGTTTCGCTGTTAGTAGAGACTATTAGTAGAGAGGCACAGACTCAGGTAGCTAATTCACATATGCTTACTTATGCTTATTCAGCTGCGTTAATAACTGTATTATTAGTCTGCTATCAATGGCTCAAGCCTGCTTCACTAGTTCTGAAATGACATTTTGGAATTAGAGGCTTGGGATGAGATGCGTAAGAAATTAGTCCCCCACACAAGAGTATTTAAGGACAAAAACATGACTAATGTCTTGAAATACAAGATCTGAACAGTGTCTTGAGGTGTGGTAACTGTAGTATAAGTGGAATAATTGACTCCGGTCCACTGAGTTCTTAGAAAATAATGCACACCCGAGGTGTAACTCCGCTTAGCGTCGTGGCCGCATCACCAACTCGGGTGTGCATTTTCTTCTAAGAATTCAACGGTCTGGAGTCAATTATTCCTTACTTATTGTTTCAGTTTCTAAGATTGTGCTCATAGCAGAGAGAAAGGAAAAGACAATGGGACAGAGAGACCAATGCCCAAAAATATTTCACTCTCAAATACTTAACTCTTTTGCGAAAAGTAAAAGAGTAAGAGTAAACGAATGAATGAATAAAACGAGTAAATTAATGAATAAGATATTCCTTTATGTATGACAGCTCTCAGTTTGTAAATTAGTATAATTTAAATGTCATTTTCTTTAAGACGTTTGACAACTTCCGTTTTTTCCTGAATGTTTTGCAATTACAACGGACTTTTATTTTACTAGCTACGAGATCCTGTGAAGCGTCGCTCTGCCTCTGATATGGCGGTAGGCGGAAGTGACGTCACGTGTTGTGAATTGAGAGGGAGTTTGTATGCGTGTTAGTGAAACGGTCTCCACACAAACTACAATAAGCCATATAACTGAGGTCTGCGGACTTTGGATTTCGGTACAGTGTTCTTAATTTAATTCAATCGAGTGTCTGAATGTTTTCAGCCCTGCTTCTGTCTATTTAATGCCCGCTGTAATGCAACTCTATTGTTTGCTAACAGAGCACTGTGAAATGAAGCATGCTAGTTAACATAACTAGTCGCTTTAATGGTCGAATACTAAAGTTACCACCAGAGACGTGGTAGAAAATCATTAGGTCCAGATACGAGCTGATAATGTAGTCTCGTATTATTATGAATGACAGCTAGTCTAACAGATACTCAGTGTAAACAAAATATATATTGCAAGATATTAACTGTTTTCAAGTCTGTCTCTTTTAGATAATGATTGAGTTGATGTCTTAAATAATTTTGTATTTTTATGAGGCCATAATGCATTTGTGTCATGCAAATATTTAAGTAGAATATGATGAAATATATCCTAGGTTAGATAACGGTAAAAATGCCAATATTTTAAATATGAATGTCGTTGTTGTCACTTTTTTGGCATTATTATTCTGTGCATTAGTTAATATCTGACCCTAGTAACCACAATATTTATGTATTACTCTTGTGTAGATTAAAAGACATTTGATGTCGAATCGAATGATTCTTTTGAGTCGATTCACAGATTGAGTGAATCCAGCAATCACAAACAACTGGAGAGGTGGTGAAAAAAGGCACGACAATTCATTGCTCAGAATTTATTATAGATCATAGTCTTATGCAGGTCTGCTGCATCTTTACACTTTCTATTACATTTATAATTTTCACAGTTAATGAATATTAAATAAAAATAATTTTGTTCTACAGTGTTTTCAGGTTTTATGAGACCAGAGACGAGTGTTGAACATGCCTGAAATCAAACTTAAGCATATTGTGTCTTGCAGCAGTGAGGACAATGTAAGTAGCCTTTTATATTTAATCACAATAATATGATTTAGTGGCTCTCCAAAAAAAAAAAAAAAAAAAATCAAGGCCACCTTAAAACCAACGTACAATAACCTAGAATCGAGAGAAGATTCTGTATGTGAGGACAGAGAGAGATCTATTGAAACAGAAAATTTGAAAGGATGAATCAAACTCTAACTCTGTTTTTAATAGTTTAAATGAGAGACATCTGTCTGAACACTCTCACAAGATTAGGACGAATTGAAACTAGCTAATAACATGACCAAATAAAAGTATTGTTTATTTATGAGACTTGTTGAATCCTTTTGCACAGACTCACAAGGCAGACAACCTCTTGAGCTCTGACACGTACAGGAAATGGAAAGCTGCAAGACCTGGAGAGAAGCAAGTTTCAGTCATTCTTCAAGTATGACTTTTATTTCTGTTTATTAATATTTCATTATTTAAAAATAGAAAGAATATTTATTTATCAAATACATTAATACAAATCTTTTTTATTTCCAAGATAATAACTGAACAACACTTGTATTTATTTTAATAACTTTACTAATGATTCCTTTAAATTACATTTTTTGTCTCTGTTGTTTTTCCAGTTGGAAAAGGAAGAGCAAATTCACAGCATAGACATTGGAAATGAAGGCTCTGCTTTCATTGAGGTCCTTGTTGGACACTCCACATCAGTCAAAGATCAAGACTTTGAGGTGTGTATTAAAGTTACAAGCTTTAGCAGCATCAAACTGTTTAAATTGCATTATCTTAGAATACATTAGTTTGTTATTAGCCAAAAAGCAGCTTTACAGAAAATGATTTTAATGTTTATAATATCTTAATATCGTCATGCCTTATAGCTGCATTTAGCAGATGAGAGCTGTATGATAATATAGTTTACATTTTGCAACGAAATAAACAATCAAGCAGTTGATATTTTCTGTATAGCATATATTGCTTGACATTAGTGTACTTGTATATCCAACTTTATATAAAGAGCTAGGTGATAATATAGTTACATTTTGTGAAGAAATTTAAAAAAAAAATCTTTTCAGCAAGTCTTTCAATAATACATTTTTCCATCTTAATTATGAACACCTAACACTCCACCATAGTAGATCAACTAATGAGCACAATATGTATATGTACAATTCATATTTATTTATTTGTGACACCCATGCCTACTTATTATTTTTTGCTCTTATAATTACCAACACATTCAAAATAATAGCTGCATAGACAATACATCTCTTATACACCCATGTAAATAGCATCTTGTAGTGGTCAGTATTATTTTAGTATCATTGAGATACTATCATATTTTTTATTATTAATAATTTGAATTTATTTTTATATTTTCTGGAGGGATTTTAGGTTGTGTTAAAAATGCTTGCACTCTGCCCTTGACTATACATTTAAAATGTTTTTAATGTTTAAAATTAAATGCAAAATTAAATCTGACTAGATTCAGTTTGGGTGAATTATACACGATACATATTGTTGCAATTTTGTTTTGCGATATAATGTAATGCAATATATTGTTACACCCCTAAAATATACCATTTACATTAATTCATATAGCACACAAATATTTCCTTGACAATTAAGTCCTTGACAAGTTTTTTAATGTTTTATTTTATTTCAGTTAAAGGTGACCTATTATGCCCCTTTTCACAAGATGTAATATATGTCTCTGGTGTCCCCAGAATGTGTCTGTGAAGTTTCAGCTCAAAATACCCCACAGATAATTTATTATAGCTTGTCAAATTTGCCCCATTTGGGTGTGAGCTTGAAATGTAAATGAGCTGCTGCTCCCGGCCCCCTTTCCAGAAGAGGGCGGAGTAAATTTTTTTAAATGGTTTAGTTACCTATAATAGTAAACTGCAATTTTGTATATCTGTTTATTCTTTACATTCTGCATCTTGTATCTATGTTAAGTTGTTTCTTGTTTGCTTGGGCACACTTGAGGTATAAAACTGATTCTGAATAATGTGTCATTTTCAAAGCTTGTTGGTGTTAATGTGTCTTTCTTGTGACCCGTTGTAGGTTCTGTTGGTCACGTCGTCCTTCATGTCACCCACAGAGAGCCGTAACGGCACAAACACAAACCGAGTGCGCTTCTTCGGACCCACCCAGCTGGTGAAGGCCACGGCGCAGGAGAAGTGGGACCGCGTGAAGATTGTGTGCAGTCAGCCTTACAGCAAGGTGAACACTGTCATTATTTTCTCTCATGTCAATTAAATCCCGTCACGACAGTAAGAGTGAATTGCGAGCTTTTATTCTCTGTTTGTGTGCAGTCAATAGCGTATGGAATCACCTTTATAAAGCTACATTCTCCTCCAGACGATAATGATGCTCCCATCAAAACTCCACCGGTGAGTGCTGTTCCTCCACAGCTTGTGTTCAGTGTTCCTGCTGTTTGACAGCGTGAGCTCTTGAGATCTGTTGTCTCTCTTCCTAACAGAAACTAACTAAACTGGGTCAATTCCGTGTTAAAGACGAATCCCCTTCTTCTGGCTCAAATATCCAGCCGGGAAGTCTTTTCTTTAGCAGAGAGAGCACTGCTAAATCCAGCACAGGACTGAAAGGTATTGCATATTACGGTATTAATGTAAACTGTTTATAATGAATCCCATAGGCTACATAAATGGTTGAGTTTAGACAGTTTTAAAGCTGCACTCCACAATTTTTGGCCCTCTAGCGGTTAATAAACAGAACTGCACGCGTCTTGGGGAAGAACATTGTAGCCGGAGCTACTTTTCTCCGTGTATATCTATGGCGAGTCACGCAGGTACTGTGATACTCTGCGGCGGGTCCTACCAGTCCGGTCTGAAATAGTCCGAGTATAAACACTTATTATAAGTGTACCATAATGATTCAGGGTAAGACAAAAACACGGTTTGGAAAATGGTTTCATGTTGTACATTCTCATTATATAATTTTTGTACACAAAAAAAGTTACGGACAGCAGCTTTAATTTAGCAATTGAATATGGAAATGGTGCATCAAATATGATAAACCCAGACATCATATCATACATTTGGGTTTCCATGTTTATTCATTTTTAATTCAGTTAAAAATAAAATACATGAATTAATAATATATAATATTTAACCCCTTAAGTGTCACCCCCATTTTTGATAATAGACATGAAAATGCACTATTCAAACTTAAATGATTATAATTCAAGAATGCTTTGGAGTACAGACCTAAGTTTGGTCTTGTTTTAAAGAAGACACCCAGCAATGAGAACGAAATTAACTAAAAGAAATTAAAGTACTGTTTCCTTGGTAACGCAACATCCAGTTTCAAAACAGGCTGAATCTTTGTCTTTGTTAAAGTATCTTGAGAGTATTGTATAGTGAGATCAAATCAAATCAAATCAGTGCATTAGTGTATTGTTACATCCCTCATAAATTTTGTGCACATGGTCCAATATTCAGTGTGGAGAGGGGGAATTATATTGTATAAAATATTACTGTTCCTCTAAAGTGAATCCATTTTGTTTTCCGTGCAAGCCAGATTTTATCCATCCTTGGTGAATGTTAATTTTGGGTCCTGTGTATACAGAAGTACATAGAAGTAAATGTTGTAATAATCATAGAATCATTATTATCTGTTTGTTTCTATCAGTGTCTCCTCAGAATGACAGGTTGAGTTATGCCGCTGCTGCTTTGAAGTCCGACGGTTCGTCCACACATTCGTCTTCTAGCAGCACCAGCACACAACAGGTACCGACCCGTTTGCGCCTTCCTCTCCAGAACATGTAGATCAGTACTAGGGATGGAGCGAGTTTTCAGTTCTTTTTTTAGTTGTGCGACTACTGTTCGGGGGCTGTAAGATTTGTTTTTTTGAAAGAATACTTTTATTCAGCAAAGACTCATTAAGTTGGTCAAAACTGACAGTAAAAACTTTTATAATGTAAAAAAAAAAATAAAATATTCAGTGCTGTTCTTTTGAATCTTTTATTCATCAAAGTATCATGAAAAAAACACAACATGAAAAGCACAACTGCTTTCAACATTGGTAATAATCAGAAATGTTTCTTGAGCAGCAAATCAGGATATTAGAATGATTTCTGAAGGATCATGTGACACTGAAGACTGGAGTAATGATGCTGAAAATTCAGCTTTGATCACAGGAATAAATTACATTTTAAAATATATTCACATAGAAAGCAACTATTTAAATTATATTTTACAAGATTACAGTTTTTACTGTATTTTATTTATTATAAAATAAATGCAGACTTGGTGAGCATAAGAGACCAACCCTAAACCTTTGAACACCCCAGTTTTTCTCTCTTCAGGAGTGGAGCTGTATATTAACAAACCCTATATAACTGTATTCCTGTCCTCTAACTAATGAGTGGCCCATTTTACTTCCTTATTAAATTAGCTGCAGCGCTTTGGTCACCATAAATCATCTCTCCGATGCGAACACAGTTGCTGATGCTGTTGTTTTTATGCTGAAGTGGTAGATATTTTGTAGTCACCTGCAATGGATTATTGATAGCATTCCAGAATTATATCCTTATAATAACTTGAACTGGAAAAACTGTGAATCTCAGCATCTGAGATGAAGATGCTGCACCTGCTGTAGGACATCAGCGGCTACCCATTGAAAATATTAAAGTCGCCATGAAATCAAAACTAACTATTCTAGTTTTTTCAGAATTTCATTATTTTTCAGAATTTTTTTAAATTCATGTGCCTCGTAATCTTTAATCAAAATAACTTGACCTCCCTCTTTCAGCGACATCTCTTCCTTCCTCTGATGATGTATTTACTGGTGTGAGGGCGGGGCAACCTGTCACTCATATGACATCAACCAATAGCAAACCACAACCATCCAATCAATTCCCCATATCAAACAAAATCAAGTCCCCCGCTACATTTTTTACAGAATCTGTTTCACTTCATACGTCATGATAGGGAAGAAAATACTATTGCAACTTCCATTTCATGCTGACTTTGTTTAGAAGAAAACTCATTAAAGAAACAGTTGATAAAAATGTTATTTTTTCCCTCATGTTGCTTCAAACCTGTATGACTGATGGATGAGAGGATGGTGATTGTACTTGTCAAGCTCCAGAGTACCATAAAAGAAAGTCTGTTCTTTGAGAACCGCTGCTTGATGTGTTTCCTGTTGTGTTTCTTATAGGCTCCTGTGAAGAGGAAGTTTGAGTTTAGTAAAGAGCGTCTGGAAGCCACAGGTCCGCCGTCCAAAAAGCCCAGTTCATCTGCCTCTGCTGAATCAAACTCTGCCACGCCAAAATCTAAAGCAAAAAACAGTCCCATCTCCACCGGTAAATAAAAAGATTATTTCATATTCATTGAACACATGAAGTCAATAGTTCTCAGAAACTCGGAATGTCCAAATTTCTGGATTAAAGAAGTTTTGAAAGCTGAATGTTTTTCAAGGTTTCTGCTCTTTTAAGCTAAAGACTCTCCATGACTTTTCTAGTCGTTTGTTTTTTTTACTCACCATTTTTACCTGAAATTATTTGTAAATATTTTAGAGCTTGGCATAACAAAAAAAGGTATATTCACTATAAAAATGCGATAAGATTTTTAAAATGAGGCTTCCTCATATTATCAAGGTTTTCCAAGACTGTGAGAATCCTGGTTATTCAAAGACAGACTGTTTTAGAGTAGGTGAATTAAAATAAGAAATATGCAGTATATATATATTACACCGCCCTGCATCATATTTGCTGAATGAAATCCAATACTAATTTAGCTAAAAAATAGCACGCCACACTTTCTCACAAAATATGATGTGCATTTCGTGGCATTTTTGCTTTCAACAACCATTTGTGAGGTGAAGAAGTCTTGTATTATCTCTTAATCACCAGAAAAATTGCCACAAAGACGTGATTCCTCTAAGCCAGGTTAAAACTATTTCACATTCATGACTTTTTATTTCAAGGTTTTTTTGCAAAAGCTGATTTTTATTTATTTATTTTCTTTTCCCAAGATGCAAGGCTGTGTACAATAAGGTTCCATTAGTTAACTTTAGTTAATGTATAAACATTAACTAACAATGATCAATGCATTTGTTAGTATTTATTAATCTAAACAACTGTTCATTGTTAGTTCATGTCAGCACAAGTCTATTAAATAATATTAACAGATAACTTTTGACTTTAATAATCTATTAGTAAATGTTGAAATTAACATGAACGCGTTTTAATGTATGCTTTAGAAGTATTTTTCATTGTTCATGTTTACTAATGAAGTTAACTCATGTTAACAAATAAAACCTTATTGTAAAGTGTTAGCAATGTATAAAATAGATTTTTTCCCCCCCGTTTTAGTAGTTTATTTAAATGTTACATTTCTTTTAACTACTTCTCAATAATTTTAAGTCATTTTGAGGCCTCCTTTTTGAGAACCACTGCACAAACTGAATTCTTGATGGTAAATTTGTAGCTTCTCCAGGCCAGAAGACATCAGACAAGAGAGAGAGTCCTAAATCCAAGCCAGAGCCCAAACCAAAACCCAAACCTAAGCCCAAGTCTGCAGAACCGGTTGCTTTCAACCGCATCATGGAGGGAGTCATGTTTGTCCTGAGTGGCTTCCAGAATCCCTTCCGCGCAGAGCTGCGGGACAAAGCCCTGGCCATGGGAGCCCGATACAGACCCGACTGGACTCCAGACTCCACACACCTCATGTAAGGAGCTCGTCCATCAAAAAAGGCAGTCAGAGCCTCATGATGTGTGTCAGCATTCAGAGACACCTCGTGTTTGTTGAGCTTTTTGTCTCTCTCCTGCAGCTGTGCGTTTGCCAACACTCCCAAGTACAGTCAGGTGAAAGCGGCCGGAGGCATTATCGTCAGGAAGGAGTGGGTGATGGACTGTTACAAAACAAAGCAGAAGATTTCCTGCAAACGGTGAGACAAACTGCAACATCGTGTCAGAGAGCTTTTATTTTTGTTTGTCATTATTAGTAGCTGTCAGCAGATGTGAGTTCGGATCATGGAAATTTTTTTCTGAACGACTAAAACTATTAAAAATATAATTATTTTTATTTTATTTTAAAAAAAGCTGAGATAAAATAAAATAAAAATATTCAATTAAAATTATGAATGTTGTCTTGGCATTAAACTGAGTAACAAAATAAGTTAAAATACTGAAATCACTAAAACTGAAATAAAAATAAATTAAAGCTAAATAGAAATATTTAAAATAGTGACAAATGCACAAAGTAAAATTAAAATGAGAACTGGAAATATAAATAAAATCCAATTCAAAATTTAATTATTAAAAAAGAATTTATTAATTAATTATCCATAAATACCATACTAGTATATAAATAATATGAAAAAACACAGATTCAGACATTTCTACATGCTGTTATAATTACTGGCATGAGGTGGATTGAATGTTCAGTGTAAGACCAGTTTTTCTGACACTCTGTGCAATTGTGCGCAAAAGAGCGAGTATAAAAAAAAAATCATATTATGACTGTATTGTGCAATAACCTCCAAAATGAACCATAGGGAATTAGACGACAGTACTACACCGTTTAATCTGGCCTTGCATTATTATCAGAATGAAATTGAGCTTGTTTGAGACTTGCTAGTCGAGTCACACAGATACTGATACAGCACAAGCTCTGATGCTGTGTTGCTTGTGACTTTATAGATGTTGATTGTGGCTTTAATGACCCATCTGATTGTGCAGTCCGTTCAAAGTGTGCGGTGATGTGAAGCGCAGAGTGTCCTGAATAATTAATGACTGAGTTACTGAAGTTACTTTCTTAGCAAAGGGCAATCGAGGTCCAGTGTCCATGTTTTTTTGTTTTTTTTTCCAGATTTGACATTTCTTCTGCTGTTTCTGCAGGTGGGTTTGTGTTGAAAAAGCTAAAGATGACTAACTAAACAGCCATGACTGTGTTCAGGCAATTTAAAGGGTTAGTTCAACACAAAAATGAAATTTCTGTCATAATTACTCAATCTCATGTCATTCCAAACCCTTACGGGTCTTACGGGTGTGGAACGACAATTTAATTTTTGGGTGAATTAACCCTTTAGTCTGTGCAATAGTAAAATTATGCAACATTATTAATCATTTATTTAATGCAGTTTTTGTTTTCAATGATAGATGGAGATATATGCAAAATCTTACTGGTATTGTTGGTAAATATTGCCGTTTAGCATTGATATATTGTTATACTGGTGCATGTACAATTTAGTGAAAAACAGTTATTTATACCAGGTTTTTACTGTTTTTTTATTTCTTTTTATATTTTTAATATTTTGAATCTAGTACTCTTTAACTTAAAGTACTAAAATGACTAAAACTTAAACATAAAATAAGTTGTAATAATATAATACAAACTCTCTCTCTCTCTCTCTCTCTATATATATATAATGATTATTGTCAAACAGCTGGAATACACTGAGATGTTGTTTTAGTTATTTTGCATATTGCCCAGCCCTAGTGATTATCATAAATTCTGCTTGATAAAAGGCTAGTGTTAAGTCCAGCGCTGAGTGTGCTTTGTGTGTGTTTATCCATTTAGCAGTTGTCTCTTCTGTTATCATGGATTGGTTTAGCTGAGGCAGCTGTGTTCTTCTGCGCCTGGCTCTCCATTGTGCCTGCTTTAAGTGCCCACCTCAGATTATGTATTCCGTATTTAAAAGCTGCATCTGCCATGGGTAATTAAAGCAGCCACTTCCTTTGAAGATGAGGAGGGTGAATCTATCCATGCACATGTATCTCATGCTGTCGAACGCAGATCAGCTTGTGTGTCCTTGCAGAACCACTGTACATGTTTTTTTTTTTCTCCCAGTAGCGATAAAGGAGGAATGGGAAGCACAGGAAGAAGCATGCTCACAGATGCTTATTCCCAAATCTGAGATAAAAATACTTCCACTTGAGTGCAGATGCTAATTGTTCATGTTTTTAATGTACAGTTTAAAGGAATATTTCACCTAAAACTTAAAATTTGGTTGAAATTTTTTTCAATTTATTAAGTTATTGTATCCTTTTCCATGAAGTTGAGATGTGCAGAATCCCCAAGCTGCTGTTATCAGTACAATGAAAGTGGAGGGCGATTTATACTGCAGTGGACTCATGCACTATGAAGTCACATGATGTGACATAACAATAGTCCATATGACTCATATATGCTATAATAATTTTATTATGCTTTTTTTTTTGGAGATTGACAGACCAGTTTCCATTATTTTGATTGGAAAAGAGCACTCTGGACATTCTGCTAACTAGGGATGTAACAATTCAGTCAACTCACAATTTGATACGATTCATGAAACTGGTTTCACAATTCGATTTTCTCACGATTTTTCTTAACAAAATGAGATTTAAATGAGAAAGGGTCTTTTTATTATTTCTCAGACAAAATGGTGCATATTTCTTTGTGAAACTGAAATATCTTTATAACAAAACTAAATTGAAATTTTAAAACAAATCCTAAATCAAATAAATAAATAATACTAATAAAAGAAATCTCTTCATATGAGTACATGAACAAGATGTTTATTTGCTCTATTACAGGCTGAACTATCTGTAGCCATTTAAAATTAGTGGCAACCACTGCATTTTAATCACGATCCCAACAAAGATGCTACATAAGTTTTTAATTTAAATTAGATTGTATAATTTTTAACATTGAAGCAAAAACACAATGTTCAGACTTTAGCTTTGTGAAATTATGCTACATAAAACTTACCGCAGACGGGCTGCATGATAATGCAATTTCACTGTCTTGACAGCAGGTTACCGCTATAAACAAAGCAGCGCTGTGCACTAAAACTACTTTAAAATGCATTGTACGGAAGTAAGATGAAAAAAAAAAAAATACCATAGAAACTTTTCTGAACGCAGTCAGTTCCTCTCAGCTATACATTCATATAAACCCCCGCCCCCAAATGTATCGCGATTCATCTATCATCTCAACCGACTTGAATCGTCACATATTTTAATCAATTTTTAACCGGTTCCGGATGCACTGTTACATCCCTACTGCTAACGGATTGTCTATTTACACTAAGTGCAAATAGCCCACCTTGTTGGCAGAGGCTATTTACACTAACTCCAATGTCTGGTTGGGAAAGACAAAAGTAAAAAAAACGCCTGTGACCTGTCAGCAGCAGTGGCGTAGGGAGTAATGGTGTGTGCACACCAACAGCAAAGCAAATATTCGCATTGCTTTACTCGCTCTAGATTACTCGCGGGATTACTACGCGAATAAAAACATTGTGCGATGAGGAGTGTCTTCACGCACATCATCAACAACAACATTTCTTTCTGCCATTTTTTTTTTCCCATCATCAACCATATAAAACTCATAGCTAGAATCAAGTAACAGGTGCATATTTTCATCACTTACCAAGTAGTCCAACTTCCTTGCTTACTCTTCTCTAAGCTTTCTCCTTTTATAAATTTCGGATTGCCTGCAGATGGCTACAATAATGCTCTCTTCCGTTTTCTGATACAACCGGACGTGTAAATAAGCTCTTTGGTGATTGGCTTGTGCAACAACTCATGCGAATTTCCCGCTCGAGTTGAAATTTTTCAGCTTGCGCGGAAGACGTGATTGAAGTGAATATTGCGTCTTTGCAAATAATTAAATTCACTTTTGGTGTGCACCATAAGGCGCGTTGCAGATACTTTTGACACGATCGCCCGAGTTCGAATTTGTTCTTCTCCCTTTTCTCATTGCGTAGCAGATTGGAAAGGAATTTATTTTCAATAAATATGAAGAAAATATGTGAAAAGTGGAATTAAAGCGGTTATTTAATAAAAAAATGTTTATCGGGTAGGTGTAGGAAGGGCTTTGTTTTCTCAATAAGGTGGCATTTATTTAATGAATAATAATTTTCACTCTGTTATTTCATACTGTTTTATGATGTACTAAAATACTGAGTTGCACATGTGCAAAATGTAAATCTACAGAATTTAAATAAATAAAAATGCCAGGTCTGATTTGCTCTTGCATCTCTTTGTAGTGATGTGATTGTTTCCCTAAATATATTCATTGCCTTCAAACTTAATTCAGCTTCTGTACTTGATGTTTGGACATCATACATTCCCATCCAGTTCCAGCAATACTCAGTCTGCTGTTTCTCATTGTGTTTTTCAGGTATCTCATGGATGGAGCCGAGTCCAGTTCGGAGAGTGAAGCAGAACAGGATGAGAGTGAGGAGGAAATGCAGAAAACGGTAATTGCTTTGTCTGTTTTAGGAATCGTGTCTTAAGAAACATGAAAAACCGTCTTAATGCGGTCTTCCCATTATGGTTTTCATGTGTGAATAAAAAGGCGACATATCCTTGGTGCAGTGTGCTGTTGCCATAGAGACACCCTCCTCAGATTTGTTGACTTCCCAACATGCATCATCGTTTTGCAAGCAGGAAACACATAAGTGACATTAATCCGAAACCAATTGCATAAGCATCGTTTTTCTCATGCTTCCCTAGAAAACACCAGAAAAGAGGCATGTGACCCCAAAAAAGCAGCCGATTAAGGAAGAAGAGGAGGATTATGGTGGTTCAACAGATGCGGAAGGCCCAGGTAAAGACAGAATAAAATAGATAAAATGAAATCAAAAATGACAAATGCAGGGTCTTTTTTTGTCTTGTGCCTACTTGTTTCCTTTTGAAAACATGAAGTCTACTGCATTCTAGTCAGATGAGAGGGGAGAGAGTTTTTGATTGGACAAAAATGTGTAGTGCAGCACAAGTCACAACACATTGAATATCTTGTTACACTCGGAGGTGCATCAGAGTCTGAAAGTAAGATGGGTTGTGAATGGCATTTCTTGTTGCCGATAAAAGCTACACTATTAGGGCTGATGGAATTTGTTTCCACAACTTGTTTTACAGGATCAGTTAGGTTAGATGTGCTGTAGTGTGTGTGTGTGTGTCTGCTTTGATGGAGGTCTCTTTGTTATATATCCATATATATCCATATCCATGTCTTGCAGCTTGAGAGATTTCATACAAACTTGTAGAACTCTTCTAAATGGGTAGTTGAAGGATGAAGGGTTTGTGTATGTACTACAAAATGTTGCTAAAAATCACAGCTCACAAAAACATTTTTGTGAAGGTTTGCACCAGTTATTTTATTATTTATATGCTATTATAGTATTTATTACCAATTTGAATGCTTTATTTTTATATTTATAGTTTTAGTAAATTACTATTTTTTGTTTTTAAAAATATTTCTATTTAGCCTTATATTTTTTAGTTTTAGTCTAATATTTATTCACCCTGATGTCATTCCAAACCGTAGGACTTTTGTTCATCTTTGGAATACAAATGAAGATATTTTTAATGAAATCTGTGAGATTTCTGTCCTTCCATTGGCAGTCCATGCAACGACCACTTTGAAGCTTCAACATGTTCATAAAGAGATCATAAAACTAATCCATATGAATTGTGTAGTTTAGTCCAAATTTTCTGAAGAGACTCAACCACTTTACATGATGAACAGACTGAATTCAGGCTTTTATTCACATATAAACATTGATCAGCGAACATAAACAGAAGCTCAACCATACTTGCTTGATGTGCGCAAACAAACCTTATTGATTCTTCTGGGGAAAAAATATCTCCATTTGTGTTCTGAAGATGAACAAAAGTCTTATGGGTTTGGAACAACATGAGGGTGAATAATTAATGAAAGAATTTTCATTTTTGGGTGAACTAACCCTTTAACAATAACAAAACTGGTTTATATGGTCAATAAAGCGGCACTGTAGGAAAGTTGTTCTCCACTTTTGACATCAAAACCTGAAAAGACGTGCACAAGGCATTAAAAAAAAAGAAGACATGACTTCAGTAAAGTTGTTTACATGCAAAGCCAGGTCAGGGTAATGGGTGATAATGTAGTTGCTTCGATTTCACTTTGCTTAAATCGCTAATGACCTTTCACCCTGATAAATGAGTGGCCTTTCAGTGTCTACATGACCTTACACATTGTGGCCTTTTTAAGCAGAATCGGTGTAAGATTATGCAGGTAAACCTAGATAGTCATGTACAAGAGAAAGCGTTTGATTGTTTGTCTGTAGCAATGATGTGTCACCGTGCTTCTCCATCAAAATCAATAATGGTAATTTTGAAAGATTTATTGATGCTGCCGTCTACATCACCTTCAGAAGCTTAGCTGCCTGAACACAGCAGAACAGGTAAGGCATGTCAACTACATGCATGGTTGGGGCTCATGCCCTCATCGAAAATCATTAATATGTCAACCTGTTTGCTTTGGGGTCCCATCACTTCAGGAGAGGGAGAGGCCGGTTTAATGAAGTGCGTGTAAAGCAGCACTCCAATCAATCAGAAAAAAATAAAAAATGGAGGGCCAGAAGACAGAGCAGTAGGATTAGAGAGGCTGGAAGTGCGTTACAGACACTTGCTCGGAGCATTCGAAGAGAGGAGACTTGGGCATGTTTCTCATTTCTATGTAAATTGAGGGGCCGCAAGAGCAGGCGTGAGCAAACCTCGCTCTCCTGGATGTGTTCATGCAACTTGAAACCATTAAGAGAGGAAAATGGTGAATCATTGTCCATGAACACTGCTTCATGATCATCATTAGGGCTGAGCGGCATACTGTCCAATGGTAGAGATGTTTCAGCAGGTAGAGGTTTTGATCTAGCATTTATACAACAGGTGGATATATTAGCACAGTTATATTGCGAAAATACAGTCAATGTGAGGAGATGCTTTTAGCCATAAAATAATGTATTTCATAATATTTAAATCTAAAATGTTTAATGTGAATCTGTTTTTACACAGATATTCATTTGTTTTGCTTTTTGTTCTTCAATTTCTAAAAAAAAAAAAAAGAAAAGAAAAAAAAAGAGAGAGTGAAAATGGTAACACTTTACAGTAATGTCCTATTAGTTAATGTGCTAACAATGAGCAATACATTTGTTAGTGTTTAATTTATCTTTGTTAATGTTAGTTAAAATACAACTGTTCATTGTTAATGTCAGCTCAGGTCCATTAAATAATATTATACTTTTGATTTTAATAATGTATGTCACCTTTAAAGTCAAGTCACCTTTATTTATATAGCACTTTTTACAATGCAGATTGTGTCAAAGCAGCTTTACAGTGATAACTGGTTTATCATTTTGGCTGCACAGCAGCTCTTAAAGAAAATGGTGTCATTGTCCATCTTAAGTAAATTCAGTATTGATTCATTCCGTTGTAAGAATCAATAGTTATTAATTTAGTTAATTTATCTGTATCAGCACTGGAGTAAACAGTGATGTCATCATCCAGCTCAGCTCAGTTCAGTTCGCATACAATGGTGTCAATGCAGGTAGATCAAAACATTGTTGAATATCAAATGTCAAGTGTCCCCGACTAAGCAAGCCAAAGGCGACAGCGACAAGGAACCCAAACTCCAACAGGTGACATCAGGTGGCAAACAGGTGTTAAAATGGAGAAGAAAAAAAACTTGTTTTTATGTTATGTATGCATAAATGTTAAAAATTAACATTAACCAAGATGAATAAATGCTTAGAAGTATTTTTCATTGTTTGTTCATGTTAACTGATGTAGTTAACCAATTATGTTACCAAATAGAACCTTATTGTAAAGTGTTACGAAGAAAATAATCAAATGAGATGAAGCCATTTCATTTTCTGTACTGTCCGAAATAGGCTTACTGCATCATTATTAACAATAATATTGGACATACATAACGTCTACTACTACTGATTCATGTTTTTTGATGTTGTTTATCCCCTCATCCCCTCACAGAGGATGACGCGTCTGGCATGGATACTGAAGATGAGCTGAACAGGTAAAATATTTATTGTGTTACAAATACATTGCCCAAATTTGGTCTAAAGGTTTGTAGGAAAAAATGAATCTGTTTAGTTTTATTTTTGAATAACTAAACCTGTCTCTCGCCACGAATATAGCCATAGATGCTGACATGACGTTAAAAAGGAAAAAAGAAACAAACACATTTCCATCATGTGTTAATCAAAGCTCATAATTGTCCTTGGACATTCCCTGTTTGTGCTCCTTCTCCAATTGTCTTTAAATTTTCATTATTCTGGCTCTTGAATAATGTTGTCTAAATGCATCTGTGCTCCCCGGTGAGCTGAAGCAGAGTTATTGATCACAGCCAAAGAGCAAACCTGCACGATGGTTGTTTTCAGATTAAGATACAGTTAGATACAGATACAGTGCTCTCCTCTTTTCAGTTTTACATACACCACATGTCAGAAGTTTGGGGTCAGTAAGATTTTGAAATGTTTTTGAAAGAAGTCTCTTATGCTCACCAAGTCTGCATTTAATTTATAAAAAAAATTTTGTTTGAAAAATGATTACAATTTAAAATAGCTGTTTTCTATCTGAGTATGTTTTAAAATGTAATTTATTCCTGTAATGCAAAGCCGAATTTTCATTACATTACATTACACGATCCTTCAGAAATCATTCTAATATGCTGATTTGCTGCTCAAGAAACATTTCTTACTATTATCAATGTTGAAAACAGTTGTGCTGCTTCATATTTTTGTGGAAACAGTAATACGTTTACAGATTAATTTATTTGATATTTTGTGACATTATAAATCTTTACTGTCACTTTTGATCAATTTAATGCAGCATTGCTGAATAAAAATATTTCTTTTGCAAAAAAGTCATACTGACCATGCCTAAAATTACCTAAAATATTTAATAAAAACAAATGCATGGGCCCACCCTGTGCATGCTTATTTATTTAATATTTTGACTAAATTAATGATGCATTATAATTGATATTTGCCACCTCTCAGCCCTACCAGACAAAAGACCTCACATTTACAACCTGTGAATGTCATCCGATGTATAACACTCCTGTGTTTGTTTGGCTGTTTTAGGGTGGAGATGGAGAGCAGGAGGAAAAAAGCAGTGAAGGAAAGCACAGGTGTGGTGAAAGATGAAGATCTGTACGGTGGCTCTACAGATGAGAACACGGATGCTGAGGAAGAGCAGGATAAACCTATCCCTGAACTGCCAGGTCTGACGCCTCCCAGTTCACCTTAATGTGGAAGTCTTGAGTATCATCAAGAGCATCTCTTTATTGAATCATCTTTATTTTACTCCCTCAGACTTCCTAACAGGGAAGCGCTTCTATCTCTATGGCAAGTTCCCGGACAACCAGAAAAGGCAACTTCAGCGCTACATCATCGCCTTCAATGGGTATGAGACTTATCATGTATTCAGATAAGTGCAAGAGCGTGAAGCACCTATAATCCGTTTAAAGCGGTTTAGATGCATGCCGTTTGTGTTGACAGCATTTCTGAGAGGCTGTAGGTGGAGCGTGACTGATGAAGTGATCTGATCTATTTGATTCTTCAGAGCTGTTGAAGACTATATGAGCGAGAAGGTCCAGTTTGTCATCACCAGTGAGGGATGGGATGAATCTTTTGAGGATGTAAGTCTTCCTTATTTTTTCTTGAAGCAGAACAACTTTTAGGTGCTGACATTGATGTAATGAAGCGCTCCATATTTTTGATTTGGCCCCCCATTCACTACCATCATAAATCTTTGGAGAGCAAGGATATTTTTGAATATATCTCCGATTGTGTTCATCTGAAAGAAGTTAGTCATATTCACTTAGGATGGCTTGAGGGTGAGTAAATCATGGGATAATTTTTGGGTGAACTATCCCGAAGGTTGCAGGTTTGAGTCTCAATACCAGCAGGAAATGACTGAGGTACCCTTGAGCAAGGCACCTAACCCCCAATCACTCGCCGGGCGCCACAGCAAAATGGCTGCACACTGCTCAGGGTGTGTGTGTCACAGTTTGCTGTGTGTGTGTTTGTGGGTGTGTGTTTACTACTCGCTTATACTCCTAAGGGGTGATCACTAATTGGTTGGGTTAAATGCAGAGGACAAATTCTGAGTATGGGTTACTATGGATGCACAATATAACGGCCACAATATCGGTATCGCCGATATGTTCATTTTTAATGTTATCATTATTGGCCTGATAACATAACATTTTGCCGATATATTAAAGCTGATAAATAATGGATTGTTTTCTTCAGCTGAGACACTTTAGATGTGCACTGATCGCAATGATGGTTTTGAATTGAATTGAAATATGATACAGTTAAGTGCAACATGTGCAGCGCAAGTCTGTCATATAGATTACATAAAATTATAATGAGAACATTATCATTGTATGCTTGGGACATGGCTTTTATTGGCGAGACTTTTGTGTTTGTAATCTGAAAAATTATATAAAAATTTGCATTTAGATTTATCGGCCAAGATATCAGTTATCGGCTTTCAGATATAAATAATTATCGGTTATCTGTATCGGCCAAAATGTTCATATCGGTGCATCCCTATGGGTCTGTTTTATGTACATTTATCTACTGCAAAGTGCCCTTTGTGACTATAAAATTATTTAAAGAACCAATATTTATAAAGGACTGGAAACTTCCATTGCTTTTTGACTAAATTCATTGGTCTCTTTCTCTTTTTCATATCGTCATGCTTTAATAGTCTACATTTAAAAGGCTTTGAGATTGTCTTGAGCGACAGCACATGCAGATCTGTTTCTGTTCAACCCGAGTCATTCATGTGATGTTCTTGTAGTAATGAAAACTCTCTGCTCTCGCAACCCTTTCAAACATCTCAAGTCAAGGTCCTTCCTTTTCATCCTTTTTTACTGTCTGTTCTGTCTTTTTTACAGGCCTTGATGGAAAATGGAAGTCTGAGCTTTGTGAAGCCTTCGTGGATTTTCGCCATCAATGACAGGCAGAAAATGTTACCGTACCAGCCCTACACTGTAGTCCCTTAAGAGATTTCTAAACGTCTTCTTGCTCTTTGAGAGCATATCCATCAATCCCAGCCTTGACCGGAGCAGACCTTGCTCATCTTGGGGAAATAGTTCAACCCATAAATTGTTTACTCACCTCCATGTCGTTCCAAACCTATATGACTTTCGTTGATCACTGTTGATCTTTTTTGTTTCGCAAAAAAGCAGCTCAGACATTCTGTTAAACATCTTTTCTGTTCCACGCAAGAAAGTCATACGGGTTTGGAAGGACATATGAATGAGTAAATTATGAATTTTCGTTTTTGGGGTTGAACATTAATAGGCTGTATCTGTCAGGCCTTTGTTCTGATGTTGAAAAAACGGACTAGATACCAACCTGCCAACCCAGAGATAAAAGACTCTGATCCATATTCATGATCTGTTTTACCAGCGATCCAAAAGCTGTTTATGAAGCTGTTAATTTTTAATTACTAAAGACTGAACCTGAAGTCCCTTTTGAATCTGACTTATGCAGAACATACTCATTTAATATGTATGTTCACATATATGGTGAATTATTGATTAGATGATCCATATTCATTTTTGTTGCCCTCGTTGCTTAAGATGGGAGCTTTTCAACATCTGTAGGTGTCGTCTTCAGAATTAATATTACAATAATATTGTTTATGTTTAGAGCTCTTTGATGAATATTCAAACAACCATATTTAAGAAAAAAACACCTGAAATAAATATTGCTGTAAAAACACTGATTGGTTACATTTATTTTGGAGAACAGTTTATGATGTGAACTCTCATAGTTTTAATGTTTGTTTTTAAAACTTTTATTTTGGATTAAAATGTGTGTCTCAGTTTCTATTTTGTTTTTTAATGTAATTAATATTTTGAAGTTCCTGTTTGAAGCAGTTGCAGAATAAAGTTGGAAAATAGTTGTTTATCTTGCTGACCACCACTGCCTTCGGTCTGTCTTGCTGTTTGGAAAAAAAAAAAATTCTAGTTTTTTTATGAGTGATTTTATATTGTTCTGGTTCTGCTCTAAAGTATTTTACTAGTTAGATATAAATTTTTGTAAATAAGCCACTGTAAAACATCAGTTGAGGGTTTTATTGGAAACAATTGTGCACTAATGACTTAATTATTTGCATCTAATAATTCAAAAGCTTGATATCATTTTTAAAAATAAAGGTTCTTTATTGGCATTGATGGTTCCATGAAGAACCTTTAACATTCATAGAACCTTTCCATTCTACAGAAGTTTCTTTACAGTGGAAAAATGTTCTTTAAATTACAGACCCGATTCCAAAAAAGTTGGGACACTGTAGACATTGTGAATAAAAAAGGAATGCAATGATGTGGAATTTTCAAATGTCAATATTTTATTCAGAATACAACATAGATGACATATCAAATGTTTAAACTGAGAAAATGTATCATTTTAAGGGAAAAATAAGTTGATTTTAAATTTCATCTAAAAAAAGTTGGGACGAGGCCATGTTCACCACTGTTTGGCATCCCCTCTTCTTTTTATAACAGTCTGCAAACGTCTGGGGACTGAGGAGACAAGTTGCTCAAGTTTAGGAATAGGAATGTTGTCCCATTCTTGTCTAATACAGGCTTCTAGTTGCTCAACATCTTCCTCTTTATGATGCGCCAAATGTTTTCTCTGGGTGAAAGATCTGGACTGCAGACTGGCCATTTCAGTACCCGGATCCTTCTTCTACGCAGACATGATGTTGTAATTGATGCAGTATGTGGTCTGGTATTGTCATGTTGGAAAATACAAGGTCTTCCCTGAAAGAGACGACGTCTGGATGGGAGCATATGTTGTTCTAGAACTTGGATATACCTTTCAGCACTGATGGTGCCTTTCCAGATGTGTAAGCTGCCCATGCCACACGCACTCATGCAACCCCATACCATCAGAGATGCAGGCTTCTGAACTGAGCGCTGATAACAACTTGGGTTGTCCTTGTCCTCTTTAGTCTGGATGACATGGCGTCCCAGTTTTCCAAAAAGAACTTCAAATTTTGATTTGTCTGACTACAGAACAGTTTTCCACTTTACTACAGTCCATTTTAAATGAGCCTTGACCAGAGAAAACGCCTGCGCTTCTGAATCATGTTTAGATATGGCTTTTTTTTGACCTATAGAGTTTTAGCCGGCAACGGCGAATGGCACGGTGGATTGTGTTCACCGACAATGTTTTCTGGAAGTATTCCTGAGCCCATGTTGTGATTTCCATTACAGTAGCATTCCTGTATGTGATGCAGTGCCGTCTAAGGGCCCGAAGATCACGGGCATCCCGTATGGTTTTCCGGCCTTGACCCTTATGCACAGAGATTGTTCCAGATTCTCTGAATCTTTGGATGATATTATGCACTGTAGATGATGATAACTTCAAACTCTTTGCAATTTTTCTCTGAGAAACTCCTTTCTGATATTGCTCCACTATTTTTTGCTGCAGCATTGGGGGAATTGGTGATCCTCTGCCCATCTTGACTTCTGAGAGACACTGCCACTCTGAGAGGCTCTTTTTATACCCAGCTGTTCCTTATATGTACATTTAACTTTTCCGGCCTCTTATTGCTACCTGTCCCAACTTTTTTGGAATGTGTAGCTCTCATGAAATCCAAAATGAGCCAATATTTGGCATGACATTTTAAAATGTCTCACTTTCAACATTTGATATGTTATCTATATTCTATTGTGAATAAAATCTAAGTTTATGAGATTTGTAAATTATTGCATTCCTTTTTTATTCACAATTTGTACAGTGTCCCAACTTTTTTGGAATTGGGTTTGTATTAAAATGTTCTTTACACTAAGAAAAAACATTTTCTTTTAACTGTTCGCTGAAAGGTTGTTACATGTACAACCTACAGAAACATGTACCTGAAGTGCAAGTGGCAGTTGTTTGCTGCTGATCTTAGCTGGTATAAAAACTATTGAAAAACTGAAAACTAGTTTGGTGTCTGTCCCAGAAAACCACCAATTATGTTGTTTTACTTCAGCAGATTCATCAAACAGAATTCTGAATTCGTACAGAATGTCTTGTTGCTGTCATTGAGTCGTTTGAACCATTTATTTTCCTGGATTTGTCTTATTTCTGTCCCTCACTGAATAAAGCTGTCTGTCTCCATCTTTCACTTGTGTCCTGTCAACGTCTTGGCCAAACGGCAGAATTGCTGTCAGCAGGTTAACAGTGGATCTTTTTGTCCTTAGTATTTTTGTTGACCTTGTTGATTTTTGTTCCTTCTCCTTCACTCAAGTGTTCGTCTTTTCGAAAACATCTGTTTTGTCACTGACTTATCAACTCATCCTCCTTCAAACACACTTCACTCATTTTTTTTCTCTGATTCCTGTTTTCCACTATAGGTCTCACATGGAAGTTGTACATAAAGTAGAAATATACACTTCTGTATATCTTTTTATGTCTGTCTATCCGCCATTTTATCCGTCCGTCCTCTTTCAACCGCTACTGTTCTTTTGGCGCGTTAATTTATAATGTGTGGTCACGTGTCCGTTTTTTTCAACGGCTCTTACCCCAGTTAATCCAATCAAAAAATGTAAACAAACAAAATTAAAACAGTTTAATTTGATTTATACGGGCAATCGAGGCAAATACATAAACGCTGTTCCCGTCATCGGGAGAAATAAGCCGCTTGAGTTATCATGGCTCTTTAAGCGTTTTATGGCGCGTTAACTTAAAATGTGCTGTCACGTGTGCGTTTATCAACGGCTCATATGATCAAAATTTTAAAACAAAGTTTAAACAGTTTCGTTTGATTTGAACTGACAATCACTGCAAATAAATAAACGCTATTAGTTTATCGCCGCTGTTCCCATCATGAGGAGAAATAAGCCGCTTGAGTTATATGGCTCTTAACGCGCTTTATTTTAGACACGTCTTTTCACAGTTTATTTTATTAACCGTTAAAGTAAATGTGGGAATATAAATTCTGAAATTAGATTTTTAATATAAATCGGATGAATAACAAGCAGGAGCGGTTTGCTGGGCGGGAGGAGGCGCGCGCCTGTGAGGAACAGAGAGCGCGAAAATGAGCAGAGATCAGGTGCATCTGCTGCAATGTGCAGGATTACTTCTGCTGCTTCTCAGTCATATCTTTATTCTGATTCTCCATTAATATGAAAGCAATTTCTGTTGTTTCATTGTAGGACTGTTGAGATGCGTGTGAAGCTCCTGCTGAATGACAGTAAGTCACTTTACCTCATTCATCAGTCATATTTTGATCGTTCTGCGCGTTTTGAGTGCGGGGCAAGTTGTCACAAGGTATGTATCTCAGTAACTTTGGGTTTTGAAGTAGGCCTACTTGTTTTCTTTATAGTGCGGTTTTGTATGTTGCTTAAACTCTTCAATTAGAATGATTTCTGTCCTAAAAACTAAAAATCCGTATCATATTTTTTTGTAAAAGCCTATCAGTATCAAGTGAACACAATACAATACATTACAAATACACACAAAAACATAATACAGGTATATAATATTATATATATAATACATATATAATAATGGTAGCTATGAACTAAAAGGTCGATGCTTCACAGGATATTTTTTCGTCTTTAAAAGGTCGGGGCAAGTTGTCACACGTGTCATATATATGATGTAGGCTAATTTCAGTCAATAAATGAATTACAATATAATTTAGCGTAAACAATAGTGTGATACGTGTTACTTTAACAGGATGTTTCATGAATTGTTTCATTCTTTCATAGTTGTTTTACTTGCTCAATTTATCTGAAAAGTCTATAATAAGCAGGTTCTCACTGTGACAACATGCCCCACTATTGGGGTCAGTGTACAGTAAATTGCCCTTCTCTGCACAGGTGTTTGTTTCTCTGGATCTGTTTCAGTTTATAATTAATATTGACACTTACACATGAATTATACTTTCATTTTTGTCAGTGAATCGAAATTCTGTATGTTTTTTTAATTTCTTGTTTATAGAAAATTGATATTCTACAGAAAAATGATACGGTGGGGTCTAAAAGTCTGAGACCACTAAAGAAAATGCGTGTGTTTTAAATGTTTGTGATCTAATACAAAGGTTTTCATTAGTAAGAAATAAGTAGAAAGTTTAATCGAAAATCGAGATGAATGTACAAATCTCTCCAAAGGGGATCTTGAGACTCCTTCAGTGGATAAAGAAAATCTATACAAAGAGCCAGATGATCAATGAGACTCAATTATGTCAATTTGATTAGTCACATAAAAAATAGTGCAAAATCTAAAACATTGTGATCATCATGTTTATTAAATCCCTGTGTTTTTTTTTAGTCTTTTGCACCCTGCTTTACTGTTACTTTTTATTTCCTTTTTCTCCAATGCTCCAATTTGTTTCTTTTTTTCTCCTTTTACAGTTTGTTTTGCATTAATATACATGATTCAAACTTCAATAGCTTTCCTAAGCAAAAAAAGAAAACACTTCCCTGTTTGGCTTTTGATCACTTGTCTGGTGCTCTGATAACATTTGTAGAGGTTTGTGCGCATCCCAGCGGCCCTGATCGGATGAGTCGTCACATAACAACAAAACAAAAGCTTGTCGCATTAAATGCAAACAGAGCTGAAAAGCTGCTCATTTTCAATTCAACAACAGCGCATCTATGGACAATCACTGACTCTCTAATGCTGCCAGGATTTCGACTGCGCACTCACTTCTGTTGTTCATGCATTATCTGGCTACTCGCATATATGCACAGATGCAGTAATGAGCTCTCTGTATATACATATTTATGTTTTTGTTTGTGGTTCTATAGGAACTATTTCGTGCACATTTATATAGTTACTTTCAACTACACACAATTCATGTTTTCATTCATCTATTGAACTATATGAAAGATCTTTGTTGTTGAATAACTCCTAGAAGTGCTAAAATATGGATCTGAATTTGAGCTCTGCGGTGGTTAATGAAGCCGTCCAGGCATTGAAAGTGAGTGACACATTCCCCTGCAGCAGATGAGAATCCTTATTACTGGCCATCTCTGCACTGTAAAAGATTCATCTGAGCTTCACATGGGCCTCGAGCAACGGTACGCTCAAATGTGTGAAATCTTGTGCAACCTGTCAAGAACACGTTCATATTGCAGCCTGTTTTTAGGATCATTATGGTCAACGTGAAATCACTGTTTGCTTTCTGCACATTCCTGGTCTTAATGCCACTGATTGTCTTAACGTTTCATGCAAATGTAATAACTCTGAAATGACTTTCCAGCTGACGCCTGTCCTATAGAGACAAGTTTCAACATCTAATAATCATCAATTATCCTGGATAAAATCAAGTCCTGACCTACGTTTTCTTTCTCATTGAATATCTCGTTTCACTCTGAAATATGTCAAATTTAGGAAGTGAAATGAGTTATGAACGCTGTTTCATTGTAAGATGATTTTCATATAAATTATGCACATTTTCCTCCTAATTGTCATTTGCTCATTACCTACTCATTTCCATTTTTGGTCATGTGAACTGCACCAGGCATTTACTGACCAAAACAGCAGGATTTTTGTTCATTTTTCTCAGTATCATTATTATGCAATAATACAAATATACTCATTACATATATTGCACTATAAAAAATGATGGGTTAAAAACAACCCAAGTTGTGTTGAAAATGGAAAAACCCAGCGATTGGGTTGTTTTATCCCAACTATAATTGTTTAAAAATTATTATATGGCTGACTTAAAATGAACCCAAAATTGTTTAATTATTATTCATTAAACTTAATTTCCAACATATTTTGGGTTCATTTTAAGTAAGCAATACAGTGAGTAAACTACCCAGCAGGTTGAGCAAACATTTAACCCAACCGCTGGGTTAAAACAACCTATTCACTGGGTTAAAATATCCCAATCGCTGGGTTAAAACAACGCATTTGCTGGGTTTGTCCATTTTCAACCCAACTTGGGTTGTTTTTAACCCAGCGTTTTATATAATTAATGATTTTATGTAAATTGTAAAGTGTACATTATGCTAGTAATTTCCACTGTAATGCAGTAAAATTCTTCTTTAATGAATACACGCTTTAAAAAATGCTGGGTTAAAAACAACCCAAGTTGGGTTGAAAATGGACAAACCCAGCGGTTGGCTTAAAAGTTTGCCCAACGTGCTGGGTAGTTTTATTTAACCCAACTATTGTTTAAAAATTACTATATGACTGACTTAAAATGAACCCAAATAGGGTTAAATTAAATTAAATAAAAAATCAGACACATAATTAATAGAAGCAACAATAATAATCAAAAGGTGAACATTTATTAGAAAGCAATTTAATAAATGTTTATTGTTTAATTATTATTCATTAAACGTATTAATAAATGTTCATTCCAACATTTTGGGTTCATTTTAAGCAAGCAATACAGTGAGTTAAATAAAACTACCCAGCAGGTTGGGCAAACATTTAACCCAGTCGCTGTGTTTGTACATTTTCAACCCAACTTGGGTTGTTTTTTACCCATCATTTTTTAGGGACCCAGGAGAAAGTGTTCCTTAAAATGTCCTGGAAATAATGTCACAATGCAAAACACATATATGGTCCAATTCAAAAAATATATATACCCCACTTCATAAAGTGCAGTGTGACATGTATTCATGAGGAAACGACTGTGAGATTGAGATGTAGCAATTACAACTGATCATCAGCTGCAGACAGTTATAGGAGATGGAGGTGATTATTAGATTAGGAAGCAATTATTAGAATCATAATAGCTCTGCACGCATTTTTAGAGTGCATACATTCATTAGCTAATACGTAATTATCACACAGGCATCATTTTCTCATCAGTGATCAGTGTTTGTGTCTCTGTAATGGCAGATTCATCAGCTCTCAGATTAAATACAGATACGAGAGCTCTCATCAGTGTGTATTGTCCTGAGTGATTCCTGATTAACAGGAATGAAAATAAGAACTGAAGCTAGGATAGAGATTCCCATTTGGAAACTGTGCTGAGTGCCCTTTTCTCTTTAATCAGGGTTGAACCGGTCCGCTTCACTGCCGCGCAGCTGCAGCCTCGTTTGCATAATTCGTTTAAATGAACTGCTGCCCTCTGAAACATTGACATCATAATGTTGTGATGATGGTCTCAGTGGACCTGAAAAGATTTGTTGTGCTAAGCTGCATAAATAAAAAATATTGCTCTTACTATTACTACTAATTACTGTTATTATTTATAGTATGATGTAATATGGGGGGCGGGGGGGGGGCATGATTTGAAGCCAAAAAAATGCATCCATCCATCAGAAATATAATCCATACGGCTCCAGGTGGTTAATAAATGCCTTCTGAAGCGTAGCAATGTGTTTTTGTAAGAAAAATATAAATATTTAAAACTTTATAAACTAAAATAAGTAGCTTCTGGCAGACAACAATATGCATACTGCGCAAGTTGACTTACACCAAATGAGTAAAGACCAAAGTATACTTCACTTTTTACGTGTACGCGAGGGTCAGCATACAGTGCGCATGACACGAATTTTGTCATCAGATCACTTTGTATACTTACGCGTTAGTCGCACATGTGCATTTAATTTTTTTTTGTTGCAATAATTAGTTTATCCGCAAGGTGGCAACCATTCCCCGAGGGCGTCGATTCACAAGGTAGTCAAAGAAAAACTGCATAAACAGAACAGACCGGAACGCATGCAAGCTACAGCGATGATGGAGGCCTACATAGACGAGAGATTGTGCAAAGAGGTTAGAAAGTACCCTCATTTGTACAACTCTAGCATGATAGAATACAAAGATGTTTACATGGGTTGTAACTCGTGGCGAGAGATTGCTCAAAACTGTGCATGCATCGAACGCCTTCGTACGCTCACGAGTCAAATTAAGTATACTTTGCAAGGCTGTGCGTTCGACTGTGTGCGTAAAAAACGAAGTATACCCACTTAATCCCTGTCGCGATATATGACGCAGGATGTAGGAGTAGCGTAAGCTTAGACGCCTCTCGCGGTTCAAACAAATAGAGCTGTTGGTGGTGGTCACTATCATTATAAAGCTTGGAAGAGCAAGGATATTTTTAAATATAACTCTGATTGTGTCCATCTGGAAGGAGAGAGTCATATACACTTGAGGGTGAGTAAATCATGGGATGATTTTCATTTTTGGGTGAATATCCCTTTAAAGGTTGAATAAATATATGGAAACAATCGGTCATACCCTCAAAATAAATGTTGAGAAGTATTAACGATGTGATCATTATGCCAGGATAGCAAACAGTGTAACATTAAATTACCTCAGGTATCCAGCACTAGTTTTGACAACATTGTCTTGCTTCCTTTGAAGTTGCAGTGAAAAAGACTAGGTGTTGTTTTTATTCCACTATATTGACTTCGTCAGCTAAATTAGATTAGATCGATTACACTAGCTATTCACTCGAAATGTAGCATGCTCAGGACATCTACTGATTAAAGCTGTAAATGCAACAATAACAGCAAAAACATGTTGTACACACTTTGAAGCCGCAGCACTCGAGCTTAGAATAAACAGAATTATCATTTGTATAGTTATCATTATAGTTATCTTTATAGTTATCATTCTTGGTGTATATTAATAATGAAGTGGATCAAATGGATCTTTGTGTTTCCCTATCAGCTTATTTACAAGGTGCTGATGTGATAAACCTGTTACATATGGATATGTAGGAAAAATATGGATATGGATAGGTTTAACTACCATTATAAAGCTTGGAAGAGCAAGGATATTTTTAAATATAACTCTGATTGTGTCCGTCTTGAAGAAGATAGTCATAAACAACTAGGATGGCTTGAGGGTGAGTAAATCATGGGATGATTTTCCTTTTTGGGTGAAAACCAACCAAACCAACCCTTTAAAGGTTGATGCATGTAGTGCTGAAAAGTATGCATGTGTCATTAACATGTTCGTTTCTCTCAGTCTTACTGATTTGTAAATACAGTTTGCCTGTAGACTTAGTGTTGTGACTGTGTCCATTGATCTACACTTCTTCAAAACCGATCAATGGAGCACAGCAGATCATTGCTAATTGCTTTTCCAGTTTTTCATAGATTTTTCTTAATTGTGTTAATTTAATGTGATTGTGAAGCCTAAAATTCAGGCTCATTTTAGAGCATTGTTGCGGTACGTTGTACTGTTTTCGAAGCGGATAAAAACCGTTACTTCGAAACTTTTTTACATTTTAGTTTTTACTGTGAGCTGAACGGTGGATGAACAACCTTCAAATGCGATCAAGTGCTTCCAAGGCAACTGTTTTTGTTCAATAGTTTCAATAGACTATTAAATTAAAAACCTGTCGTTACGTGACTCATGCGTGACTGTTCTGCGTGTAGCTGCAGTCATGCTGGCTTTACCTCGCTGTAGCTTTACATTTGTTCCCTTGAGCAAAGCTCTTGATGCCACAGAGCAGACCGCTGATGCAATTAGTCCCTGCATTGGGCGCCACTTTCACTGAAGTGCTTGCAAAATGACAAGTAATGAGAAGTTACATTTTAATGCGCTGAAGGCCTGATCATGCATGTGTGTGCATGCTGGGAACAGGATTTAGCAGAAATTGCATTCAAAATTCATGCTTTAAATAAACATTTGCAGCTTGAAAGAATGTTTTTGTTTGCTATTGATTCAATGTCATGCTATTCAGTAGGCATTTAATCACTGGTAATAGTAAGCAGAAAACGCATCATTTTTTAATGCTGTTGACTACAATTAACCAGTTCCTTAATATAAAAGAAACTAATAATATTGTTCACTCTTAGATAAGTCATTAAAAATAGAGCACAATGTACTGTGTTGATATGTCTGTATGGATTTTCACAGGTATTTTAGGTTTTTTAATTATGCATTGTATTATATTGTTTTAGAGTTGAAGTTGTCTTTTTTTGGCAGTACATTTCCAGTACCTATTATGTTTTTTTCTTAAGGCCTGTTCACACCAAGAACAATAATTATTAAGATAACGATAAAGATATAGTTCTAAAAATCATTCTAAATATAAAAGAATAACATAGTTTACACCACAGCTATAACAGCTATATAGAGGAACGATATCGTTGAGATCACTTCCTGAACTATTTTTTTTTCCAGCTGTTGAATGATAAAACACTGACAGCCAATCAGAATCCATTCTAACTGAAGGGCTCGCACATTTAAAGTGGCAGACAACATTGCGGAGAAGTTAATCGCTGAGATCCAGAAAAACCCAACACTGTTTGACAAGTAAAACCCCCTTTTCAATGATACTTTAAAGAAAATAGATATACTGTATGGAAACAATCGGTCACACCCTCTGAATAAATGTTGAGAAGTATAGTAACAGAAATGAGATCATTATGCCAGGCTAGCAAACAGTGTAACATAAAATTACCTCAGGTATCCAGCACTAGTTTTGACAACATTGTCTTGCTTCCTGTGAAGTTGCAGTGAAAAAGACTAGGTGTTGTTTTTATTCCACTATATTGACTTCGTCGGCTAAATTCACTGTTAGATTAGATCGATTACACTAGCTATTCACTCGAAATATAGCATGCTCAGGACATCTGCTGGATAAAGCCGTAAACGCAACAAGAACAGCAAAAACATGTTGTACACACTTTGAAACTGCAGCGCGTGAGCTTAGAATAAACAGACCGTTATCGTTAGTAGTGTGGATGCAAATATAGTTATCTTTATAGTTATCATTCTTGGTGTATATTAATAATGAAGTGGATCAAATGGATCTTTGTGTTTCGCTAACAGCTTATTGATAAAGTTACACCTGTGCTAATGGGAAATATCTGGTTGAGGAACATTGCAAAATGGTTAATGAGTAAATAATGACAGAATTGAAATTTTTGGCAAAACTATTCCTTGAATTATTTTTATGTCATTCATGTCTTCCCAGGTGCCCAGAGAAGCTGCATAATGCCTCTTCTCGACGTAACGGAAGACAACGACTCCATTGCCTCCCCAACCCCGAATTCATCTCCATCTCTTTCCTCCATGGCGTTCTCCTCCCTCCCTCCATCCCTGTCCTCGTTTCTCTCGCAGTCGAACTGCTCGGTGGCTCCGTCTCCCTCCTCACCGCCGTATAACTTCTACGCTGTATTGTTGGTGTTGCTGATTTTTTGCGTGGTGTTCGGTAATGTGTTGGTGTGTGTGGCCGTGTCACGAGAGAAAGCGCTGCAGACCACCACCAATTACCTCATTGTGTCACTGGCCGTGTCGGACTTGCTTTTGGCCACACTGGTGATGCCTTGGGGCGTCTATCTGGAGGTTAGTAGATGTACTAACTGGTCAGTTTAATTGGTAATTAAATGTACAGTAGTTGCAACCCTGATAAGCACATAAGAAGGGCCCTCTGAAAATTTTTTCCCAAATTTAGTTTTTCTGGATTCCATTTGTACAGAGACCCGTACATGACATGCACGAAAAAAATAGTAGGCTAAATCGTGTGCACAATTTAGTAAATCAAGGGAACAAAATAATAAATTGTGCGCACGATTTAGTAAATCGAGGGAACAAAATAGTAAATCATGCACACAATTTAGTAAATCAAGGGAATAAGTAAATCTCACACACACATTAGTCAGTCGAGGGAACAAATAAGTATATCCTGCGCACAAATTAGTAAATCAAAGGGAAAAAAAAGTAAATCGTGTGCACGAAATAGTAAATTATGCACATGATTTAGTAAATCGAGGGAACGAATAAGTAAATCTTGCGCACGATTTAGTAAATTGAGGGAAGGAAATAATAAATTGTGCACACGATTTATAAATCGAGGGAACGAATAAGTAAATCATGCGCACAATTTAGTAAATCGAGGGAACGAAATAGTAAATCGTGGACATGATTTAGTAAATCGAGGGAACAAATTAGTAAATCATGTGCGAGGCTCCATACATTTTAGTTAAAACTTTAACAAAAACTATATTTTTAGGGCCCTATGAATTCCATTTTATTTTTTCCAAAATTCAGTTTTTTCCATTTAAATGTTTCTGGATTCTATTTTAATGGTTTAATTAGATTTTAATAATCAAAAAGCATGTCTAATCAATTTAATTCCTAAAACTATTAATAACTGAACTAAAAACTAAACAATTCAATAATGTATTACTTGTTTCTTTTTTTCTTCCTATGTCCTATGACATTTTTCTTTTCTTTTTTTTTTCCAGAAATTCTGTTTTAATTTTTCTGGATTTATGATTTAATTTATTATAAAAAATGGTTATAATCAAATAAAGGCATGAAACATTAACCATTTAAAGATGCAATATGTAAAATTTGGGAGAATCTATTGACAGAAATGCAATATAATATACATAACTGTTTTCAGTGGTGTATAAAGACCTTACATAATGAACCGTTATGTTTTTATTACCTTAGAATGAGCCATTTCTATCTCATACACCGCGGGTCCCCCCTCCATGTCAAGTGGCCATTATGCGCCGGCATGTTTCTACAGCAGCCCTAAATGGACTATGTTCTTCTTCTTCTAAATCGTTCGTCTTTTTAGAGGCAGCTTGCATCGTCACTACGTTGAATACGCACAAAGTAGTAGTAGTAGTTGTCTGGTTTATTAGAAGCAGAGACCGTTCTTTGTTAGAAATAAGAAGAAACTTCATTGCTTCACACAGGCTACTCTCTGCTGTCTCAGATGACGACATCTTTGTCTTGTGTCGGCCAGACGGCCACCGTAGCTTCTCCGAAAGGGAGGGGTGCGATGGGTGTGCACCGTTAGTTGCAGTTCGCAACCTCACCTCTAGATGCTGCTAAAATTTACACATTGCACCTTTAATTAAAATTTTAAAATGTAATAAAATGAAATTAAAAAAAAAAATCCTTTTATTTTCTGGCAAACAAAGTGCTGCACAACATGGAGGTTTACTGTTAAAATTAAAACTTGAAGAAAAAATTTGATATTCCTTAAAAAAATATATATTATTTTTATTACTTTAAGTACATTCTACTGTACAATAGTAATATATTTCTGTCACAATTTCTTCAAGTTAAACCAAACTTTTATTTTAACCGATTGTAGTCAAGTAGTTTTTATGACTGGATTCCATTATTCGTTTGCATTTTCCATATCACTGATATCATAGGACCCTATATAAGAACAAAACAACATGTGATTGGTCACTTTACACGTTTTACAGACGGTCTCCTGCATTCTAAGTGGCATATGCAGATTTTATGCTGATATTTCAAAAAGCACACAAGCACTGATGTTTGATGTGTTTGTGTAGGTTGTGGGTGAATGGAGATTCAGTCGGATCCACTGTGACATTCTGCTCACGCTGGACGTCATGATGTGCACCGCCAGCATCCTCAACTTATGTGCCATCAGCATTGATAGGTGACCCATCCATTCACCATCCCATTTTGCATCCCAGTTGACTCATTGACTAACAGTCAAAGCGGTGCATAATTGTTCCTTTTTCAGAATAAAAATAAGAATGATTCTGATTAAAATTTTAGCAATTTCCTAATCTGTTTTGCCTCAGCGTTTGTTTGGAAGCTTTGCTTGACCTGAATTTATCTTTGGTTTAAACGTACTCCAGGCAATTACATGCCGGCGAGGCAGAAGAGATTATGAATTATAAATCCTGCAGTGTGTTAGAGGCACTTTTTCCCCTTGCGGGGAATTTTAGTGAATGCTGCTCCTCATTAAATCGGCGCTGGAAATGTGCTGGAAAATTGGAAGTACGCATTAAAGTCGACATGCATGAATAACTTATAGGCCTATAGAAACAAGCTGCAGGTAATGTGGTTCACTTCTTAGCATTATGGGTGATTTTTGGCGTTGTATAAGAGTAAATCATTATTGTACCTGAGAACACAGTAAAGAGAAACTGTCTCATCTTACTCAAACCCACTTTTTCAATTTCAACCAATTATTTTCTCATCTGATCTTAAATTGAGTTTTTATTTATATTGTTTTTGTTGTTTCTGAAAGACTGTCATTCATGCTATGCACAACCTTTAGAACTCGTACTTTTCAATAAATGAATCTGATCGTGTTGTTAAAAGACATATTTCTCTAAAGTGTTCAGCAGACTTTCAGAGATATGCTCTAGTCGTTATCTCTCAAATAACCCCACTTAAAATAAAATGCCCCTCCACTCCGAGATGAATGACCCTTTGTGTGTTTCCTTCATTCTAATCAATGTTATTGATGTTTACAGATTGACAAATGCAATAGATGATTGGTCATCTTGATTGAAGCGCTGTCGCTGTGTTGAGAATAACATACTGCCTATTCTTACTCCTCCTGCAATATATAGCATGTGTATCATGCATAGGGGTGGATGATATGACCTAAAATCAAAATCTCGATTAATTGAACATTTTACCTCAATTACGATTAATGAACGATTATTTAGTTTTTTGTTTTTTGCCCTCACAGTTTACTGACAAGGTGCATAACCGTAAATATGCTTGACTATTAAAGGTGGGATATTTTTTCCTAATGAAAGAGTGCTCCGATGAACAGATCACTTTTATTTTATCTATGGTTTCTTGCAGATTTCTGCTCATTATAAATCAGATAAATTAACACAGTACCAGTACATTTATTTGAATGCATTAACAAGAGAGCGTGTGTGAATTTGTCATACCGTCTCTCAGTGAAGCTGTGGGTTGTAAGTAGGTACATTAAAAATAGAAAAATATATGCTATAACTTTTGAGTTTCTAAGCTACTTTAGTGATAAATCACAGGACAGCGTTAACAACGGGTTTCTGCGCTCCTCTCTGTGTGCGTGATCTTCACGTGATGTGCAGCTACTGTCACATGTTCGTGTGCCACAATGCAACAGCGCAGTAGCTCAATATAATGATACACATCCAATCGTCTAAAATCATTCTAATGTCCAAAATGGCAAGCCTTAAAACACATACAATTGACAAAGTTTAGTGAAGACGCAAGTGAAAGTGATCTCGTCAGGCTCGTTCAGGTTATGAATTTTGGATTCGATTACTTTTCGATTAATCGTCCAGCCCTAATCGTGCATTGAAATTTTCATTTTACTTGCTACATTTGCCAAAATGTGCAGCATACAACAGTATACAGAATACTGTACCCCTGACCTTACATCTGGGTAATGAACCAGAAGTATAGTAAACTGCTATTTTGACTCATTGCTTGATCAAAGTGGTTAAAAATAAATATTATTATTATTATTATTTATGTATTTGTTTATTTATTTACAAAATTTGATTAAAAATGCAAATTGTTTAACTGGACGCCACTCACATATGACAGCAATGTAGAATGCTACTGCTTGCAATGTTGCATAAAAGGAACTATTATCATTTTTATTATGTGTTGCACATTCATCTAAATGTGTCATGTTTTGATGTGCAGGTACACAGCTGTGGCCATGCCATTACTGTACAACACACGCTACAGCTCCAGAAGACGGGTTGCTCTGATGATCGCTGTCGTCTGGTTCTTGTCATTTGCCATTTCCTGCCCGCTGCTGTTTGGTCTCAACAACACAGGTACAAAATACTCATCTGGACATCATAACTAGTTTATGAGGAAACTCTATTGATAGAATTGCAGTGCTTTGTTTACTTTTATATGTGAAAATGCCGGCTTAACTCAATTTTTTGGGTTTTGTCATTTTTGTCATTTTGGCAACCCAACGCTGGGTCAAAAAGGATGGATGTTTTGACTCAACTATTGTTATTATAGTTATTATTATAGTTATAGCTTTTATACTGTATTGCTGGGTCGCAGAAGGACTACTGTAACAACACAGGGAACAGTAATAATTAAAAACAAAAAAATGTATTAATAAGCAAGAAAATATTGTAGAGATGCACCGATTGCAAAAAGTGTGACCTGCTGATACTGATTTTTACAGATTCAGATTTTCTTTCAAAGAACTATAGTTGACAGCATAACAAACAAAAGTCTACTTCAATGCAATATTTTATTTTCATAAAAAAACAAGTAAAATTAAAACTGCAAGCAGCATTTACGGGGCCAAGCACAAAAGCGGCACAACAAGCCAGCCAACACGTCCGTGAGCATCAGACCAACTGCAACAGTGAGCAGTTAATGACCTATTAAGATCATTTTAGGCAAAAGAGCTGAAAAATCACAAATACTGTCAAAAATAAAGATTTACTGGTTTATCACTTTCCACCAACAGGTGACGCTGTGACCAAATTCATCCGGTATTGTCAGAGTGAGGTGACAATGACAGTTGCAAAGTTTGGTGTCAATATGTCAAAGCATTGCAGAGATACAGCCTCAAGAGTCATTTTGGCATCAAGCCTCTAATTCTTCGCTGTGGTATATGAATATGGTTTCGTCTATCAACACGAAATCCATAACTTTTATTCAACATGGTCTGAAGATGATACAATTCAATTTTGGTGAAAATTAGATGAATGGTCTAGGAGCAGTTTGAAAAAGTAGGTTTTAAAGAAAATCAAAATGGCGGATAGAAAGTTTGGCTGACTATTGTAAAATCTGCCTGTGAGCTGAGAGATTCCTGCTTGCGCATTTAGTGTGCTTGTGTTACAATAATGCGCTCTCGACATTTTTCATTATAATAACGCAAAGAACCCGCATTAAATGAACTATTAACGTGAAAAGCAAGTCGTGTCTGAAAGTCGCAATCATTTTTTATTGGTTAAAACGAATGGAGAATATCTAATGTTTTTCTGTAGGTGCTCGACCATTTCTGTGGGTTGCGTTGGTTGGTTATTTTCACAGCTAGAATATGACGGCTGTACAATTAGATTTTTAAATGCCAGTCACAGTTTTTATTATATTTCGTATTGTGGTATTGTAATTCCAGGGATGAAAAAAATTATAATACAGACATAAATGAAATGCGGGACACTATTTAAGTCTTGCGGGACGCGGGACAAAGCTGTTTCAGGACTGTTTTCAGGACGGGTGTCTGGTCACCCTAATCAGCTATCATACACAGTCATGTGATGTGATAAGCATTTGGGAATAAGTGGGATCTCAGTGGGAATCGTTACGGATAGGTCACAGGAGCTGTGAATTAATTATGCATTTATTGCATCTTTTTTTTCTTCTTTTTTTTTAGATTGCGTGCCAATGCAAAAGTCTCCATTTGCTCTAGATTTTGTTTCATTGGTGATATACATTGCACATCACTTCCTTTCTCACAATGTCTGAAACAGCTTGAACAAGGATCGGTCTCTCTAAACCCCTCCTTTCTGAAAATCTATTCTTCTCTGATTGGTCAGACAGGCCCAGTCTGTTGTGATTGGTCTACCGCTTATAGCGTGTGTCAGAAATGAAATTACCATTACCATATATGGATTTCAGCTCTGGAGGATTCCTCTGCATTTGATACACAGTGATACGAACAGTAACAATGGCGTCAGGTTTAGGGGCCGTTCACACAGAATGCGTTTTTCCATTCCAATTTGCTACTTTTCCATTGTTTTTCTATGTAAACACACGCTAGACGGATGTGCAAAACTGTTGCGCTCGCGTCTAGCGTCTTTTGCAGCCTCTCACGCATGACATGGCGTTCTAAAAAACGCGGCGCTCAAGTTAAAATCAAACGCATCTCGAGACCTTGCGTTTTTTCCCCATTCCCCATTCCACTGCCCATGTCTCGCGTTTTTCAAAGCAAAAACGCATTCTGTGTGAACAGTCCCTTACCGTATCAAAGGCTACATTTTCCTTTAGTTTAGAGCTGCAGTCCATAACTTTTTTGGTTAAAATGATCTAAAATCAATTTTTGAACTAGTACATAACCAGCCAGTGTTCAAAACTATCTCTGTACCTTAGCCTGATTCACAGTGGTAAGCTTGTAATAATGTTTTCTAATTCAGGTGGTACTGGTAAGTTTCCGCGGGAAATTCGAACTTGCAGCTCATTACGTCATGTCTGTTTACATAAAGGAATCCCAGCTAGTAGGCTAAATCGCATGTGGAGGATGCTGCAGGCAGCGGATCATATATAGCCTTTTCTCACAGCAGCTGGAATAATTAAACGTATCATTTTGATGGTGGATTGTAATCCAGAAAGGTCCAAATGACAATCATCAGTGATCAACTGGAGATTCACCCGTAGTCAAAAGCAAAAGACTTCGGACTGTGGAGTGGCTACAGAAATTGAAATCTACAGGTAACGCTAATAAACACTAAATACACGTAGTCACGCAATGCTGATGTTGTGAACATTAACAATTTGAGAACAAAGTATAACAATAATAATAATGTGCACGGTTTGACCTGATCTGAGCTAAGCAATTTATTGTAATGCTTTTTTCTCAGTTGGTCAGAACAAAAGTGGCAGACATGTTACTTACTTGTTCAGATTACATTTTCTGGTGAAAATTCTTATTTTGGTCATACTTCCAAGACGTAGAATCTGTGATTCCGAAGTACAGTATCCACCGGTGCAGTGACTGACAGCAAACGCTGTGCCGATCCACAACCCACGTAAAGATGATAATTCTGCAAATAACTGTAATTTCAGGTTTCAAACAGAGATGGCGACGAAGAGGCAAAACTTATGGACTGCAGCTTTAAGTAGGCTACTAAAATAACTAAAACCAAAATAAACTAAAACTAAAACTTATTAAAAACAATACAGACATAGACGAATAATAATGACAAGCACACAACAAAATTACTAAAACCTTAACAAAAATGAAGATATAAAAATGAAATGTAATTCAAAATATTAACAAAAACTATAATACTATATCAATGATACTAAAATAACCTTGGTCTACCCTCCAGCTCAACTGTTCAAGGAAATAAAGCAGAACTAACTAACTGACCTCCATCAGTTCAGTTTAATTATTTTTAATGTCATGTGTAGCAGTTGCAGTGCCTCAGTATTGAGAAGCTTCCACAGCAAGATCCTCTTCAGCTCAAGTGGAATTTGTGTTTGCATAGAATCCTTCACATATTGTACCAGCACGTGGATGAGGAGCTTAAACAATAAAAACAGCGTTCATCAAGCATGATGTTTCCACTGTGAGCGCTGTGAAATGATGTTTGCAGGAACTATTGAGTCAAGGTTTAAAAGTTTCTTTAAAGAGGACCTAGCATGAAAAAGTTCTGCAAAGTCACAAAGCGCAAGGTCACTCCAGCGGGAGTTATTCTCTATATCAGTGCACACGGTTTCTGAACTCCCTGAAGTGCCTCCATTGTAGTCTAGAGTTTTAGTTTAGTTTATTTTCTTATAAAGCACATTTCTACTGCCACGAGTGCAGCCCAAAGTGCTGTACAAAGCAATTAAGAAAATTAAACAAAGACAATAAAAACACAAGAACATAAAAACTAATATTTAGCTCTCTCCAGGGTCAGATTCAAAAGCCAAGATGTAAAAGTGCTTTTCTTCAAAGCCGTTTTGAAAGTGTTCAAAGTGGACGGAGAGCAGTAAATTATTCCATAACCTAGGGTCCAGCTATTGAAAAGGCACAATCGCCTTTTCGCTTGAGTCAAGAACGGTACCTGAAGCAAAAGATTATCGGCCGATCTCAAATTCTTTATTGGCTGGTGTGGAACACTGTAAACCCCAACAAAGTTCAATCAAATTAACTTTTATGAGTATTTAGCACTTTCTTTTTCTTTCAAGTTAACAGATCTGATATATTTTAAGTAAACTGAACTGTTTCATTGTTTTGAGTTTTATGAACTTGTTTCTTTTAATTTAGATGAACTTAAGTTTAACTGAAACTGAAACTGGGCTGGGATTTCTATTTCCCAGCATGCTTTGCCCATAGCACTCGAAAGGGAGAGTAAATGTGCAAGAATAATGTTAAGTGGGAGATTTGGTAGTGATTAATGTTTTGTTATGCTAATTTAGAAGAGTTTCTGTTAATGTGGGTTTTTGGAGAGTTACCATCATGGTGACGAGTGGTGCATGCGGCTTGTTTTGAGAGCAAGTATGTTAAATACTTTATAATGCTGTACTCATTTAGCAAGTGCTATACCATGCTATTGTTAACATGTTAGCAAATTAGCATTTTCTGAATTAGCTTGTTATAGCTAGCTAAGTTTACACTAATAAAATTGTTTACATTGAGGTTACATATTAAATGTATGAATTAGTGTACTCAAATATTTAAAGTTAAGAACAATTATAATGTATGAGTACAAAATAAAAATCTGCCAGTTCTGCTTACTTAAACCTTGAATTTTTAAGGCAACTGACTGTCTCAATGTTTTTGAGTTTTGCCAACTTATTTGGGTTTACAGTGAATAACAAAAGAGACGGGGCCTGGTTGATTTGAGTTAGTAGCGTGTTGAAACTCGCAATTATGGTAAGGGGCGTGACATTTCCTAAACATGTTCTAAGCGCTTGACTAGTCATAACACACTGGTCTAGTTGACCAATCAGAGCACATTGTGCTTTTCAGAAGGAGGGGCTTCATAGAGACAGGAACTAAACAGATCATTACTGACAGAATGGGAAGAGAGGAGCTTCAACAATGACAAATATGTGAAAAAGAATTGTTTTTTGAACATTTCAAGCATAAAAACTGATTCTAGTAGACCCCAAAAACAAAATCAAAACTTTGTAAAAGAGCATACTATAGCCTCTTTAACATTCCTAAAGGAGTTATTCACTCAGAAATTAACATTCTGTCTGGCAAGTAACGTCATGTGATTCCAAACGTGTGTGACTTTCTTTATTCCATTAAATGCAAAATAGGACATTCGAAGCAGTACAAAATGTACTTGATGTTATTGATTAGAATTATTTCAATGTGCAAAATATGATTTCTTATTTGTTTTCTTTCGATTTTGGTGTGAACTGGTGTTTGCATGTGATTTACTCTCGTCCTTTCTGTCTTTCATATCAGCCAGTCAAGAAGGGAGAGACTGCAGCTTTGCCGACCCTGCTTTCGTGGTCTACTCCTCTGTTGCTTCCTTTTACGTGCCCTTCATTGTGACCCTGATGGTGTATGTGCAGATCTGCGTGGTCCTGCGCAGACGGGGCAGACGCACCGCACCTTCACGCAGACACGGCCTCCATCCAGAGCCCAGAGATGGACAGAGATCTCGCAAGGTGTGCTGGGAATCACACTTTATCTTAATATTCAGATATAACATGCCTTTTGATTCTAATTACAATGATGAACTAGTGACAGCAATCTGTCACATTGTTCTAATGTTTTCTCTCTCTTTTTGTTTGTCAGAATAAGTGTACTCATCCTGAAGATGTGAAATTGTGTACTTTAATAGTAAAGCCTCCTCCAGCCGCTCCACAACGCAAGAAAGTGGTAAAGCACTGCTGACTATTCATACTGTCCCTCTTACGTTCAGTCACTTCCTAAGCGTGAATGTCTGTGTGAATCAGCCGTGAATCATGTTCTCTGTGACAGACGCTGGTGAAAGAGGCCATGGTTCATCCTCTGGACGTGGAACCCATGTGTTTTCTGAGTCAGGACAGAGAGCAGCCTCCACAGCAATCGCAGCAGCCTGGACATGCTAAAATCTCCCTGTCTGTGTCTGTGGCGCCCAGTCCCGCGCGGCCCTGCTCCACGCTCTCAGCCCCCGGCCTGCGCAGGGTTGCCCTGCAGGAAAGCATGAACGGCCTCCACGGATGGAGGGAGAGAAACGCAGACAGAGAAAAAGGAGCCGCGGCGAAGGAGAGAGTGAGAGGAAGACTGTCACAGCAGAAGGAAAGAAAGGCGACACAGATGCTCGCCATCGTTTTAGGTAAGAAGATATAATTGCGTGATATAAAGTTGTAATTGCGTGTTATAAAGTCAGAACTGAAACTCGCAATTCTGACTTTTTCTCGCAATTGACTTTTTTCTCACAATTGCGTGATATCAAATCAGAATTTCTAAATATTAACTCGCAATTGCAAGAAATAAAGTCAAATTTGTGAAAATTTCTTTTCTCAGAATTGTGAGAAATAAACTTACAATTGCGAGTTATAAAGTCCAATTCTGAGGAAAAGACTTTCCTCAGAAGAATTGTGGGTTTATATCTCACAATTCTGACTTTATTTCTCGCAATTGTGAGTTATTTTACAATTTTGACTTTTTTTCTCGCAATTTACTTTTAAAAATGTCAGAATTGTGAGATGTAAACACAATTGTGAGAAAAAGTCAGAATTGTGAGATTAAAAAGTCTTAAAATTAAAATATCCTTTAATTTTTTGTGTGTGGCGGAAACAAGCTTCCAGGTAGCAGGACACTTGGCATGTTTTTTTGCCTTTTACTGTCCCTATCACATATTTTAGTTTTTCCATCTAATATTTATATTTTATTTCAGCTTTATTTCAATTAACTAAAATATTTTTAATAGTTTTTTATTTTAGTTAATGATAATAACCGTGATTTGAGTCAACTTTCAAGAGCAGGGATGTCCACATTGTAATATTTCATGCTGGCAAAGAAAACTGGCTTCTTCTTTCTCTCAGATTGAAGCATCTTTCTATGGACTTCATTTGGAGTTCAGAACTGCTGTACTACGTAATTTTATGTCTCCTTGTTCTTTTAGTCTTGACATTAAAGCAGCAGCACATGTGACATTATAAATATTCATTACTCAACAGATAGTTGGAGTCCTCTAATTTGATTGGACGAGCGGCATTCAAAGAGTGCTGATATTCAGTATTTCTTCAACAGCACTTCATGACGTACACCTTTAATATTCATATTTTCAGAGGCGTCATTAGACTTCAGATGAACCAGGGTACAGTTATTTGTATTTTTTATAGGCACCTTTCCACTCCTACACTGTAAAAAAATATTTTTTTAAAGTTGTAAATCAAACATAAATTATTGGAGTATGTTTTGCAAAAAAAAAAAAAGAAAAATATATATATATATATGTATGTATGTATATATATACAAAAAAAATTGTTCTACCTCAATATTTCACAAAAATGTTTTAAAGTATTTCCAAAACCAATTTTTTTTTTCAGTGTTCACTAAAAATTTATTTTTCTTGGAGTATGTTTTACAAATAAAAAAATATTATTTGTCTTTCTAATGCCTCTAAGTTGTTGAAGTAGTTTTCAATTGTTTTTCATCTCTCCTTGATGTTTGTGTTTTCTGCAGGTGTCTTCATAATATGCTGGCTTCCTTTCTTCCTGACGCACGTGCTGAAAGCTCACTGCGGCAGCTGCTGCATCTCGCCGTCGCTCTACAGCGCTGTCACATGGCTGGGTTACCTCAACAGTGCCGTCAACCCAGTCATCTACACCACCTTCAACATCGAGTTCCGCAAGGCCTTTATTAAAATCCTGCACTGCTGACAAGAACCAAGAACACGACAACAGGGGAATTTATTGAACAAAAGAAGCTTGTGACAGACAAGGGAAACATTTGAAGCTCAGTATGTAAAGATAACACAGATCAAGAAACACAGTGACAGCTAAGAAAAGACGAGCCATTTGAAAAGGCGAAGAGTCTTTGTTTGTGGAACTGATTCTCTGAAACTGTTGCAATCGGCAGAAGATGTGTTTTTATAGCAGTATGTCATGCAAAAGTTAACATTTTGTCATCATTTGCTCACCCTTGCGTCCAAACCCATATTATTTTAGTTCTTCTGTGAAACACAAACAAAGATGTTGTGCTCGATGGGGATACGCTGACATCACGCCATGATTTTTTTAATTGAATACAATCGTGCGATCTATGGAGGCAAATTCAATTTGGGTCTGTTCCTCAAACAAAGGATTTCAGAAAACCTGAGAAATAAGACATGATACAGACTCTTTTATGATAAATTAATGTTGTTTTGTAATGTCCTTCACTGTCCACTTCCATTATAACAAAAACAAAAGCTCAAATATTCTCCATTTAAAGAAAGTATTCAAATGGTTCCAGTTTTTCTTTCCAATAGAAGTTTTTCAGTTAGTTTAGGTGCTCATTCATCCTCTACGACTCACCTCTTCTGTGGTGTACCCCAGGGATCGATTCTGGCACCTCTTCTGTTCTTAATATACATGCTACCCCTAGGATTAATTGTGAGTAGATTTGGTGTGTCCTACCTCTGCTACGCGGACAACACCCAACTCTACATACTTTATAAACATAAAGATAACTCTGCGCACACAAGATTAGAGGCATGTATTCACGAACTTAAACTGTGGCTCACAAATAATTTTATGTTACTGAATGACGATAAAACCCAAATTATCCAATTTGGCCCAAATGAGATCTGTAACGGAAATTCTATTGATCTAGGCACCCTCACACCATACCTTACCACCAACGTTAAAGGGGGGGTATCACACAGAGTTTCTGCCAATCTCATGTTAATCTTGAGTACCTATAGAGTAGTAGTGCATCCTTCATATCTCCAAAAAGTCTTTAGTTTTATTATATTTATAAAAGATAGAGTCTTTCCGAAAACAGCCGAGCGACCTGGAGGCGTGCCGTGTGAGCAGAGCTAAAGAGTGACGAGCACGCGCAACTTTTGCGTAGTGATCGTCTGCAAGCTATCAATGGTCAGCTAAACAACAATATTTAAACACACACAATACACCATCGCATTATCCCTGGATAATTTTTGAATTTTGAATTTTTGAACCATAAGCGCAGATCCCGAGGGCTCAAGCAGCCATGGAAAAACACGAGATATTCTCCATTCATTTTAACCAATAAAAAAGTGATTGAAACTGTCAGTTTCTATGGTTATTTTAATAACAAATATTGAGAGCGGATCAATGTAATGCGTGAGCACAAAGCTCTCAGCTCCACTTAATGCTGGGTTCTTTGGGAAGCAGGGTTATCTTTCCCTCACAACCAAGAACACACTTCTTTGGTGACATTATTGATTTCGTGAAGTCCTATGACCTGTGCAGCGCTGCCGACGACTTCCGTAAAGCCGTTGATGGGCGTGCTCTTGCTCTCTCACTCTGGTCGACGTGTGCGTGCGCGCTCTTCTAGGAGAAGTACAAGGAATTCCGACCTTTCTGATGTCACACAGGCACATGCTCGAAAAAAAGACAGCGACGTTTATGAGGATTTGGAAGAGTATTTTTGGCACAGAAATACTCAGTCAAACGTCCAACTCGTGTTTTGAAACTTTGAATCCAACTCTTTAACAGTGTAAATAAGTCAGAATACATGAAATAGCATTAAACCCCCCGCCCCCCTTAAAAATTTGAGACAGTAGTCTTAAACTAGACAAACAAATCAATAGCATAGTTAGGGCCAGCTTTTACCACCTATGCCGTTTGGCCTAGTCAAACAACTTTTAAGTAGGGACAGCTTTGAAACAGTTATACATGCTTTTATTTCCACACAACTCGACTACTGTAACTCATTAAATGTCTGGCTACCTGTCTCCTCAATCTCCAAGTGGTCCAAAACGAGATCATATCACCCCTATTCTACGCTCTACACCAAATTGATTTTAAAATTTTAGTATTAGTTTATGAAGCACTCTGCAATCAATCCCCCAAATACCTCTCTGACTTAATTGTCACTCACAACCCTTCTAGATCACTTTAGATTAAGCAAATGATGACAGAATGTTGATTTATGGATGAAATATCCCTTTAAATAATGTTTTTATCCATGGAGTAGGTAAATAATGCTGAAAATGAACACAAAATGCACAATTTAAAGCTACAGTTCATTGGATTTCAAATGATACTGAGATAATGTCAGTTTTAAACTCCAACCAGTTTAATCATTGTTAAATATTTAAACATGTTTTGAAATTAAATATTTCAGTGGAATCTGAGCTGATGCTAACGTAAAATATGCCGATGCTCACTAATGCACCTACTCCAGAAGAAATAAACACATTTTGCATTTTGTATCTATGAGAATGTGCAACGTCATGCAGATCTGAATCTGTATTGTATGCTGTAAATAACATGATATAAATATACAATATTCAATAGTCCACTGAGATTTTTGTCCACTACAACATGAACTGATAATATATTTAAAAACCTCCCAATTATACACACATCATCTCTTAAAGGGCTCATTTAGCTGAATTTGGCCCAAAATAAGGTGTCTTAAAAGACAGCATGATCATGCCGCCTACCTTTTGGAGCAAGCTAGGCAGCTCACTAAGTTCAAACTGAGCCAGAAGGTAGAAAATGGTCATGAAAAACCAAATTATGACTGGTTTTTGTGTTTTAAAAAAAACTTTTTTATTAATTTTATAATATTAACTCGTTTCATTAATATTTTGAATACATTTTATTAGTTATTTTTTTAGTAAATTTGTTGTTTTTCTCATATTTATTAGTGTTTTTTAATATGTCAATAGACATATTAAAGTATTTTAGTATTTTAGTATTTAGTATTATAGTATTTTAGTACATCAAGTTAAACTAGAAGCTAAAGTTTGTATACAGACTTTGATGTTGGCTTGAGAAAGCCTAAATGGGCAGTCAAAAGAGCCAACGCACATGTCTGTTCGGTGTTCTTGAGCTGGCCCCGCCACAAAATAAATACATTTTTTTAAAATTAGAGCCGTAACAAGCGATTATTTTGATGATTGATTAATCAAAAGAATTTTTTCTTGATTAATTGATTAAAGTATCGATTATTTTTTGGCCCCACTTTATATTAGGTGTCTTTAAGTACTCTGTACTAACATTTACATTAATAATTTAATTATGTAGGTACATGATTTTACTAAATTCATTTTATTTCAACTAACAACTAATGTTAAATTTTAGTTTTATGATATGCCACGGCCCTTTTAAAGGGTCCTGGGGACGTTTGAATCTCCTGTTTCTTATTTGTTTGCCTTTCCTTGACCTTTAGTGTAATCTGACGTCGTAACTGAGTTAGTTTAATCTTGTTTTCAATCTAACTGCTCCTATTACAGATTGCTGGTCTCCTGTTGACTTCCAGCACCTTACACGGTCGAATCCTGTAATGTGATCGGGCAGGTAAAATCCCTTCTGGGGTGAAACAGGATTCAAAGCCTTAAACCGCACGAACACATACACTCATGTACGCACATTTTCCATATGAGGTTGGATCATATGTGTCATGTTATAAATCTGTATTATGCCTTTGTATACAAATATGCAAAGCTCTACAGGTAGATGCGACCGATGCATTATGAGTATAGATGATTGCTAACATGATTTTTTTTTTTTTTTTTTTTACCCACAGTTGTCATGAACAGTAACCTGTGTAGGTATGTGCTGAGTCACTGGCTTTGTGTTGTTTTTGAGACCCATCGCTCACAGTATAATTTACCCTCAGTCGCTCAACTCTGACCCTGTCTAACAATAATCAGCATGCATTTTTCATCAGCCTTGGCTGCTATCTATTACAGCCAAACCACTCTTCATAAACTTCCTGAGCAGCACCATTAGACACCAGCTGAAGGTTTAGACTGAATACAAACAGATGCAATGCTGTTGAAATAGAGCAAGTGAAGGACACCGCGACACAATGAAACACGCAGAGCATCTCAGAGGAATGAATGGATGGTGGATGCAGCGAGCGGCAACTCTGCTGTTGTTCTTTTGACACTCCAAAAGTTTTTGGACTTTCATTATTGCTTGCATTTCCAAGTGTCATCTATTGCTGGACTCACTAGAAGAATGGCCTCATCTCTTTAAATGCATGAGCTGACACTGCTGACACAAATATGGCTTTTGCCCAGGTAAGAACAATTGTCTCTTAGTATTTGTAACAATTCATCAAAACGTCTTCAAGAAACTGTGAGTTTCCATTAGCTGAAAAGCAATGACATTTAATATGTGGAGCTGGAGTGTGTAATTGTTAAATAGTCTTTCATATCCTGTTTAATATACAGAGGAAACTGACATAGTGACATTTGCTCAGTAGTGACATTTCCTGAAACAGGATCATGATATTTTGTAACAGTGTTGTTTCAGTATAATTGACAAACTTTTAAAGTTTGTATTATTATTTTGAATTATTATTTTTTTTTTTGTTGATATTTTTGGTTTTCATTTTAATTAATGCTGGGCAAATGATTAATCGCATCCGAAATAAAAGTTTGTGTTTACATAATATATATGTGTGCGCTGTGTATAATTATTATGTATATATAAATACACATGTATATATTTAAGACAAAATGTTATATTTAAATATTATATATATATATATATATATATATATATATAATATAAATATAAGTACAGTATATACATGCAAATATTTCTTAGATACATACATGTATGTGTGTGTATTTAAATATACAAAAGTATACACAGCACACACATATTATGTAAACACAAACTTTTATTTTGGATGCAATTAATCATTTTCCCAGCATTAATTAATTTAATTTTAGTTAAAGTTTTAGTAGTTCTTTTTTGTTTTTGTTATTTTTAACCTTTTTTTAATATGTCTATATAGTTTTTATTAATTTTTATTTCAGTTTTAGTTATTTTAGTACAAGTTAAAGTAAATGAAAATGAGAAATGCTGCCTTGGCAACTAGTTGAAATAAAGTAATTTTAAGTTTTTTTATATATATATTCTACTTTCAGTTAACTATAATAGCTATTTTTGTAGCTTTCTGAATGATCTTAAATGGTTAATTTAGTGTTGTCAAAAATACCTACCATGATACCAAGTCGGTACTGAAATTTTAAAAATGTGACGCTTTGAGCGCTGTTGAGTGGATTCTTAAACACTTCTTATTGGCCATTGTGTTCACACACACATCAGATATGTCTGTGATTGGCTACAATGATCAACGCTTCAAAAACATGTTGTAAATAGAAATCAATGACGCTCTTTACCGAGCGTTTACACAGATACACACGGAAGCGTTTGAAAGCAGGTGTCTATCAGCGGCCCGGTCCGTCCGTTGAGTGTGTGAACACAATGACCAACGGTGCTCAAAGCGTCATATTTTTTAAATTTCAGTACCGACTTGGTATCGCGGTCTGTACTTTTGACAACACTAGGTTAATTTTATGTTGCAGAAATGATTGCATTCTTTTTGCTTTATATTTGATCTTTTTTATTGTCTGGGTAGCAAAATTGGCAACAGTGCTGATAATCAGATGCACGTGGAACCAGAGTGACCATCATGAGTTTGTTTATTCAATATTTTGGCTTATTTGATGTTTTAGTTACTGATAAAAGTCTCTTACTAGTCCTTTTAACTAAATTTACCTTGTTTAAAGTCTTCTGGTAGAATTCTGTCAGCTCAAAACATACGAAAAAAAGTCTGTAGTCCGTCGGGGCCTAATGATAACTGACAAGATTGATCTTTGACATTTTCTTATGCTTAGGGTTTCTACAAAATCAGCCCGGCAAAAGACAACCAGGAGCCCCTGCAGCCCTTCCCAACATGTCCTCATACGTCCACTGGGTTTCCTCCAGATCTGCTGTCCACCTGCCCGAAGCTTTTGAACACAGCTCTTCCTCTGCTCACAGTTCCAGTGATGACGGACACGCCGCTCACCTTGATACCTGGAAGTACACTTAAAAGCCCGGTTCCCCAGAATCCCACAGATGTGGCTCCTCAGCCGGCAGAGCTCCCTCTATACAGAACAGGAAGTGCCTCCATACCGTTTCCTCTCCATCCTGTTACGCTGTACACGTCCACACATCCACAGATCTCTCCTGGTTGTGTCCAGCTGCTGGGAGTCTCTGAATTGGCTCCCTACACACTGTCAACACTCATGCCACATCTGCCCCGATTATCACCTCCTGAGAGCGACTCCTCACCCCTCACAGACACTAAAGCCACCTTGAAAGAAGAAGAGATCACCTTACAAGAGGGAGGCATTAACATTAGTGTTTCTAAGAACTCCTCTACAGATGAGGCAGGTGAGGTGATGGATGGATGGATGCACGGACGGACAGACTGATAGATAGACTAGATAGATAGACAGACAGAGAGATAGACTGGTGGATAGATAGACAGATGGATAGATAGAGAGATAAACAGAGCGATGGCTTGATAAATAGATGGATAGATAGACAGATAAACAGATGGCTTGATAGATTGATTGATTGACATACAGATAGACAGATGGATAGACAGAGAGATGGATAGACAGAGATAAACAGATCGATGGCTTGATAGATAGATAGATAGAAAAATAGATAGATATATGGACAGATAGATAGATAGATAAACAAATGGACGGATAGAAAGACAGACAGATGGATTGATTGATTGATTGATTGACAGACAGACAGACAGACAGACAGACGGATAGATAGATAGATAGATAGATAGACTGACGGATAGATAGAGAGATAAACAGACCGATGACTTGATATATAGATAGATAGATAAACAAATGGACGGATAGATAGACAGACAGATGGATGGATGGATGGATGGATGGATGGATGGATGGATGGATGGATGGATGGATGGATGGATGGATGGATGGATGGATGGATGGATTGATTGATTGATTGATTGATTGACAGACGGATAGATAGATAGATAGATAGATAGATAGATAGATGTTTAGCATATTTTTTATTCCCTTCTGTTTTCTTATCACAGATGTCTCTGGGTTCAGACTCTGTCCATCATGTCCGTCACGTCTGGCGTTAATTACAACTCTCATCCCCACCTTCATCATCCTCACCGTCTGCATTGCCATTATAGGTACATGTGCTCTCAGTAAAGACTGTGATCTGCTAGAATCAATATTAATCTTTTTACATTGATTAAATCATGAAAATAGTCAGATAACGCAATGCTTTTCCTCTTTAGTGAAGTTTGTGTGTTTCCCAACCAAAGTGCGAGACCCTGCTGGCAGCTCGCAGAACTGCACCATCACACCAACACCTTTCTATTCAGTGAAATATCCAACCAACTCCACCATCAGCATTCCCTCAAGTACAATCAGAGGCATATTAAGAGAGCTGCTGTGCAGATTTGATTTTATTATGATGTCACATGGTCTTCCTGATGAAGTGAACTTTGTCTTTGTTTCCCAGATTGCTCCACCTCAGTGAAAGCTGGGTCTTATGGGATGCGTATTGTCGGCGGTACAGAGGCTGCGAAGGACCAGTGGGGGTGGCAGACCAGTTTACACTGGCGGGGAAAACATGTGTGTGGAGGAGCCATCATTACCCCTCACTGGGTCGTCACTGCCGCACATTGCTTTGTTCGGTGAGTATGAGACAACAAAGTGAATGCAGTGAATTCTCACAGAGGTGATATGTATACTATAGAGTAAATCTCAACTGCCTGATTTTTTTTCCCATTGCAAAATGTAAACTTTATTATTGTCCAGCTCTGCTAAATGCAACTATAAGATATTAACATCATGATTTTCTGTAAAGCTGCTTTGAAATGTGTATTGTGAAAAGCACTAGACAAATGCATTTTGACTTTTTTCACTGCTGTGTTTGTGTTGTTTGTCAGCTATGACATGATGCTGGAGTCTGATTGGATCGTGGTGGTTGATACTGTCAGTGTCTCAGATTTGTCTCAGGGCAAACGCTACAACACGATGCAAATACACCCGCACCCACGATTCTCAGAAAGCAACAACGACTACGACCTGTGTCTGCTGCGCACGCAGACTGAGATGGAGATGGGAGGTATGTTCGCTCGGGTAGGACTATGTGCAAATTCAATTGCAAAAATAATGTGCAAGTTTCTATGTAAATTGACTCGACTTTTTTAAATACACATTTCTGGTTCAAACAGGAAACGTTTTTGCATTTGAAATGTATGCAGGCCAATGAAATGTAAAAATGGTAACACCTTACAATAAGGTTTAATTTGTTAACATTAGTTAATTACATTAGTTAACAAACTAAGAATGATAAACATTTCTAAAGCATTTATTAATCTTAGTTCATGTTAAGGTCAACATTTACTAATGCATTATTAAAATCAAAAGTTGTACCTGTTAATATTATTTAATGGACTTGAGCTAACATGAACTAACAATGATTAATAAATTCTGTAAAAAAATGTATTGCTCATTGTTAGTTAATAATAGTTAATGCATTACTAATGTTAACTAATTGACCTTATTGCAAAGTATTGCCAAAATTTCTTTTAACTTAAGCATGCTACAAAGAAAAAATGCAAGGCGCAGTGTTCAAACAATGCAAAAGCAGTGCAGTAGAATGCAAAAAAAAGTGTTGTGTGAACAACCCTTATAGTGCACGTTATTCAGTATATAAGAATAATTTTTAATCTAAATACATGAACTTTATACCAATATAGAAGCATTTCAACAGCCAGTCAATTCTTGATGGATAAAATCAAGTCCCATTCTCCATTTTTTTAAATTAAATATCAGGAATTCGCAAAACATTAGGCAAAATATATAATAATAATAATAATAAAAACATTTAAAATGTATTAAAAACTAACCCTTTCTTAGCATTTGGCCCTTGGTGCTCCTTTCCTTTCCTTTCCCATGAATCCTGGTTTATTAATAAACAAAGCACACACACAAAAAAAAACTCCAGTTAGTAGTGGTTGATTTTTTGTTTGTTTGTTTGTTTGTTTTTCTTTTTCTATTCACTCTTTCATCTCAGTGTTGTTTTAATTATTGTGTGTGTATTATTATTATTATTATTTACATGTATATAAATAATATATATACATATATACACTGAACAAAATTATAAACGCAACATTTTTGTTTTTGCCCCCATTTTTTATGAGCTGAACTCAAAGATCTAAGACTTTTTCTATGTACACAAAAGGCCTGTTTCTCTCAAATATTGTTCACAAATCTGTCTAAATCTGTGTTAGTGAGCATTTCTCCTTTGCCAAGATAATCCATCCACCTCACAGGTGTGGCATATCAAGATGCTGATTAGACAGCATGATTATTGCACAGGTGTGCCTTAGGCTGGCCACAATAAAAGGCCACTTTTATTGTGGCAAACTTTTATCTCGGCAAAGGAGAAGTGCATAGAAAAAGTCTTAGATCTTTAATATATATATATACATTTTTAATTTTTTGTTTTTTTGTTTATCTTAATGTGATCATGCATAATTGTATTTTGTGACTGATTCTGAGAGCAAAAAATACTCTTTTCTGATCTTGATATCTGTTAAAAGTTTAGTTCACCCAAAAATGAAAATTCTGTCATTAATTACTTACCCTTAAGTTGTTCCTTGGCGCTTTGAAAAGTTCATAAAGAGATTGTAAAAATAATCAATATGAATTAAGCGGTTTAATCCAAATTTTCTGAAAAGACTCTATCGCGTTATATGTTGAACAGATTGAATTCACAAAAAATGTTTGGATTGACATGAGGGTGAGTAATTAATGACAGAATTTAAATTTAGGTGAACTAACCCTTTAACATTTCAAAGCAAATGTTGATTTATTGTCTTTTCCCTTTTTTATCTCTGTAGTTGAAAAGCATCAATAAAAAGAGTTAAACTAAAATTTATTAAAAAAACAAATAAGAATAAGGTGCAAATGTCATGTTAACTAATATTAATGCAGATGGTTTCTTCTCTGTAATTCAGATCAGATGTGTTGACTGTTGTTTAGATGGAGTGAGACCTGTGTGTTTACCGCGTCTGAGTGAGTCTTTTCCTCCTGATTCGCCCTGCTGGGTAACAGGTTGGGGTTACACTCATGAAGGAGGTGAGATCATGTTTCTAAAGCGTTTACAGGCCTCCCGAACTCTTGTGAAGGTGTCTTTCACTCTCTCATACAGGGTCGGTGTCTTCACACTTGAGACAGGCTTTAGTTCAGGTGATCGATCAGTCCATATGCTTACGGCCCTACGTGTACGGCTCCCAAATCACTCCCAGAATGCTTTGTGCTGGCGTTATGGAGGGAGGAGTGGACTCCTGTCAGGTATACACATCCATTAACAGGATAGATTGCTCAAAAATGACAATTCTGCTATCATTTACTCAACCTTTATGTCATTCCAAAGCTGTATGACATTCACAAATCCTCATGCACATTATTATTTCAAGTCTTCTCAAGTCCTATCTGAGAAAGAGATTCACTAAAAGTCAAATCAGATTCATATTGACCTGCAATAGTAGAGCTCATGAAGGAAAATGACATGAAACCTCATTGTCAGGGTTATTATTATCGTTAACTAAAACTATATTAAAAAAAAAACATTGCAATTGCTTGAAATAAATTAAATATTAACTGAAATAAAACTTAAACTTATTTTATTTCTGCTAGATGCCAAGGCAACATTTCTCATTTCAGTTTTAGCACTAAAATAACTAAAACTAAATAAACTTAAATTAGAACATAATAAAAACAATATAGACATATTTTTAAATAAATCAAAATAAAACTTTAACTAAAATTCAAATGAAAGCAGAAAATATAAAAAATAAAATCTAATTCAATGAACAAAAACTGATCAATGATAGTAAAACAACACTGATTTTTGTTAACAGTTAATAAAAATACCACTGTTTATTGTTAGTGTCACAATTCTTGTTTTGTTTCCCTTGTTTTGTTTTTGTTTAAAAAAATGGATTTTCTGTTCCCATTGTTCGTGTTTCACTTCCTGTGTTTGCCTCGTTTCCTTAGCTCCATTGTTTGTTTTCATAGTTACCCTTGTTTGTTGCTAGAGTGATTAATTACCCTCACCTGTTCCTTGTTATCTTGTGTATATATACCCCTATGTTTCAATAGCAGTATAATACTACTTTTACACTGTTGCCATGGCTTGTTTTATAAGTACCCCGGAAAGCGAATTTAACTGGGGAACCCCCTAGAATGCGACTGGGCTAGTTTCGGCCGTGATTGGCTGGATTTTGAATAGCAATTGGGCTGGCAGCCCTATTCAGTAGTCGGTTGTTGTCTTTACATTCCCTTGTAATGCTGTTGTGTTTTTCATCATTATCCCTGTTTGTGTAGTGAAATGAAGCTTTTCAAAGCTTTGAATCAACTGAACCAGTAGCTACGCAAAATGATTCACTGTTTCAAAGCATTCGAAATGCCACACGCTGGTGACCCCTGCTGGTCAGAACCGTGTAAATGCAACAAAAACTCAGGCCAAACATGCATAAAACACCTCTTACAAACGCATTACAAATGATTTATTGAAAGTAAAATCTTTCAAATGCAATTACCTGATCATCTAATAAGATTAATTATCAAGTGACTGTATAATACTTGTTCTTTTATCAATTTTCAGGTCTTGTTTTGTTTGTTCTATGGATGGCTCAGATAAATAGGCCGATAAGAGACTATTAATACTAATGTCTAATGAAGACGTCTACAAATGTATCAAACTGTAAATGAATAAAACCCTAACCCTTGTTCAATGGTTTACCGCTGGGGGGCGATGAACCAGCAGCGAACCATTGAAAGTTTGAAACGTTTAGAAACAGTTATGACGTAACAAAGCCTTGTTTACTGAAATCACGTGACTTTGGCAGTTTGATACACTGAACCACTGATTTGAAACAAAAGATTCGTAAGGCTTTCAAAGCTTCATGAAGCAGTGTTTCAAAATCACCCATCACTCACTAGTTTTATGTTTCTTTCTTGGATTTAGTCATCTTCACCTCTGTTTTGGATCTTTTTTGGTGTGTTGCACTTAGATTTTCATCTCTCCTCTTTCCTTGCTCTTGCATAATATGGTTAATGTCAGCTCAGATCCATTAAATAATAGTAACATATAACTTTTGATTCCAACAATGTATTAGTAAATGTTGAATTTAACTAAGATTAATAAACACTTTAGAAGTATTTATCTTGTTATTACATGTTAACTAATGTAGTTAACTAATGTTAACAAATGGAGCCTTATTGTAAAGTGTTATCAATATTTCCTTAAAGAAGCCTGTGTGTGTTTCTTATATGGGGTCTTGTGTAATTGTTCACCAGGGTGACAGCGGGGGTCCTCTAGTGTGTCAAACGGAAGCAGGTGATTGGAGGTTGGCTGGTGTGGTGAGTTGGGGAGATGGATGTGGAAGACGCAATAAACCAGGCGTCTACACCAGAATCACTCAGCTTCTGCAGTGGCTGGATCAACACATCAGTGTAAATGCAAGCAACACCAACGGTATCATCATTCTGTTTGAGAAATGTTACGGGTTCAAGTTAAACCCTATTCACCATATCCATAGGTTGATTTACCACAGTAAAATCATTTTGTGTCAAAACAAAATAATATTAATAACTACTTTAATGCACTTACAATGGAAGTCTATGGGGCAAAACATTGCATAATTCACAAAAGTAAAACGACAGGACTTTACAAAGAGCAGCTTTATAGCTGAATGGAATTGATGAACTTTGTAACACTGACACTAAATTAAATCAATACTGAGCAATCTGTACTGTATAAAGTACAATAGAAATAAAGGTGACATGACATTGGTAATACTTTACAAGAGTGCAACAGTGCCCGTTCACTTTTTCAGTGGTGTTGGTTTTGGTGTTGTGGCGAATTTCAACTCCCTGCCAGATTATTACCCCCCTAGTATTGGATGGTTTAGGAGTAGGTGTGGGGGAGGGGTTAGGACTAAGGGTGGGATTAAGATTAGGCAATCAAGTAGCGACTTCAATGAGGGGGGTAATAATTTGGCAGGGGGTCGAAATTCGGCACAACACCTGTTGTATTTATTCCATTCATTTCTCCCATAGGGATTTCAAAAAAGTCTTCGTTAAAGCATTTTAAGCCATGAACCAAGCCATGAACCAAGCCATGCAACTATGAGGTGAATCATAACATTACAAACTTTGATTTAAAGAAAAAAAAAAGTATTTGAAAATCTGACAAAAATAGAAAGGTACAAGACTGTGTACTTAATGGATTTAGTGAGGGAAAGAACTACAGTCCTATGAATATAAACAATATAATTTAAGTTTATTGTAAAATATGCATACATATTGAAATATTGAAATATTTTGAGAGGGTAGAAAAATTGACTTGATTACGTAATTCGCAGTACTTCATGGGATTGGGCGGAGCTAAAGAGATCTTTTTCGTGTTTAACTTGTTTCGACTTTCTGATTGGTGGATTTTTCTGTACAGCATCATGGGTAATGTAGTTTTTCACCACAATTATTATAAAAGTAAGTTGAAAAAATGTGGACTCACGGCTTCAATAGAAGCAAATACTATCGATTAAAAACCTTGTAGCTCACAGTAGGTCTGTCTTTAAAGGTTTATAAATGATCGTTAAAAATCAATTTCCCTATGGAGAAAATGAATGGAGTTTTTACTTCTCAAACCCATATGTTGCACTCCATACAATAAGGTTCCAATACAATGTAAAACTCAAGAAGTTCAAAATACTCAAAACATTTAAGTAAAAATGTTTTTTTTTTTTTTTGAGTTACTAGAACTTAACATTTTTGTGACAAGTGGGGCGGGGCAGAGAGCCGTGGAGGCGGAGCAAGGCCAGTGTGGTGCACAGGTGTCTCTTATTAACAATCACGTCACCAGCATCCCTTCACTTCCACAGTCCCAGCTCATCATAATGTTAATTACATACAGTTCATTTACATAAACATCACATTCAGATCTTCATGGTTACATGATAGATAAATAAATAACACATGATATTATAACTATCAAAGAGACTATCATTATATACTTGCATGTATATAATCAAACAACATACAGTATATATGGTCTTAAAAGTTTTGCAGCCCATCCTCAACCTAACCACAGGCTCTACTATTCACCACAATGGTAACCCTACAAAACTAACATAACAGAACCCCCTGTAAATTCCAACATAACACAATATTAAACAGCAGCTTATGTCTCCCTATGTGCAAAAACACACAGAATAACACTTATTTCAGCATTTATTTATACAGTCTGACGCAAAGCATGCTGGGAATTAGAAATCTGCTGCAACTCAACTCAATCATTTTTTTAAGTTCAGCTTACTACAGTGAAATTTTGAGTTCACACAACTTTTTTCTATTAAGTACAACAAACTTTCATTATTATTTAATATAAACTTAAATTTAATTACTTTCACTGTTCTATTTTACAGTTATCTGCATTAGTAACATGAACTAACGATAGAAAATATTTCTAAAGCACTTATTAATATTAGTTCATGTTAATTTAAGCATTTAGTACATGATTAAAATCGAAAGATGTATCTGTTAACATTATTTCATGGACGAGCTGACATGAACTAACACTAGTTTTATTAACTAATGTTAACTAACTAACGTTAAAGGTGATAAATACTGTAAATGCTGTAAAGGAGATAAATACCGTAACTTATTTAATACTGTACCTGTTGCTTATTTTATGTTAATATTAGTTTAATGCATTAACTAACATTGGCTAATGGGCCCTTATTATGAAGTGCTGCCTTATACATTGCATGTATTATAATGAAACTTGCGTCCATCAGTATGCATGTGTATAAAATCCAAAAACCATTAACATTTATTTCATTTTATTTCAGGACGAAAATGAAGAGGCATTCCTGATGGCCACCACAAAGGATAATAACTTTTGAAAATTCAGTATTGTTATACAATGTCTTAATCTTACAACAGATCATTTAAACTTTGTCTTGAAGCAGATATCTTCTGTAATATAGGCTGCAATAAAAGATCATCACATCTCGACCGGCTCATGCTGATTTAATATGACAGTGACTAGAGTCACGTAAGCTCAGAAAGGGGTGTGTGAGGACAAAACATAAATAATAATGATGTTGGGAGATATGAATGGAATGTGATACATCGTACATACAGCTGAATCACTCTGACAGTTCTCTCTCTTCATGATGATGATGTTGTTTCTGTAGTTTGAATCTGAATCTGATCACGTACCTGTTGACAGAGACCTGAAGCTCATTAATGAACTGGAACTTATACTCATAGTGGCTGGTAAACATCTCATCTTTTAAACAGCTCATGAATATTAATTAGATGTGCTGTTGTTGCTAGGTATCCCAATGGAAGCGTCGTCTTATGTCTTGTAATTGACCCTCTGAGACTCATTGATATTTTTGAGCCTACGTGACTCCAGACACTCCAGACACAGTGTTTCATGATCATTGAATATAGTTGTACATCACTACAAAGAACCTGAAAGTGCTGGTTTAGAGGCTGACGGCTTTAGCCTTTACAAACATCTTTTCTGGTAAATTCAAAGTTATTCTCTGACTCTGGCAATAAAGTTTTATTAGGCTACTTCATAAAGCACTGTTAATATATGTCTGTGGATAAATTTAGTGGCTATGTGAATAACATTAATTGTAGTCTACTATAATTGTAAATGTTTTGTCAAATGTTGCTTTGATGCCTTTCAGAGTGTGAGCTGCTTCCGTTGTATTTTTAACCCATAGTTAGTAGAAGATATATGGTGAATTCTGGTTGATTTAGACACTTTTGCCATTGAGATGACATGGAAAAAGTGTCCTAATTACCCTGAATTCACCCCTAATTTAACTGATTGAAACATGTTACAGTTTTCCTACTATTGAACCCTAGCAAACATGAAACATTACCCTAACATTAGCACATGGTTCCTGATTGGATATTTTTGGGAGTCAGTTAACAAGTTTCTAGGAACTTTTAAAGGGATAGTCCACCCAAAAATATAAATCCTGTCATTATTTACACAATAGATATTTTAAAGGAACTAAACAGTTTTGGTAACACAGAAATACAGACACTTGAAAAAAAAAAGTTGCTAAAACAGTCGATATGCAATAGGTGTTGATAGCTAATGTGATTCTCTACACAAAAGAAGATATTTTGAAGAATGTTGGTAACAAAACTGTTTCAGTTCCCATTGACTTTCATTATATGGACAAAATATAAGGGAACTGAAACTGAATAGTTATCGACATTCTTCAAAATATCTTCTTTTGTGTTCCACATAAGAAAGAAATGAATACAGGTTTGGAACGACATGAGGGTGAGTAAATGAAAACAGAATTTTTGGGGTGAATTAGGTTCTATTTCCAATCTATGTTGTCAGAAAGTTGCAGGGAGGTTCTTATGACAACTTAATAAGAATTTAAAAAGAAGGTTCTTCAATGGTTATTTTTAGGTTTTGTTTTTAAAACCAAAAATTAAGCCTTCTCGGCAGAAATCTTGAGTTCACTCGGCATCCCACCGCCAAGTGGCAGCGTCGCACACACGAGCTTGCTGCGCATGCGCGGACACGTCAAAGTTCCTTGTCAGTGGTCACTTTAGAATATCACAAACATTGCGTGTGGACACTACTATCTATTTTGCATATTAACACATTTATAAAGCGATTCTATGCATGAGCAAATCACATCTCAGGCGAAATAATACGTATTTAGCGCGTCCCCACTATCCCGGAAGGAGGCGTGCACTCGCTCGTTAACTGTTACAGTTTGACTTGACGTGACTGGACTTCAGTTCAGTTCCTTCAGTGATATGATCTGGTCTGAGACTCGTCATACAGGTTAAAGGTGGGGACACAGAAGTAAAATGAGTGCAGCTCTTTTAAACAGACTGAAGCTTGCAATGAGCTCTGCAATCCGGCCGTGGAGCTGCAGGGCACCGGTGATCAATCACAGAAGCGCCACGCTCAGTCACCCCTGCCCGCCGTCAGTGAGATTGTACAGCGGACTGATGGAGTCCGGAGCTCCGCTCTTCAGACAGGTGAGCGCGCGCGGTGCTTTTGTGCCTTTAATGGTCTGTAAATTAGTTTAAATCGTTCATTCATGTGACATGAGAAGAAACAAATGGTGTTCGGCTCACTGTGGATACGGAAGTGCTATAAATAACAAAGGAAAAAGGTCATTTTTTATAGGACACGATTTACAGTATAATAAAGTCAAAGTCAAATACAGACACATAAAAGCTTATTGACATTTTAGCATCTCTAAATGACAGTCTATAGCAAATGCATAACTAACTGCAACACTATTCATTCTCCACAGTAACCATACAGTTAAACCTACAGTTATTGTTACATTGGTAACACTTTTCAATAAAATTACATTTGTTAACATTAGTTTACTACATCAGTTACATGCAATAACAATGAAAAATACTTCTAAAGCATGTATTCATCTTAGTTAATATCAATTCCAACATTTACTAATACATTATTAAAATCAAAAGTTGTATCTGACTATCCCAAGTTAACATAAACAATGAACAGTTGTATTTTTATTAACTGATGTTAAAGATTATTAAATACTGTAACAAATATATTGCTCATTGTTAGTTAATGTTAATTATTGCATTATATAATGGGACCTTATTGTAAAGTGTTACCGTTACTTCTGTAAAATCTCTTTTGGCTGCTATTCTAAAACGTATCTGTCATTTTAATTGTTTTATATCAGTGGTGATGAATTCCAAATTACCTCAGTTTTGCTATGGAATTTTGTCAGAAACAGTTGTTTCTGATGATTTTTGTGTGAGTGGCGTGTAGCGAGTAAACTAATACACGGCAACAGTAGTCTGCAGATGAAGGCAGATATGAATGGAATGTTACTGTACACACATTCAGCTGACTCACTCTGACTGTCCTACTAAAGATGTTGTTGTTGTCGTCGTTGTTCCTGTAGTTGTTTGAATCTGAAAGCAGCACGTACACATACCTGCTGGCCGACACAGACACCAAAGAGGCCGTGCTGATCGACCCCGTGCTGGAAACCGTGGACAGAGACCTGAAGCTCATCAATGAACTGGGACTTAAACTCATAGTGGCCGGTGAATAGTTCTGTCTATCTATTGTTCTATCGTTCTATCTATCATTTATGAAAGTTTCATGATGCCTGTCTGTGCATGTTTTCCACCAGTGAACACTCACTGTCACGCGGATCACATCACTGGCACTGGACTGCTGAAGAAGAAGGTGTTTGGACTGAAGAGTTGCATCTCCAAACACAGCGGAGCCGCTGCGGACATACTGCTCTCAGAGGGAGACCGGATCACTTTCGGAAAACATGTATAAGTGACCAGGGCAATTCAGTGCATTTTAAAATCCATACTGTTTCAAAAACAAAATCGTGACTCGGTCATTTAGAGTAGGTTTATTTATATTAAATAATATATAATATCATCACCTGAATAATATAAATATAACATTTAATATTGCATGTGATCAGGGCAATGCAATAAACCTTACAGTCCACTCAGATTTCAAAATAAGATCATGAAAAGGTCAGTTAGAGTTAGTTTATTTATGATTGTTCATTTATTTAATCAATTTTAATGATCGTATGAAGAATAACAAAGGCTGCTTTGATGTTTTACAGTGTTGCTATCATGCTTATCGTAGAGTTTAACAGGTTATATGATCAATAAAGTGCTGATGGGATTATTACTCTTATCAGAACTTTGGCTTTTGGTCCGTTTCAGTGTTTAATGGTGCGAGAGACCCCGGGACACACGGATGGATGTGTGACGTACATCACCGGAGATCAGAGTATGGCTTTCACTGGTGACGCCCTCCTCATCCGGGGCTGCGGACGGACAGACTTTCAGCAAGGTGACTTAGTGTTAGAATTACAGAAACACTTTGTGTTATTGACTGAGTGAATCTCCCATTGTGGAGCTGTTAAAGAGGCATATTATGGGCTTTTACAAAGTTTTGATTTTTTGTTTGCGATAATAGGTTTTCATGCTTAAATGTTCAAAAAAACACATTATTTTCCTCATATTCTCCATTATTGCAGCTCCTCTCTTTCTAGTCTGTCAGTAACGCTCTGTTTAGTTCCTGTCTCTATGAAGCCCCTCCTTCTGAAAAGCACAATGTGCTCTGATTGGTCGGCTGGAGCAGTGTGTTGTGATTGGTCAACCGCTTTGAGCGTGTTTGGGAAATGTCACGCCCCTTACCATAACCGCGAGTTTCTACACACTACTAACTACTGCCTTGGTCAGGAATTATTTAAATGAGGAATATTGTGACGTTTTTTTCCCGGAATAGGACATAACAACAGGTTCATACTATTTTTCACTAAATGAACACAAGGAAGAGTAAGATTTAATCTTTTACATTTATATGCACCAATATATAAGCCATAAACTGCAATATTTATCTACATTTATTGCGAAGGTAGTCAGATGACATGCTGTTTAGAAAATGTTAATACCCCAATAATAAAATCAATGAAATTCATGATGCTGCAAAAACATTTTTTTTGGAACAATATCATGGTAAATATTTAGTGAATATTCAAGATATCATCTCTAGGCCTAATAGTTGTTTGTATATTTTTTCCATGTGCTCATTTTGCCTTTGTTTTTGTAGTACTTCACATGGCCACATGATGGCGAGACAGTAAAGCTCTTCATCTGTCTTCACTCAGGTTGTCCTAAGAGATTGTACGAGTCCATCCACAAGAAGATTTTCACCCTGCCTGGACATTGTTTCATCTACCCCGCACACGACTACAAGGGTACATGATTTACAGCATTAAACTATGAGACACTGTGTGTTAAAGTCATTTTACCACAGGAAACTAAAGTCTAAAACCACTTTTAACTATGTGGAAAACAGCTTTTTATCTGATAAAAGACACTAATGTTAAACAAAGGAACAACTGTTTACTAAGGTTAGCAGTAGTAGGGATATTTTACTTTCTCTTTGTTGTTTTGTGTATTATTTATTCTCTTGTTTGTTGTGATCTACTCTGAAGGTCAGACCGTGTCCACCGTGGATGAGGAAAAGAAGTTTAATCCACGGCTGACAAAGACGCTGGACGAGTTTGTGAACATCATGAACAACCTCAATCTCCCCAAACCTAAAAAAATAGGTAGAGTATCTGTTTATTTATACTGCATGTACAGTTACAATACACTGTTAGTAGCTACCATATATATATATATATATATATAGTTTGGAAACTTTACTATTTTTAATGTTTTTGAAAGAAGTCTCTTCAATAAACATGCATTTATTTAATCAAAAATACAAAAAAAAAACATACATATTGTGAAATATTATTACAATTTAAAATAATGGTTTTCTATTTTAATATACTTTAAAATATAATTCATTTCTGTGATGCAAATCTGAATTTTCAGCATCATTACTCCAGTCTTCAGTGTCACATGATCCTTCAGAAATCATTCTAATATGCTGATTTATTATTAATGTTGGAAACAGTTGTGCTGCTATAACCTGTGATACTTTTTCTGGATTCTTTGATGAATAAAAAGTAAAAAAAAAAAAATAACAGCATTTATTTAAAATATAAATCTTTTGTAACAATATACACTACCGTTCAAAAGTTTGGGCTCAGTATTTTTTTCTTTCTTTCTGTTTTTGAAAGAGATTTATACTTTTATTCAGCAAGGATGTGTTAAATTGATATAAAGTGATAGTATAGACTTATATTGTTAGAAAAGATTTCTATTTTGAATAAATGCTGTTCTTTTTAACTTTTTATACATCAATGAATCCTGAAAAAGTTTCCAAAAGATATTAAGCAGCACAACTGTTTCCAACATTGATAATAACCGAGTATCAAATCAGCATATTAGAATGATTTCTGAAGGATCATGTGACACTAAAAACTGGAGTAATGATGCTGAAAATTCAGCTTTGATCACAGGAATAAACTACATTTTAAAATACTGTATATTACAATACACAACAGTTATTTTACATTGTTACAATATTACTGTTTTTACTGATCAAACAAATTGAAACTTTGTTGAGCAGAACAGATTTACTTTAAAAACATTTTAAAAAAATCCTAACTTTTCAAACATCTCAAAGGAATAGTTCACTAGAAAACAACGATTCACCCACATGTCGTTCCACACCTGTATGATGTTGTTATTCTGTGTAACATGAAAGGAAATATTTTAATAAATCTCACGCAGCTCTTAACAACTCATAACAAGTCATATGATGCCGTGTGATGAACAGACCCAGATTTCAGTGCTCGTTCACACTTTCACATACTCGAAGTGGCATGTTGTTTTTGGCTACAACACGTGAGAACAAATGACATTTGTGAGATTTAAACTCGCAATTGTGAGGAAAAAGTCTTAATGGTGATTTAAAAAGTTGTAATTAACTTATTTTATATTTTTATTTTGTGGTGAAAGCAAGCTTTCTTTGGAAAGAAAAGAAAATTCTGAGGAAAGATGTCAGAACTGTGTGATGTTCCCTCAGAATTCTGAGGGAAAAAAAGTCAGAATTCGAGATGTAAATTCGGAATTCCGAGGAAAAAAGTTTGAATTGTGAGTTGTTTTTGGCTACAACACGTGAGAACAAATGACATTTGCTGTCATGTTGTCAAACCCAATTCTTATTTGTCTTCTACGAAAATAAAGTCATACAGATTTGAACGACATGCAAATGAGTAAATGATGACAGAATTTATTTTCTGGGTGAACTATCCCTTTAAAGGTGTCGTAGGGTTCCATTATAATTGCAGGATGAGTGATAACATGTAGTATCTATGAGTCATTGAAGTCATTATCACTAAGGTGGTTCAGTCAGGTTTGACAGGGTGTATCGTTGTGCTCATATTGAGTGTGTTTGAAGCATCGTTTGATGGGTAATGAGGACTAAAACTGTTCTTTTAACATTATTATAACATACCTTTTATTATTTGGCACCTTTAGATCTAAAAGGCCTCATGTTTTCACCGTTTTTTTTTGTTTTTGAACCCACAGATATATCAGTGCCTGCGAACTTGGTGTGTGGACTTCATGATATTTGAATGTGAAAGCTGACGTTAACTTTTTAGGTGTCTGATTTTAATTTTATGGTGCATATAGATATAAACTACATGCAGTGAGATGATATTTGCATTAAATCATTCCTGTGATTCAGGGTAAGTAGACAGAGGTGAAACAGTACAATGAAATATCAAACTTGACATTTTCATTCTGGTCAGTGTTTGTTCTTGTCGTTTTTTTTTATGGATTTCAAGAAATACTTTGACCTAACCTGTGTGCTGTATCATATAATATCATATTCGGAGAAATGATGGTCTGCTTCTTTCAGCATACTTAAATGCTTTAAATAATCAAGTGCCGCAGCTCTCATTTGTAATGTGAAAGGTAATGATAAAAATCATATTTTGTAAGAAAACTTGTAAAATATATATATATATATATATATATATATATATATATATATATATATATATATATATATATATATATCTAATCTGTTTTAATAAATGTTTGGTAAAACCACAGCTGCGTCACAGGTTTTTTTTGCTCTTTTGGGGGTTTTGTCACTCATACAAACGTCCTGAATGTTGCATTTCCACAAATGCCTTTACCATCAGGACAGACGAGAAAAACGACGTGATTTGCAAGTGAAATGGGCTGAAAGTTCATGCACAGCCTGAAACTCATCTTTAAAACACAAAGTCATTTGCATTAGTATATCAGGGCTGATGAGTCTTCGCACTCAGATTCCATTGATGCTGTTAGTTTGATCTTCTGACTCCCAGTATTTTCAGAGTGCTCAGGTATAGGATGGTGTTCAGACAGGTGATGTTTCTGGTCACCCACTAGGCATCACTGACGTGTAAATGTGTTGTTTTGGGTTTCCGGGCTGTTTTTGCAGTGTATTTTCAATACATGCACAGTCTTAATTGTGCAGTTTAAAAAGTTGTAATTACCTCATTTTATATTTTTATTTTGTGGTGAAAGCAAGCTTTCTTTGGAAAGAAAAGAAAATTCTGAGGAAAAATGTCAGAATTGTGTGATGTTACCTCGGAATTCTGAGGGAAAAAAGTCAGAATTCGAGATGTAAACTCGGAATTCTAAAGGAAAAAAGTCTGAATTGCGAGAGGAGTCTCAGACCTCCAAGTAAAAATGTCTGTATTGCAAGATATAAACTCGGACTTCTGAGGGGACAAAAAGTCAGAATTGTGAGATGTAAACTTGGAATTCTGAGGGGAAAAAAGTCAGAATTGTGAGATGTAAACACAATTATGAATTCATAACTTGTGTTTGTGAGATTTAAACTCGCAATTGTGAAGAAAAAGTCTTAATGGCGATTTAAAAAGTCGTAATTACCTCATTTTATATTTTTATTTTGTGGTAAAAGCAAGCTTTCTTTGGAAAGAAAAGAAAATTCTGAGGAAAAACTATGTGATGTTCCCATAGAATTCTGAGGAGAAAAAAGTCAGAATTCGAGATGTAAACTCGGAATTCCGAGGAAAAAAGACTGAATTGTGAGATGTAAACTCTGAATTTTTGAGGAAAAAAGCCAGAATTGTGAGATGTAAACTTGGAATTCTGAGGGAAAAAAAATCAGAATTGCGAGATGTAAACAGAATTCTGAGGAAAAAAAAGTCAGAACTGTGAGATGTAAACACAATTATGAGTTCATAACTTGTGTTTGTGAGATTAACAGATGTAAACTCTGAATTTTTGAGGAAAAAAGTGATAATTGCGAGATGTAAACAGACTTCTGGGGGGAAAAGTCAGAATTGCGAGATGTAAAGTCAAAATTCTGAGGAAAGAAAATCAGAATTGTGAGATGTAAACTTGGAATTCTGAGGGGAAAAAAGTCAGAATTGTGAGATGTAAACTCATGGCGATTTAAAAAGTTGTAATTACCTCATTTTATATTTTTATTTTGTGGTAAAAGCAAGCTTTCTTTGGAAAGAAAAGAAAATTCTGAGGAAAAATGTCAGAATTCGAGATGTAAACTCGGAATTCTAAAGGAATAAAGTCTGAATTGCAAGAGGACAAAAAGTCAGTATTGCAAGATATAAACTCGGACTTCTGAGGGGACAAAAAGTCAGAATTGTGAGATGTAAACTTGGAATTCTGAGGGGACAAAAAGTCAGAATTGTGAGATGTAAACACAATTATGAATTCATAACTTGTGTTTGTGAGATTTAAACTCGCAATTGTGAAGAAAAAGTCTTAATGGCGATTTAAAAAGTCGTAATTACCTCATTTTATATTTTTATTTTGTGGTAAAAGCAAGCTTTCTTTAGAAAGAAAAGAAAATTCTGAGGAAAAATGTCAGAACTATGTGATGTTCCCATAGAATTCTGAGGGGAAAAAAAGTCAGAATTCGAGATGTAAACTCGGAATTCCGAGGAAAAAAGACTGAATTGTGAGATGTAAACTTGGAATTCTGAGGGAAAAAAAGTCAGAATTGCGAGAGGACAAAAAGTCAGTATTGCAAGATATAAACTCGGACTTCTGAGGGGACAAAAAGTCAGAATTGTGAGATGTAAACTTGGAATTCTGAGGGGAAAAAAGTCAGAATTGCGAGATGTAAACACAATTATGAGTTCATAACTTGTGTTTGTGAGATTTAAACTCGCAATTGTGAAGAAAAAGTCTGAATGGCGATTTAAAAAGTCGTAATTACCTCATTTTATATTTTTATTTTGTGGTAAAAGCAAGCTTTCTTTGGAAAGAAAAGAAAATTCTGAGGAAAAATGTCAGAACTATGATGTAAGATGTAAACTCGGAATTCCGAGGAAAAAAGACTGAATTGTGAGATGTAAACTCTGAATTTTTGAGGAAAAAAGTGATAATTGCGAGGTGTAAACAGACTTCTGAGGAAAAAAGTCAGAATTGCGAGATGTAAAGTCAAAATTCTGAGGAAAGAAAATCAGAATTGTGAGATGTAAACTCGGAATTCTAAAGGAAAAAAGTCTGAATTGCGAGAGGAGTCTCAGACCTCAGAGTAAAAAAGTCTGTATTGCGAGATATAAACTCAGACTTCTGAGGGGACAAAAAGTCAGAATTGCGAGATGTAAACTCGGAATTCTGAGGAAAGAAAATCAGAATTGTCAGATGTAAACTCGGAATTCTGAGTAAAAAAGTTTTAATTGCGAGATGTAAACAGACTTCTGAGGAAAGAAAATCAGAATTGTGAGAGGAATCTCCGACCTCCGAGTAAAAAAAGTCTGTATTGCGAGATATAAATTCGGACTTCTGAGGGGACAAAAAGTCCGAATTGTGAGATGTAAACTTGGAATTCTGAGGGGGAAAAAATTCAGAATTGCGAGATGTAAAGTTAGAATTCTGAGGAAAAAAGTCTTGAGTTTATAACTTGCATTTGTAAGATATAAACTTGCAATTGTGAGGAAAAAAAAATCTTAATTGTGCGTAAGTCGCAGTTACCTTTTTTTTTAAATATTTTTATTTTGTGGTGTAAACAAATCTGTTTGTTTCAGCATCCTGGGTGGGTGTGGCATAACACTGGCTCAACCAGTAGTGTCCATTTGGGGCGAGGCTATCTGTGTGACTTGACTAATGGCAGACAAGGGACAGTGTTTTAACTCTGACGGCAATGACTATTTTTGCAGTTCTGCGTTAAATTACAGCACAAACGTTTCATCAGGCTAACAGTACTCGACAGTCTCAGTGCCCTTTATGCAGAAGCAGCTCAATGCCAGGAAGCCAACAGATGTGCTTCGGCAGGAAAATAACAAGCCTTTTATTGTGTGACAGTGGTGAGTGTGAATAGTGTGTGAGTGCACTAAAGAAAAACTATATCACATAAAGTCTTGACAGACTGGCCTCCAAATGAGGTTATTTTACTGCAAGCAGGTAGAAGATTTTAATGTCTCTGACCGTGTTGTGTGCAGGAGGAAGCCGAATTAGTGCACAAAAGACCATTCAGTGTGAGTGACTTACTGCCCTCCATCTGTTCAGTGTTTTGTCTCGGGACTCTCGGCTCACTTTTATACCCGTCTCATTATCTGTCTGTGCGGCACTGAGACTAATATCATGCACACTTACTTCTTGAGAGTTATGACCCCAACAGTCGCGCTGTACTCTGACTGTCATCATGTGAAAGTCACACTGTCTTTGTCACGTCCCTAAGAAGTGAAATGTGCAACAATTAGGGGTCATTCCTCATATGCAGTACCAAATGCAAAAACACCTTGCATTTGCATAAGGATTGGAGTGTGGAAGACTGGAGCTGTGATAAGTCCAAATTTAACAACATAGCATTGGATGGTGTCAGATATGTTTGTAGAAGACAACTGGAGTGTTTTAATACCAAATGCATGTGTGGCGCCATTAGGCACGGCAGGGGAAACATAATGGTATTGGGGATGCATGTCTGCAGCAGGTGTTGAAAAGATGTACAATGTTGCTGGCACTTTGAAAATGGACCAATACTTGGGAATCCTGCTGAATACAATGTAGCTGAGTGGAGGATCTATTTGGAGATCAAATGTGTATTTTTTTTAACATAATAACAGTCGCAAACACACCACCGACTCGACAGTCTTCAAGCGGCCTCCTCAGTCCCCTAACCTTAGAAAACCTTTGGGAAATTATAAACTGTAATGGTGATGCAGGTCTTCCAAAGAAGCTCAACTTTGGGAATAAGTTTAGGAGGACTGAAAAGAAGTTAGGCATGTTTAGTGAGTCAACACCCAGGATAATGGCTGCTGTAATCAAAAACAAGGGAGAACCAACAAAATATTAACAAGTGATTACATTGTAGTCAATGTATGCTTTATTTCCTGGAAGCTTTTTGTTTTTCTATGCCTTTTTTGCATAATATAATAGGCTAAAATCCATATTTAATCATATGCTGGAGTTTGCCTTATATATAAATAATCCTGTCATTTTAATACCGTAACCAAGTTTAGTGTATACTTCTTGCCAATATAACTCATGTTTTGATTATTTAATAGAATCTGAAGTGCCATTAAAAACACTGTTGCTTCACCTGTTGACGGTCACATTCAGCTGACATTATGGGCTGTGCTTCAAACCCTAGTGAGGCGACTATATAGACAGCGGGATTGAGCGTGACGTGCGCGTGCAGCCAGCTAAATCCAACGCACCGCCCACACGCTGTTTACGTAGGCGTCACAGTAGGTTTTGAAACGCGGCCAGTGACTCGCTGAAACTAACTCTCTCTCTCTCTCTCTCTCTGCAACGGCTGAGTGAAAGTTGGAAATCCCGCTGGCCATATCGTTTCTTGTCGCTTCACATTTTACGGGAAAAGCCTGTTTAAATCCCCAGCACGGCGTTTATTCATCACTGTTGTATCGTTATTTTGTCGGTATTTTTTTTATAAACAAGGACCGTTGAAGGATTTGAGGCGGAAGTTCTGGACAGGTATGATCGGTACGTATATCTGAATTTATCGATAAAGTTGACGCGATTTACTTTCTCTCGAAATTACGTGGTAAGTCATACTTAAGATTCAGAGATTTCATTTCTTGAGAGAAGGATTCTTGACAGGAATCTCATGTGAGGGGTTTAACTTGGGTCAAGTAGGCAGTGTCGGTTTGTAATATAGTGGAGAACCTGAATTACAGTTTTAGAAGAGGCTTGAAATATGAAATATGGTACTACCATGAAATAAAATAAAATATGACACTACTATGGTAGTCTCTGAAATATCTAGGAGTAAATAAAAGTAATATGATCTAGTAATCATTCAACAGATTTGTATATATAAAACTACCATGGCATCATCTTCTGATTTCATCACTGAACCACAGTATATTAGTTAATAAGACTAGTTTACATGGAAACCATAATGTGTTTTATTCACGTGTATTATATTGTGAATACTGTAGCTAATTGAAAATATGAATATGTATGTTTACTGTGTCAGTTCTGCCTTAATAACGGATGTTTTCACATTGTAGTAAATTTAGAGTATATTATGTAACATAATTGTGATTTGTATACATCTCATTTGCTGTCATTATTATAAATAAACCAGCATTATAGCAGCTGTCTAACAGGATTTTAAACTAGATCACAAGAAAAAGTGTGGAGAAAAACAGTGTAAAAATGTAAAATAAATAAATGATTTGATTCAAACAAATAACAGTACAGGTTAACACTTTAGTTTAGGGTCCAATTCTCACTATTATCTAGTTGCTTATTAGCATGCATATTACTAGGATATTGGCTGTTTGTTAGTACTTATAAAGCACATATTAATGCATTATTCTGCATCCCTTAATCCTACCCAAACTTAACAACCACCTTACTAACTATTAATAAGCAGTTATTAGGAGTTTATTGAGCCCACAAGTCGTAGTTAATAGCTAATGGACTTTTTACACATTAAAATATATAGCTGCCTTTTTAAATATTTAATAAAATCACGAGGATGATGATATTTGAGGGTCCATGGCATCTAAAGATTGAAAACCCCTGGTCAAGAATAAACAGTATCACTAACTCTCCAAATCAGTCTATCACTTCTCTTTCTTTGAATAACTAAATTAAAGGTAGGGTAGGCAATTTCGGAGAGGCTAGCAATAGAAAGCTAGCTTTGAAAGCATAAAATCCCACCCTGCCTTCAGAGCGTCTCCAAAGCCACACTGCACAGTCTGACAAGCTTCACGGGAGACTGTTAAATTACCTCATGTCTCAAAGGACATAACATTACAATAATAATGAACATAAACAACTTACAGAGCTCTTTCTTGTACCACCTGACTGCTGCAGATTAATTTCAGCGTTGATAGTTTTGACATAGAAACACATAAATCCGAGTCTGAGGACGTAAGCAGCTCCGGGTAGAACATCACGGGTTGCCATTAGAGTTGTGACGGTGAGGAAATTTTCCCACAGGCTAATCGACGTATGACAATACCAGTAATACTGGTATCACCGGGAGGGGAGCGTTCCCCTCTTTTGCACCTCACTTTTAAATCGCTAATTTGAGATAAAACGAAAGTAAAATGCGCATGGCCGCACAGGCATTCAAAACGGTGCGGAGCAAGAGTTTTCTGTTAAGTTGAGCTTCCATAGGAGTGAACTGAAATGCTCTGTGCCAATAGACTAGGAATGCTGCGGATTTTACGTTCACTTTCAAATTAGCACCAATTCGGGGGTGGCAATTACTTGAATGGTGGGTGATTATTAGGGATGCACCGATGTATCGGCCGATTTTTGCTCAATTTACAACCAACTTTCATAAGTGTAGCGGACCCCATCAGAATGATGACCAAAACTTTACTAATGTTTTATGAAGTTTATTGCGTCCGTTTTCACTCCAAAAAAATCACCACAAAAGCTAAACAATACAGGGCACAAGAAGTGCGCATTAAACTCTCTCCATTGCATTATCATCAACATACAGCAAATTACACAAAACACTTATTACAACTATCAGTAAATAAATACATACAGATCGTATGCCTTTTCGGGAGGTGCTTAATAAACTGACAAACTTTAAATCTGCAAAATATCTCTGGAGAACTGCGTGCTCTCCTTGTCATTACCCGTATAATTCCGTAGACGGGAAACCCCGACAAAATAAGAGTCCCGCCTTAGTAAAGGAGATCTAATACATATTTAAACATTAAAATGTATACAAAAACAAATTAGAAAATTAATCACAATAAAAGTCTGTTACAATAAAGAAGGATTAATATGTTTATAATTTATACAGTGAAGAATATGCAGTGTTTTTTTTTTTACATTTGTTTACTTTATTTCTGTACCTGAAAACTATTAAACCTACATAAAAAGCACTGTTTATTTCATATATATCATTGTTCTGTTGTCTTTATGTAGGCCTGCTGAATGTTAAATGGATCAAATCCATGTTCATTAAAAATTATTTGATGATGCAGCAATAAACCTGCTAGTATAATTTAATGCAGGTGTTTTTGAACTTTGCTTATTTAAAACATGATCAAAATACTATCTATTTTGATGACAAAATTTCAAATAATAGAGGAAGTGACAAATATCGGTGTCGGCCAATAATTGTTTGTTAAAATCGGTATCGGCCCCAAAAAATCATATCTAATCCTTTGAATGTTCCCTATTAGCACTGGGCTTAAATCCAAAATATTGCAAAAATCTTCCGCAATTCAGCTCCTAACTCTCGTGATAAATGAAATGTCCTGCTGCTGATCTGTGCTGTGACTCTCGTTCAGCTCACACTGCATTGAGCAAACATGTTCAGTTTTTAATTGTAGTGTCTGTTTTCTAACTGAACTAAATGACTTTTATTACTGTAAAAAATCTAAATGACGGTGGGGGCAGTGCCGCGGTGGGCAAGTGATGTAGCTAACTGGTGTTGCGGCTGAACACTGGTAACACCGTCAACACTGACTATCGCAGCAAGCCTAGTTGCCATCTTGTAATTATGGTTGCGACATGGCGTGAACGCAGCATAAGCTTGTTGTTTTGGTTCAGGAGGAACTGTAAAAGGCGGCTGCTGTTCTTTTACGGCGCTCTGTGATGTTCTGTCTACAACTCTGCATAGCCTTACAGAACGTGCTGATGACATGTGATGTCTGCGTGAGCAGGTGCGCGGAGGTATGGAAATACATATGTTGACAGGCACTGAATGCAATGATTGGACAAACTTTTTTTGGTCCTGATACTTCCACAGAATATATATGTACATGTTTTAATATTTAGACTTCTGTTTTTGATAGCTATCAGAATGTGAAGAGAGTTTCAACAAGTATAACAAAAAGTGTTTATTAAAAAATTGCCTACCCTACCTTTAACTAATCTCTTCATGCATGTTCAGTGAGTCAGGGTTACTTTAGGGCCTGTGAGGTTAATCTCGATGAACACTGACCTCATCAGATCTCATCTGTGCTCACTCTGATATCTCATTGTTTATTTTATGATAAACTACAGAAAACCTGTTACGCTCAGACTAAAGTGATGACAGTCTATGCAGGGAAGATGGCTCATCTGAGCAAACATCTGGGCGTCCTGCACTATTCAACTGTATTTCATGAGCGTTTCACTGAAGAATGTTGTGTTGCACCTGTAATTATACCAAGGCGTGTTTAACGTGTGTGTTGTATTTGTTGTTTAGTTTGAGCAGTCAGCGTGAAGAATGCTGTCCTGAGAAGAGCTTTACGCCAGAAACGGCTTTGTACAGGTAAGATATACCAAATACATATGCATCTATAATAATGATGAATGATGAAGTTTTACAGCATTCCAGTTACACTGTAAAATTGCTTTAGTAAAAATTAAGTAAATAAAACAGATTATTGAAGTATGCTTTACAAGAAAATACTATTTCAGTCTTTCACCTTCAGAATTTTACATTTTATTCAATGTGGTACTCGTTTCTTTGTAATTATCTATATTTACTAGAAGTTTTCAGAGTGTTTCAGAGTGAAAATTGTTTTGAAGTAAATCCTACACCAATTTTCTTTAAGTGTAACTACAGAAAACAAACTTGTATTATCAGATTTTTTTGGCATAGTATTTTAGGTACCTCAGAGTACATTGTAAATGATCTTTTGGACATGGTCATGCCATGTTATTTGGGCATTTACCTTGGCAGTATTTGGGGTAAAAACATTTTTTGGACAAAAACCATGGTAATACCTTAATATTTGGACATTAGCCATTTTAGTGCCACGATAGTCTTAAAGTACCAAGTAAAAAGATGTAGAATTTCCATTTGGAAGTAGTAATTCAGTACCATGGTATTACACACTCTTAGAAAACAAGGTTTGTTGAGGTTCTATATAGAACTCTAGGGTTCTTGACTCAATTCTTATGCCAAAAAGGTTCTATATAAGGAGAAATGTCTTGAATGATTGCATAATACTTTCATGTCTAACGGCTTATTTCAGTTTTTTACTAGTTATAAAGTTTGTTTATAAGCTGTTTAATTCATAAAATAATCAAAATAATAAAAAAAAATTAATGAATGAATTAAAACTAAATCCATAAAATGAACCCATGATGGAACCCCTAAAAGGTTCTATATATGTAGCGCCTGACAGAAGCCTTCAAGTTTCTATATAGCAGCTTTTCTTCTAAGTGTGCTTCACAGTAAGAGTTTTTCTTCTGGGTTTTTATCTAAACTGGTTTTACAGGAAGATTTGGTGGAGTGAAACCAAGTCTTGCTGAATGAATAGTGGGTTTTGTGGCAGGATGTAGAAGATATTTTGTTGACATACAGATTCTTCTGTCAGATGCCAAACACAATACGGACGGCGCAAACACAACACTGTTCCTATTTGCTGTATCGTTGAGAATCATGGAAGGAATGCTCATGGGTTAGTGGCGGGTTACTGCCGAGTCAAGGAGAAATGATTAGTAAGTCAGTGCGAACAGAGTCGGACTCGTCAGTCAGAGCCAGCGGTGGTTAGAAATGACCTGGAGGGGTGCGTTATATAACAGGATGTTTATGCCACATTTTATCTCTACTGCCACTCCTCTGCAATTACAAATGATTATTCACTCATTACACCCATTTGTTTCACCCATGCTAATGTACCTGTAGCTCTTTTCTCTTACTTTCACTCTTGGGGTTCTTTTTGTTTCTTTTATTAGTGACTCAGAACTTTCACATCTGCATTTTCACTTTATCGTTTCTGGACTTCAGACCTTGCATGAATAGTGATCACTCCTCCACTCCACTCAGTATGTGAGCTGGATTTTAGATAAAGAGCAGATAAGATTGTGTTGTTTAGGCTTGTTGGCGTAACATGTGGCGTAGTCTTAGTTAATCAAACTAGTCTTAACACATAGGACTGATCTGGCTGCAGAACAACATCCTGGTTTTTATAACAGCTAGTGAGCTGTCTACATAGCATTTTATGTTAAGATGTTTTATTTTAAAATAAATTGCCTTGTTTTAGCCCAAGGGCAGATAAGATTTTATATTTATATTATGTATGTATATTATGAATATGAATATTATTGTATATTGTGTATATAATATGTATATCATTCTGCCTTATAAGACACTTTCTTTTAGCAAAAGAGCAGATAAAACTTTATTATATTATTTATATACTATTATTATTAGTAGTAATAGTATTGTTATTCTTTTTTATTTATGTATTATTATTTTATTTCTATATTTTATATTATGCTTCCTTCTAAGATGCTTTTTTAAGTCAAAGAGTAGATAAGATTTTATATTATTTTTTTATATTAATTTGTATTTTATATTATGCTGACTTTTAAAACGCCTTTTAGCCAACTTTAAAAACGTATTATTAATTTAAATATTATATACTATTTTTAATATATTATTATTTTATAATATCCTGCTTCTAAGATGCCTTTTTCATATTTATATTAATATAAATATAATTTATTATATAATTTTAATATTATATATATTATATGATTTATTAAATTACATTTTTAAATTATATATATATATATAATTTTATTTATATATTATATTTATATTTTATTATTATTTATATATTATTTTATATTTATGTTTTATATTATGCTGCCTTTAAGATTGCCTCCTTTTAGACAAATTATGTATTTTTATATTTATATTTTATGATTTACTATATTATTATTTTATTATTTATATATTATTTTATAATTATATTTTATATTATGCTTCCTTCTAAGATGCCTTCTTTAAGTCAGAGTAGATAAGATTTTATATTATTTTTTTATATTTATATTTTATATTATGCTGACTTTTAAAACACATTTTAGCCAACTTTAAAAACGTATTATTAAGATGCCTTCTTTTAGCCAAATTATATTTTTATATTATTTATATTTTATTATTTACTATATTATTATTTTATATTTATATTTTATATTATGTTGCCTTCAAATATGCCTTCTTTTAGCTAAATTGTATTTTATATTATTTATATTTAATTATTTACTGTATTATTATTTTATTATTTATATATTATTATTTTATATTTTATATAAGGCTGCCTTTTAAGATGCCTTCTTTTAGTCAAAGTGCATATAAGACTTTAAATGATTTATATATATATATATATATATATATATATATATATATATATATATATATATATTATATTATGCTGCCTTCTAACACTCCTACTTTTAGTCAAATTGTAAGGCCGCATTGCAGAGAAGGCAGTCCTATAATGCATTGCAGCAAGTCTGTGTATTTATCATCGTCTAGTTTTGATCAACATGTAATAAATATACATACTAAAACACCTGCTTTTGTCATGAAGGGCTAAGCTAAATTCCTGTTTAAACAAGCTATTGTGTGTGTCTGTTCAGTGGGGCTGTGGTTATTCTAGGACTCCAGTCTCTCTCTCTGTGGAAATATGAAACCGGCCTGTGACATTTTAGAGGCCACTTCCTCCTCCAGAACTCTCTGTGTGTCAGTCTGTGTTTGGAACTCCTCATATCGGAGTTTTATATTTATCCGTGTGGCTCCAGCACTCCGAATCCTAATAAGGCTTTGGCATGGGCAAGACTGATGGACAGGGCAGAGGAAGGGTGGGAAAGGGTTTGGACAATGGCGTACCGAGAGTCTGTTCCCACACTCAACTTTGTCAGATGTGCGGTTAAGAGCGTAGGAGGGCGATACGGGGTGGAGAGAACTGAAGCTCACAGACAGGCAAATACAAAAGCTTCAATGAACACATAGAGTCCATTTACAGTGAACTGTGGCCTTGATGTACGGTATTGTGTAAAAAACACCTGAACAAGCTACAGAAAAACCTGCTGTTGCTGTAATGTCTTTCATTTGTGCTTTCATCTTCACAGACTTTTCTGTGGTTTGTTGAAACGCATCTCACCTGAGAATTAAGACCTGTTATGTTAAAAATTTTGCAGATTAATCTAATTAAGAAACATCCAGAAGACAACATAAGCTGGTTACCAGTCATGTCTGAGGACAGGATTTCACTTTTACCATGTTCAATGCATGTTCAGCTTGAGCATCTGTCATTTGACCCTTGTTTGCAGCCTCCCATGAGCCAAACTGAATTACTGTAATGTGCAAATGTCCCATACCTCCATACTTAACTAGTCTCCACTCCTGTTTAATTAGACATGCCCAGACACAATATGGATACACAGAGGAGCCAGTGGGAGCCTGTCCGAAGATCCCCATGGATCATGCGAGTGGCTGTGGAGCAAAGCCCCGCCTCTTCGGGGGCGGAGTCAGACACCGAGGGCAGCAGCACAGAGAGCGAACAGGTAAATGTTATGTTCCCTTCCTAAGATGCCTTCTTATAGCCAAAAAGCAGATAAAACTTTATATTATATTATATTATTTATTTATATTATTATTTTATTAGTATTATTTAAAATTTATATTTTGTATTATGCTGCCTCTTAAGATGCCTTCTTTTAGCCAAAGAGCAGATAAAACATTATATTATCTTATTTATATATATATATATTTTATTTATATATTATATTTATATTTTATATTATGCTGCCTTCTAAGATGCCTTCTTTTAGTCAAAGAATAGATAAGATTTTATATTATTTTATATATTATTTTTTATTTTTATATTTTATATTATGCTGCCTTCAAAGATGCCTTCTTTTAGTCAAAAAGCAGATAAGATTTTATATTATTTTTATATTTATATTTTATATTATGCTGCCTTCTTTTAGCCAAACAGCAGATAAGATTTTATATTATTTTATATATTACTTTTTATATATGTATTTTATTTTATGCTGCCTTCTTTTACACAAAGAGCATATAATTTTTTATTTCACATTATTCAGCATTGTTCAAACAGACATTTCAATCTTATAATCAGTCCTGAAACTTACCGTATCGGTCAACCGTATCGGTCTCTCATTCTTCATTTTACCAGTATCGGGTCAAACAAGCAGACGGAGACTCAGCAAAGCTCCTGACGTCACCCTCGCTGCTGCAGCAGCGCATCACGGAGCTCGATCAGCAGAGGGAGGAGCTGAAAATAGAGGTGAGCAGAGAACAGGTGTGTTCTCGCCAACAACTTGCCGTGCAGCGAAATTGATCCGTGTGTTTGCTCTTCTGCAGCTGCAGCTGGAGGTCGCCCTGCTGCGAGGGGAACTGCAGGCGGAGCAGGAGCGACTGCGCAGACACACAGATCAGCTGCAGGTGTTGCAAGAGAAGGACAGGCAAAGAAAGAGCCAGCGCTTGGCCAACAGACAGAAGGTCTGTATTTGCTGTGTTAACAGCTTGATTTACACATGATGCATAAAAAGCCTCATTTGTGTTTGAGCTGAAAACATGCATACCTTCAGGAGCGTGTTAAGCTGGAGGAGCAGCGTCTGAAGGTGGAGAAGATGAAGAGGAAGTGTGAGGAGATGGAGAAACAGATTCCCTCACAGCCAGAAGACCAGCGGGAGCAGATGCTGCTTCAGCTGCAACAGGTGATGACAAACTAAGGGTGGCTGATACCGCAGCCTGAATTTTCAGCATCATTACTCCAGTCTTCAGAAATAATTCTAATATGCTGCTCAGTTGTTGTTAATTATTATTGTTGCTAAATTATTAAAGCAATTTTTTTCATAAACACTTTTTGTTATACTGGTTGAAACTCTCTTCACATCCTGATAACAATCTATAATAGAAGTGGTCTAAATAATAAAACATGTACATATATCTTCTGTGGAAGTCTCAGGATTAAATAAATGTTCGTCCGAATGCAATGATACAATGTCCTATCCGCCTGTCAACATATGTATTTCCATACGCAGACATCACGGAATACCCATCAGTAGGGCTGGTTATTGACACAAATTTCACGATTCGATTTGATTTTGATTCACATACTTGCGATTCGATTCCGATGTTGATTATTCGCTCTCTAATCGCTTTTACGGTACTTTGATGTCATACACCGATCGGTCTGCCCCACTTTAAGTCGAACACACCTCAAGATTTCGGAAGGATCATGTGATACTGACTTCTGACTCAACCAATCCCTTGAGTTTGGAGTCGGGAGTTGGGACTACTGACACTGACTGACCAATGACAGAGGGAAAGAGTGTTGTTTTGAAGCTACCAATCATTATTTTTGCAGTTACTTTTGGTGCAGAGAAACAAAAGCTTGACTGCATGCGTTGTCATGAATGGTGAAAAAATTACTTCCTTAGAATTTTATGAGAATTTTGTCTGTATGTGTTTTGTTTTCAGGACAAGGATGCGCTGGAAGCCACAGTGCGAACTTTTGAAGACATGGAGTTTCACATTCTCGAACTGGAAAGCGGAGTAGAAGATGAGCGAGAAGGAGAGAATGGAGAGAGCGAAACGGTCATAGAACGAGAGATAACCAGAGTACAGCACACACGTAACACATCTCAGGTGAGCTGAACAACTTTGTTTTAGGAAATGCAGTTTATCTAACTGAAGTTTCAGTCTAGTTTAACTAGATCAACTCATCATGAACATGATCATTTATACTCCTGTCTTGTAGAAACTATTGAATGGTTCTCATTTTATTTGCTTAAAAGTTCATGTTTATTACTATACAAGCACATCACCCTTAGTGGTGCACAGTTCATGCCAAATCAGAGTTGTGAGTCTGACTTCAAGTTGCAGTTTTCCAATTAGAATGCTAGATTTCCTGTTGAATGGAACAAAGTGTATCTTTAGTACACATCAATGTTTTCCAAATTGGACACTCTGTTTGGCCTTTATGTCATCAGTAGAGGCAGACCGCCACACTGAGCATGAACATAAGTATTGCTCATGCTGACAGAGCAAACACAGTCACATGCAGTACACAAGGTAATTACTTCAGGGGCCAAAAAAGAGAGAGACTGGACTGACTGAGAGAGAGAGACATTGAATTGAGTCGGGTTACATGAAGCTCTATGGCGAGCGTTTGCAGTGATGCTCATATAAGCTGCTTTAATTCATTAATTATAGACACACAAAAATGTGTGTATATTTATAAAAATTAATAATATAAATTAATATTTTAAAATATTGTTAATGTGCATTATGTATAATTATATTACATTATATTATAATATTGTTTGCCTTTTAAATTGTAATAAATCCAATTAAAATGTATATTTTTAAATATAATAGTTTATAATTTTACAGTTTTTACTGTACCGTTGATGAAATGCAATTAAAATAATATTTTCAATATTTTAAACCCAATTTTATTTGTTTATATATGTATTTATTTCACACACATACATGTTTCTTATGTTATATATATATGGTTATGTGTGTGTGTATAAAACATTTATGATATTCATACATAAAATCTTACTAATAATAGGTTTTTAATTAAATAATTTAGTGTCTGTAATTATTTAATAAACAAATAAAATTAATAGAACTACAATTTATAAATAATTTTAGTGCTGTTCATTTTATTTGTATATATATTAGGGGTGTGACGAGACGAGACACGAGATTGGGTTCACGAGAATGAGACAAGACGAGATTTTTACACTTTAATTTTAAGAAATCCTCAGTGATGAAATAGATGACTAAAAAATAGTCTGCAGGTGCATTTGAAATGTTTTACTAATCATCTTGTAATGAATGTCATTTCAGTTCTACTTTCTAAATATGAATTATCAAATGCAGTAAAACACAACAATACTGAAGCACTGTAAAAGGTTTTGCCACAAACTCAACTGACTGGCTTCTCTCCTGTATGATTTCATATGAGTCTCTTCAGATCTTAGAACTGTACATGATTTATGAGCTTCTACAACTTTTGCCCTCCTAACTGAACTCCTTTCCACAAGTTGATTATAGAGATAAAAATATAGAATATAAAAAATTGTAACACTTTACAATAAGGTTTATTTGTTAACATTAATGTATTAACTAACATGAAACATTTGCTACATTATTAATCTTTGTTAATGTTAGTTAATAAAAATAGTCATTCATTGTTAGTTCATGTTAGTTCACAGTGCATTAACTAATGTTAACAAATACAAATTTTGCATTTAACAGTAAGATTAATAAATGCTGTAGAAGTATTGTTCTTTCTTAAATAACTAAAGTAGTTAACTAATGTTAAAGTTAACCTCATTTTTAAATGTTACCATAAAAATGAACAGTTTTATCTTAGTCTTATTAAGTGCAAACAATAAGTGCAACTATGCAACCATAATCAAAGTCCTCTCACAATATACAAAGTGCAAATAGAGACCATTTTTTTCTTCAATCATAATACAGAGCTGAGAGATAGTTACAACTTCACAGCCCAGCCTGATATAGCTTTCATTTTCAGAGATATTTGCATGCATCAGGGAGCCGTTTTCAAAGTGCGGGGTATTTAAATCACGTTTGAATGCGTGCTTGTGTTTACTTTCGATTTCACGATTGCATGTACTCTGTGACTAGGGAGTGGCGGCGACCGTTATCCAGCTGAATTAAATGTTTTTATTTATATAAAAAGCGAAACGACAGTGGAGGTATAATGTAAATGTAACGGTGACATATTCTGTCCTAATTTCACCCTCACACTCTGCCATGACAGTATCACTCACGAGACAGCTTTTCACCTCGACGAGAAATCTTGTCACATTTCAATGTGTGTATATATATATATATATATATATATAGTTGAGGTCAGGACTCTGTGCAGGCTTTGTGCACTGGTGCGCAGTCATGTTGGAACAGGAAGGGGCCATCCCCAAACTGTTCCAACAAAGTTGGGAGCATGAAATTGTCCAAAATGTCTTGGTATGCTGAAGCATTAAGAGTTCCTTTCACTGGAACTAAGGGGCCAAGCCCAACCCCTGAAAAACAAGCCCACATCATAATCCCCCCTCCACCAAACTTTACACTTGCACAATGCAGTCAGGCAAGTACTGTTCTCCTGGCAACCGCCAAACCCAGACTCGTCCATCAGATTGCCAGACAGAGAAGCGTGATTCGTCACTCCAGTGAACACGTCACTGCTCTAGAGTCCAGTGGCGGCGTGCTTTACACTACTGCATCCGACCACTGCACCAGTGCATTGCACTTGGTGATGTAAGGCTTGGATGCAGCTGCTCAGCCATGGAAACCCATTCTATGAAGCTCTCTACGCACTGTTCTTGAGCTAATCTGAAGGCCACGTGAAGTTTGGAGGTCTGTATCTATTGACTCTGCAGAAAGTTGGTGACTTCTGCGCACTGTGTGCCTCAGCATGCGCTGACCCTGCTCTGTGATTTTACGTGGCCTACCACTTCATGGCTGAGTTGCTGTTGTTCCCAATTGCTTCCACTTTGTTATGATACCACTAACAGTTGACCGTGGAGTATTTAGTAGTGAGAAAATTTCACAAATGGACTTGAATAGGTGGCAACCTATCACGGTACCACGTTTGAATTCACTGAGCACCTGAGAGCGACCCATTCTTTCACAAATGTTTGTAGAAGCAGTCTGCATGCCTAAGTGCTTGATTTTATACACCTGTGGCCATGGAAGTGATTGGAACACCTGAAATCAATGATTTGGAGGGGTGTCCCAATACTTTTGGCAATATAGTGTGTGTGTGTGTGTGTGTGTGTGTGTATATATATATATATATAAACAATGAATAATAATAGCACTAAAAGGGTGTTTAAAATATTAAAAATATTATTAATTTTAATTGCATTTGATCAACAGTGTAGTAAAAACAGTAAAAACACTATATATATGTAGATTGCCTCCATTGAGAATAATAGGAGTGATCTTGTTTTTCTACGTCATCCCACCGCTGAAGGTGAGAGTGTCAGAGCAGTGCATAGGTGCTCATTGACTCAGCTGCTCCCTTTGACAGATCTCTGACCCTGACCTGTCAGCTCAGTTTGCCGGGTGGGCGGCACCACGCTGGTTTTCCTCTCTCTCTTTGAGCAGATTATTCCATCAGTGCCACACAAACCAAACCAAAAATTTCATGACTCCTTAACGCACCAGGCCGAAGCTTATTGCTGAATGTGTAGTTTTCATATGAGGTTTTTGTTCATGCTGAAAACATTTTAATGATCACGTCGCTTGTCTTGCAGGAACGAGTCCAGCAACTAGAAAACCAACTGAAGGAAATGGAACAAGAAAAGGATAAATCTTTGAATTCCCTCAGGCAAGAGAGAAAAGAGCTGCTCCACAAGTCTCAGAGGGTAAGACATCCTATATGCTTCTTCTTTAGTAAAGGTAGAAAACTAGGTTTTCACATTTTCTGAAAAAGTATCTCTGTGATCTTTGTTTTATGGTGACGCAAGTGAAAATGGTGCATCTGATCATTTAGTAAAGTACCAGAACACCTCTCATCAACCAGTGCTGTTATCATTTATAAAACTAAAACTAAAAATACTAATTACGTTAGTTACAATAAATTAAATGTTTACAGACAAAAAATAGAATATAACAAAACGTATTTTATTTTAGTTGTGAAGGAAATTGTAATTTAGTTTAAGTTGTGAAGTATTAAAATTGCTAAAGCTTAAAAAAAAATTAAATATTTGTTTTTCATTTAATATTAACATTTAATGAAAAAAACAGTACCACTTTCAAAGGTCTCATTTGTTAACATTAGTTAATGCATTAACTAGCATGAACTAACAATGAGCAATATATTTCTTACAGTATTTAATAACCTTTGTTAATGTTTTTCAATAAAAATTTTCATGTTAGTTCATGGTAGGGCTGCCCCCGACTCAAGATTTTTCTAGTCGACTTGTAGTTGTTCATTTATGCTATTAGTCGACTAATCACACATTTATATTAATTGAATTACTTAATTTCTTACCAACATACTGTAATTACCACAAGGACCGGCCATTAACGATCTGTACCTCACGAACTGCGTGATTTCACCACTTCCTGTGGAGTTTTTTTTTTTCTGCGACTAACCAACGAATACATTTTGGTCGACTAAATCAACATTATTTTATAGTCAAGTCACCTTTATTTATGAAGCGCTTTATACAGTACAGATTGTTTCAAAGCAGCTTTACAGTGAAAACAGGAACATCGTTGTTCAGTGTTAATTCAGTTTTGTTGTAAAGATCATCAATTATTAAATTAGTTCATTTAATCTATGAAACAGCTGTTATAATGATTATAGATACACTAGAGTCAGGGAAAAAGTAGGTGGAGGAGTGAATTGCTGATAGGGAAGAGAGAGTCAGAGAGGGCAGGATTCCCAGAGAAGGGCAGGACCAGAGAAACTGTGAGAGAGGAGAGAGCGATAGAGAGCAGATATCCTACAAAACTCAACACACGTCTGGTGAGTGTTTCTGTATGTACTTCAGGAGATGTATATCTGCTCTGTTACATCAAATTCTGGCACGTAGATGCAACAGATCAGGAAAGACAGAGGGAATGTGGAGAAGGATTTTCACAGAAGACAGGATTGAGAATAAAGCAGCTGTTAACTGGTAACATGACGGACTGTCTAACTGAATTATGACTGATTTGTCTGCATGTGCGGTCTGTAGGAAAAAAAAGATGGGAATGTGTTCTTCGTAGTCGCTCATGTGTCTGTGAGTCAGAGGGAGGGATGCTTAACTTAAAGCTGCAGTACTGTTTAACTTCTGAACTAAGTCAGTAATTACTAGTACAAGTACTTAAAGTTAAGCCTGCAGCATTTGTGCTCCATGATTCCTCAAATCATGTGTCTTATTGAGGACCGTGTTATTTTTTGTATCATTAGTATATTATCTTAATGTTTATTAATATTTTGCATTGATTTTTATTGTTATATTTTCCATTTTAATTTTAGTTAAAGGGGACCTTTTCACAAGATGTAATATAAGTCTCTGGTGTCCCCAGAATGTGTCTGTGAAGTTTCAGCTCAAAATACCCCACAGATCATTTATTATAGCTTGTAAAATCTGCTCCTATTTGGGTGTGAGCGAAAACACACCATTTTTGTGTGTCCCTTTAAATGCAAATGAGCTGCCCTCTCCTGCTTTCCAGAAGAGGGCAGAACTGTAACAGCAACAACAACAAAGCTGGAGAATCTCACGCAGCCAAAATGAGGATTGTCAGTAACAGTGTTCAGCTTTACATTGTTCAAACTGGAGTCGGACACTGATGGAGAGACTCAGGAAGAAGTTACAACTTTTAGAATGAAACTGGACATTTCTGAATGGTTAGTGGATAAAATTATGTAGTTGCTGTGGAGTTGATTCAACTCATCGACTAGCATGTGCCGTCATGTCAATCTTTTGTACAAATCCAGCGTTGAATTGACCCTCGTTTGTGAAGCAGTCCGGCGTAAAATGACGGCATGGTAACAACACTCTACTACAACAACTCTTCCTCTTCTCTAAAGCAGCCCAACATGGCCTCACCCCCTTTGTTGCGTGTTCCCGGGGGCAGAGTTTATGTAAATTTTGGGGTTTGTGATGTCACTAACCCGGGAAGAAGCTCGTTGTAGTCCCTACCAGCCATTTGTTGTAGTCCTTAAAAAGCGATTTTAAAATATCTCCCTTTGCATTGAACTTCGAGCGTTGTAACTTTGCAGATGTTGTTTATGATCAAACATCAACATTACACACTAACTAAAGTTAAAAAAGTGAAATCATAATCAAGGACCCCTTTAGTGTTGTCACGGTACCAAAATTCTAGTAGTCGATACCAATACCAGTAAAATTTTACGGTTCTCAGTACCAATTTTGGTACCAACTATTTTACTTTTTTATTTAACTAGCCTATTTTTAAAAACATATTAAATATGATGGTTATCATACATATAAATATTTGGAGCGCGCGTGTGTGTGTGTATGTATATGTGTGTGTATATATACCTCAATGAACATCTATTTTGAAACATACGTGTGTGATTATTTTAGCTATTCCTTCAGTGAAACAACACAAGTGAACTTCAGTGAAACAACACACTACAGCCTGTAAAACTATTAAATAAATATCATTAAAAAATGGTAACCCAAATAATAAGAAAGTTAAATATTATTCTAAAAAACATTATTTTTTTTATTTCCACACAAAGATGCATCATATAGCCGCTCTGTGTTTTGAGAGGGATGTGGGACACGAGCAGGAATAAGACCATTTCTCTTTAATAATATCTTCATGTTATCTCCTGATGTTACAAGCAACTGACACTTGTTGTAAAAGGTCTGAAGAGTGAGTTTTATCTTCAGACATTCAGGCTATGTTTGAGTTTGCGCTGCCAGAGAAAGCGAAAGTAAAAATTACCGGCGTGTGTGAAACGCGCTATACAAATAAACTAGACATGCCTTATAAAGTATAATAACATGCACAAACAGTGGGTACCGTATATACCCGGATTCTCGGTACTACCGGTACTACAGAAATGCTGGTATCGTCACATTTTCAAAATTTCAGTAGCGACTTGGTACCGAAGTACCGATGCTTTTGACAACACTAGACCCCTTTAAAGTTTTAGTAATTTAGTTATTTTATTAGTTTTTTAATATCCTTTTAATTAATTTTTAGTTAATTCATTAATTTTAGTAAAAAATAAGTTTGCTTTTTATATTGTATTTAATCTCTGTTAACTTATTTTAATTAATGTGAATGTTTTTTAGTATTTTTATTTTTAACGATGACAGCACTGGTTGTTGACCTGGTACTTTATTAAGTGATCACACATACCATTTTCACCTGCTGCACCATTAAACAGGTGAAAAAAATCAAAGATGCACATTGAAGGAGGGATTTTTTTTTTTTTTCACATAAGACGGGAAGAAAACACCTGAAATCACCCAGAATGCCCTGAAAACTACCCAGAACACCCCAGTATTGTGGCACAATTTATATAGCAACTTGCAAGCAATGTTTGTTTTTAAATAAAAAAACGCTATTTTAATGAGACATAGGAAGTTCCCAAAATGCATAATTCTCTTCTGAGTTTAATGATTACAAACTGAACAACTGCCTTCTAAGATCCCTTATTTGCATGTATCTATTATGGAGAAGGACGTCCCATAATGCAGGGGTTCACAAACTCTTTTGTCAGCCGAACTCCTTTGACCTAAAATAATTTCTTGAAGCCACCTCTAAAATTTTAAGTTAATATATTTTAACAACACATTTGCATGTTCACGGTTCTCTGGTGGGGGTTATTGGTCACATGACATGCAAGTAAACAAATACAATATGTAATCATTTTTTAATAAGTGTTTTTGTTTTTATTTTTAAATGATTATTTTATTAATTTTACATTCTGATTATTTAATGTATATTTTTGTCGACGAAAATAAATAAATAAATAAATAACCTAAAAGCATCAATAAAAAAAGTAATTAAATGTAATTTAAATGATTGTTTTACCGAATATTTGTGTGTGCTGTGTATTTTTAGCTCATCACATTTACAGAAGCAACATTCTAATGTCAAACTCTATTGAAATCTGTTGCGAATGCTCTATTTCTGTGACTAACCATTGTTGCCTGTGTAGACAGCATGGCAGTGCACTATGTTTTAGAACAGAGCTTCTTTCTTGTATGAATGTATTTTAATGGCTTATTATGATAATGTATGTTTTGGTTATTTATTGTCTTAATAACTGCTGTTATTATTGTCTTGTAGCCTTAGTTTCTTCTTTAATATTTTACGTCTTTATGTAACTAATATTACAACATCAGTCAGGATGTGTCTCTCACTCACACACTAAACATCAAGGACATTTGCCTTTGTAGATCTTGAAAGAGAAGAAGCCGCTCACTGATTGGTCCAACATCACTGCATCCACCCCCTGCATGATGTCACTCAGCCCTCTGACCATTCACAAAGCAGCACAGGTACGCTGTGAGTGTGCATTAGATGGTTTGACATCTAGACCTTCAGTGATTCATGAGTTTGCTGCGTTCAGTACATTGACTGTGTTTGAAACCATGTTCCTAGGAATCATTGAAGGAGACGTCCAGTTTACCTCGCAGACGGAGCTCGCATAGGAAAGTCTCAGATAGACCTCTCTCTGCGCAAGGTGAGCAAACCAATGAGCTTTATTTCAATGATGCGTGTACACAAATATCTGGTGTGATGAAATGCGGTTTAACTGGCGATAAGTAGGTCAAACAGCAACACAATTGTGCAAAACGATAAATGCACAGACAATTGGCAAAATGCAAAACAACAAAACACAAAGTACAACAGCCAAACGGCATGACAGTCGTGCATGTCGTGGCTTATTAGTTGTGAAAAGCTTTTGTCAGTGTTTTCATTAAGGTGTGTCTGTGTTGCTTGCAACATACTGGAAAAGCGAGTGGAGCCACTGCAATTGCACACAGTTTTGCTTTTTTTTTTGTCTTTAATAATCCTGGCAGTCTTTTATCTCATGAAGGAATCGATCAAACAAAGACAATCTTTGGAACAGTATCTGTGTGTGAAGGTGCATATGCTTCTTTACAGTAAGGATTCATTAGTTAACATTAGTTAACTACTTTAGTTAACATGAACTAAGAATGAACAATACTTATACAGCATTTATTAGTTAATGTTAATTTCAGCATTTACTAATACATTATTAAAATCAAAAGTTGAATTTGTTAACATTAGTTAATGCACTGTGAACTAACATGAGCAAACAACTAAGGACTGTATTTTTATTAACATTAGCAGAGATTAATAAGTACTGTAACAAATGTATTGCTTATTGTTATTTCATGTCAGTTAATAGATTAACTGATGTTAACAAATGAGACCTTATTGTAAAGTGCTAGCAATTCGTCTGTAAGTTAATGATTGAATTCTGGGATGTGACTTCATTTTATTGAACTTCCTGTTTGATATCACCTTTTATATGATGATGATGATGGGAAAAAGGATAGGAAAATACTTCCAGAACTATAAATGATGTTATAGAAAATCTTTTTTGAAATGTTGCAGTTGTCAAAGTTAACAGTGTGTGTGTGTGTGTCTGTGTGTGTGTGTTGCATACAGGTTGAGACACAGATGTGTGTTTAAGCTGTGGTAAAACTAATTTGTTGCACAAACAACTAGTCAATAAAACACCTATTAGGAGTGATTGAACCTCATTTCAAAACTCATCCTGCTAATATTGTTGCTTCTGTTTGATATATTGCTTGTGTTTCTCCTCTCATGAAATCATGTGACCTCAAAACAAAAAATGTTATTTAGAATATAGAAAACTTTTTTTTTTTTTAGGATTTTAAAAGATGGCTAAAATGTCATTGTCATTACTGTAAAGGCAACATTTTGAGTTTTATAATAGATCACATTATTTATTTTTTATATATAAACTTTTCTGATAAGGTGTAGACTTCAAACATGAGGTGAAATGAAAACAACAGTGCGGTACATTTTAAATATACAGAAATAATCAAAACAATGTAAAAGATCCCTGATATGTAAAATACAAGAAAGTTAGTTAAAGGGGACCTATAATGCTCTTTTCACAAGATATAAGTCTCTGGTGTCCATCAAAATGTGTCTGTGAAATTTCAGCTCAAAATACCCCACAGATCATTTATTATAGCTTGTCAAATTTGCCCCTATTTGGTTTTTGTCTATGTCCCTTTAAATGCAAATGAGCTGCTGCTCCCGGCCCCCTTTCCAGAAGAGGGCGAAGCTTTAACGGCTCGCGCTTCGGTTGCTCAACAACAACAAAGCTGGAGAATCTCACGCAGCCAAAATGAGGATTGTCAGTAACGGTGTTCAGCCTTACATTGTTCAAACCGGAGTTTTTGTTGTAGTCCTTAAACAGCAAATTCTGTTTAATATCTCCCTTTGCATGACCTTTGAGCGTCGCAACTTTGCAGATGTTATTTATGCTCTAACAGCAACATTACACACTAAAGTTAAAAAGCGTGAAATCATAATCAGCCACCCCAATAACTTGTCATTATTGGTAAATCATAATCTTTCAATGTATAATGTTCACCAGCTCACTTAACCACACATTAAATGTTGGAACCACGTCCATTCTTCACCATGTCATTGCAACCCCATAGTACATAAATGATTGAATGTAAATGTAATGTGTCCCGTTGCTTTCATTTGTCAGTGTTGGTGCGAATGACTCCAGACAGACAAACCTCGGAGGCTCTGTCACCTCGCCTTCCTCATCCCACCCACAGATTGAGTAATGGACATTGTAATGGGCTGAGATCAGCGCAGAGCGATGGGAACGGCTCTTATGCACCGTGCAACAGTGCCAACACTTCCCGTGCGCCCAGGTGAGTGGCACAAAACAGCAGCCAGGCTTTGTTTTTGAATTATAATACTAAATCATCTGTATGGGTTCTTGTAACAGGTGTGTATAAGTTCTTGTAACAGGTGTGTGTTTACATGGGTGTGTGAAACCTTTTATTTGAGGTGTATGAATCTGAGGTGTTTGTGAGTAAACATATTAAATTGATTGCATGTGGGTGAATTCTGTGAAATCAAAGGAACGGTTAAAAGAAATTAACATTTTTCAGTCAATATTTCATTCAAATCCATATGCTATCATTAATACCCTGTAACATAATAGGGGAATTTTTACACTATTTTTGCACTTTTGCAACAACAATTTCCAGGACTGTCGAATTTCAAAGGACAAAATACACCATAACAGTACCATAAAAATAGTCCATATGACTCGTGTCTTCTAGTCTCCTGTTCTGAGTCAAAGGATTTGTGTGAGAAATAGACCTAAACTAAGTAAATCACATACTAGTGTGTCATGTTCGGTTATGACACATGTACACCAATAAATGACATCAAACCTGGCACAAAATTCCATTGCTTGGATGTTAGGACAATAATGGCTTTAATTTAATTCAATTTCTCTTATCTCTATATTATAATGTAGTATTATATACTATATTACGCCTAGCAATATATATGAAATTGTATATTTAAGTATATCCAACTTTATTCGGATACATACAGTACACTCACATAAAACGATATATAATATATATACGGTGTGTATGTGTGTAAATATATATATATATATATATATATATATATATATATATATATATATATATATATATATATATATATATGTGTGTGTGTGTGTGTGTGTGCTATATATATATAGTAAATTTCAACTGCTTGATTGTTTGTATTGTCACAAAATGTAACTAAACTGAAAAAATCTAAATTAACTAGTTCTATGCAAATCAAAAATATTATTTAACATCTCTGAATCAACCTAAATTTATTTTTTAAACCAACAAAACTAAATTTTATGTGTTAAATCAGGTAGAAATAGCTCTTAAAAGGGGGGTAATGTGTGCACACACACATTACCCAGAGCAAGAGCAATAGCACGCCCATCAACGCGCTTCGTTCGGGATACGGAAGCCAAGAGATTTTTCAACAGTGGCTGTGTCCCAATTCAGGGGCTGCTCCCTTCGAAGGCTGCATACATCATTGGTCTCATTTAAGAAAAATAACCTTTAGATTGCAAAGTAAGAAAGAAATTACAGTATTTTACACCTCACAATGAATAGCAGTCAATTTTATTACGGTTACTTTTCTTAAATAAGACATCCTTGATGAAGTATGCAGCCTTCAAATGGGACCTACGGAGGACGCAGCCTCCGAAATGAGATGCAGCTCCTGTCACCAAAGGAGTGTGTTTTTGGTTGTGAGGGAAAGATTAGCCTTTTCAGCTTCTTAAAGAACCCAGTGTTAAGGGAACAGTGGATGAAGTTTGTTTTTCCGGGGCAGCAACGGAGTTGTGCACGTATGTTTCTTTGTTCCTGGGATTTCGGTGATGAATGTTTTGTAAACAAGTCCCAGTTCGCCGCTTGATTTGCAGATCGCGGGTGGTAAGTAAAGCTGCATCTGATGTCTGTGTTTTGTTGGCAGTCGGCGCTCAAGTGCATAAAATGTAAACAACATGAACGTTTTTGTTCCCTTTTTATTTATAACGATGTCACAGCTTGCAGACGATCTCTACACAAAAGCTGCACGCGCTCGTGACTCTAGCTCTGCCCACGGCAGGCACGCCTCCAGGAGCTCGGCTTTTTTTTTTTTCGGAAAGACTCAGTACAGCGTATCTATCTTTTATAAATGTAACTTTTCGGAGATATGAAGGATGCAATACTACTCTATAGTATAGGTACTCAAGATTAACATGAGATTGGCAGAAACTGTGTGTGACCCCCCCCCTTTAAGGTAGCAATTGCAAGTTGTCACTTCTTACAGTGTATATTATATTAAAACTGTATATATAAGTAAATCCAACTTTATTCGCATACACAGAGTATACTCCTTAAAAGTAATATATGCTATATAGCAAATCTCCACTGCTTGATTGTTTATATTGTTGAAAAATGCAAAAACTATATTATCATCCAGCTCTAATCTGTTAAATGAAACTATAAGTCATGAAAATATTAAGATATAAACATTAACACCATGATTTTCTGTAAAGCTGCTTTGAAACCATGTGTATTTTGACTCTTTTTCATCCACTGAATAACAGCATATGGTTTTGGTATGATATAATTACCATTTTCATTGTCAGTTCATGTTAACAAATGTAGTTAACTAATCTTAACAAATGGAAACTTATTGTAAAATTTTACCATCATTGTTGTATGAACTACTTTAAGTAATGATTGTGTTTGTTCATATAATTATAAATGAGAGCTCTGGCTGGTCTGCTGTAGTAATATTAATATTCACTTATTAACAAACAGAAATAAATATCAGAACCACCTACAATATACAATAATAATAATAATGCAAAAAAAAAATAATAATCTGATCACGTGACCTTTTGTCTTTGCAGCCCTCAGAGCCTCTTGGATTTGGTGGAGATCGAACGGAAACTCAGAGAGGCCAAAGCAGAGCGGGAACGTCTGCTGAAAGAGAGAGTGAGTTACTGACCTGACACAACCACAACAATACTGATCATAGTATCACTGAAAACATACAAAAACGTGAAATACAAGAAGAATTGACCCTTGGTCATCATCAGTGGTGAAGAGCTCACAAGAGACTTGTGTTTGTTTGTTCTTATAATATCATTTCACAAAATCACTCACTTTCATGCTGACTCTTGTCTTCAGCTGTGATTCGGGTGCATATGATTTTTCATGCAGCAGTTCCATAAATAACATTTACCTTTGCATTTACTCATTTAGCAGATACTTTCATCCAAAGTTACATAGAAAGATCGTCTGATCAAGGTTATTCGATTTAATCGCAATTATTTGAGATGTCAAAATAATTTTAAAATTCTATCCCATTTTGCCAAAGAATATAAAAAACACAAAGATAGTCAAAGGTCTTCCTTCATATGAAATGAAGGTTTGTGGGTTTAATCAGTCTGCATTATATTGTAAACTAATTTTTATCTATATTTTATTTACATATTTCTAATTCATTTAATAATCTCTTTTTCTTTCTTTCATTTTTCTTCCGTTTTTCATTTTTGCGTTGTAACTGCCATTTTGACTTAAAAAAGGCTTAAACTGTGACATAAACAAAACAGAATTAAATCGCATTTATTTGTATGAAAATGAATCATCTGCACAAAATTCATGATCGCCCACTTTGAAATAAGGAGCATTGCAAGCAGTTTGCCATAAGAGTCAGCAATATCCTTAGAAACGATCCCATGTGTCACATTAAATTAGGACACAAGCTAGAGATTAAGCGAAAGTTATTGAGTGCTGCTGACTAAATTTGGCCAGTTCATATGTTGTTTTTCCAAAAATGAAAATATTTCTAAACGAATCCAATTCAAAACAGTCTGACAGCAGTTTCTCGTCACGGTTTGTCTCGATGCAGGAGGAGCGTCAGCGGCTGTTGGCAGAGAAACACAGACAGAAGGAGCTGCAATCTTCAGAAATACAGACGGATGCATCAAATCTAGAGCCACATGCTGAGGAGCGGCTGCAAACGAACTCACCGCACAGGACGCTGGAGGTACATCTGATGATTATGAGACTATTAAAATAAAATACATATTCTGACATCAATTAATTGCCCTTATTTATTATTTTCTTACTTTCGAGAAACACAAATGGAGACATAAGGCAGAATGTCATAAAATGAAAGTGGATGGTGATATATACTGTCTAACTCAAAGTCCATATGACTCATACTTTATATTCCAACTCTTCTAAAGTCATATGATGCTTTGTCAAGTTAAGTCACATTTATTTATGTAGCACAGATTGTTTCAAAGCAGCTTCACAGTAATAAACAGGAAGATAACAGTGTTAATGATGCAAAATAAATTATGAAGCAAATTCAATTTCAGTAAAGCAGCTCTAGAGAAGACAGTTTCATTATTTAGCTCAAGTCAGATTTAATGTTAATTCAGTTCAGTTCAATAATAGTGTCAATGTTGCAAAGTCAATTTCAATTTTGTTGCAGTCTATTTTAATTTCAACTTTGCAACAAATTTAATTCAGCTGTAAAGCAGCTCTACAGAAGACAATAGTTTCATCATTTAGCTCAGTTCAGATTTAGGCTCTGTTTCCACCTTGTATTAAGATGCATTTTCGTCAATCTGATCACAAGTGGAGGACGCTAAACACAGGTGTAAACAGGGTCTAAAATGCTTTAAGCTTGTCCACTTTTGATCACTTCCAGAGGTGGTTGAAAACACATTTGACCGGATTGCTTTCGTAGCAGAAACGCTCATGTGGTCAAATGTGATCGAACAGCCACTAAAAGACCACCTACTCTCCACCTACTGACTTCATGCGTAAACATTACGAGAAGCGCGCTGGACAGGCAGGATTTAAACTTTGTCGGCTGAAGACCCAAGTTTGATTTGAAGATGAAATACATACCAAGCACAGTGTTCTCTCACCATTCCTGATTTCTAACACACTCACAGCGTTTGGCCGGTCTTGCGGATATCAGAGCTGAAACTAAAGCTGCTGCTCTCCATATGTTTTTACGTCATCTCCAGGCGCGTTCATATGTAAACTGTGTGAGCTTATTTCGATTAGATCGAAAGATCTGAAAAAGCTCATACATTTACCTGCCCATAAACCCTCCCCTTGAAGAAATCAGTTACAGTTCAGTTCAGTTCAGTAACAGTGTCAATGTTGCAAAGGTCATCCATTTAAAACATTTTGATTCAGCTATAAAGCAGCTGTACAGAAGACAAAAGTGTTGATATTCAGCTCAATTCAGTTCTGTTTTGTTCTCATCTGATAGTGGCAGTACAGTCAAATTGATAATATTACTGAATATGAAGTGTCTTTTGTGTGACCTGAAAATCATTCCTTCTGCTATGGATCTCAAATCTAATTCATGCCTGTGTTTATTCAGATTTTCCCCTCATTAAATGTCATATATTTTACTATTTTAACTACTTCATAACTAGAATCTGTTTGCCTGCCCAAAATCAGCATAGAAGATGCTGCGTTTCCAACGAAACATTTGTATTTTCATTTTGATTGTGCTTTAATCGTGTTTATTTCTTCTTGTTCGTGCAGCAGGGTGTCCCGCTTTCTATGACGGCGAACTTTGATCTGCGCGCTCACGTGGAGTCTCTGGGTCACAACGTGACTGGGTGCATGGGAGTTAATTTGTCTCCCCGACGGTGTGGCGGCTTTCTAACCAAGCGTGGAGGTCGAGTGAAGACGTGGAGGAGGAGGTGGTTTATCTTTGATCTGGACCACCAAAGACTGGCATACTACACCGGTGAGGAAGAGCGGCATGTCACACAGAAATAGAGCAAGAGAACATACAACACATCCATTAACACAAATGCGGGTTCATGAGTTCATGAATAGCTAATAATTATTAAATCCAACATAACATTGTAATAAACACATAGGGCTGCACAATTAATCAAAAAAGCGATTATCAAATCAAAGGCTGAGATTTAATAATTAACTCTTTCCCCGCCATTGACGAGTTATCTCGTCTTTTATGAGACGGCGCTTCCCCTTGAAATTTTTGTGAAAATAATCAAAAACAGTGGCAGGGAATAAGTTAAAGAAGTATATAGTCTGTTGTTATGCATGTTTCAGAGTTAAGAGCAGCATTATTCATTAAAATAGTCAGCGTGACTGCAGTGGTTCAACCTTAATGTTATGAAGCGACGAGAATACTTTTTGTGCGCAAAAACAAAACAAAAATAATCCTACACTGTTTTCGTTCAGAGACAGAAATGTCATTTTTGGGTGAACTAACACTTTAATAGTTTTAGTTAACTATCATAACCCTGAATGCGACCATTAACCGACATCAGAGAACCGTGAACATGCAAATTTGTACTTAAATTATTGAAATATTAACTAATCCTAGGAGGACTGAAAGAAAATATTTGAGATCTACTGGGTTCAGCTGACAAAAAGTTTGTGAATTGTTAGATTAACCTTTCACACAAAGTATTTAAAGTGTATAGTACACTTCAGCTGAAATCTGATGAATATCTGTTGCTTTCTCACTGAAATCTCAATGTTCTTCTTGTTGTTTTCTCAGAACTAGATGAGAAGAAACTCAAAGGGGTCATTTACTTTCAGGCCATCGAGGAGGTTTATTACGATCATCTACGAACAGCTACAACAGTGAGTTCATACGCCTCCTCATATGGAGGAAAAACAGACCACAATCTTAAACGACAGACACAAAACTGTAACCCTAACCCTGAAATCACAGTTATTGTAAACCGTTTTTTGACACATTTCTGTATTTTCCACGCTGACTGTGTTGTAGTAACGTTTCTCATTCTGTCATTCTCAGTCTCCGCGGCCCAGTCTCACCTTCTGTGTGAAAACATACGAGCGGCTCTTTTTCCTCGTGGCCCACAGCGCTGAAGCCATGAGAATCTGGATGGACGTTATTGTGACTGCGACAGATGAACACAGCAGATACTGATGAACACTAGAAATGATGCTGAACACATCCTGACACATGATGAGACCTGTAGATGAGATCGCTCAGGGACTTTAATGGATGCCACAACACAAGATGAAAGCGAAAGTCAGCGGAGTGGACCGTAGGAGCAAAGGACACTGGGATAAAGTGTATAAACACTCATAAACAGATGGTCAGTGGCGATATTGACCTTCAGTAGGTTTGTGTTCTGCTGCCATCTGCTGTTACACTAACAGAGCACATCACACACCTCACTCATGGAGGGTGACTTTGTGTTATGTTTATTACACATTATTTATTATTGTTATATATTCATTTTTGTCATGTCTTTTGAAATTTTGGGGTAAAAATCCTGCAACGTGTTAATAAACTTTTACATTCCAAACAATGTGTCAGGACCTTATGTGACCTTATACAGCAGTTTCATCAACTACTAAACCATCAGTTTATTGTTATTCTGTGTACAAGCACTGTATTGATGTTACGAAGAAAGTGTAAACTGGTGTCGCATCAGTTATACTGTTGAATAGGGAAAAGGCGTAGGACGTAGCATAAGCTTTGTGAACTGCAAGAGTTTTACACTTTCTGTGTACGCTGAATACGGAAGTGAGATATTTTACTTCATAACAACTTGTTAAATGTGGATTTTTTTATTTATTTTTTTTTACACAAACGCATCGCTTCGCTTCAGAAGGCCTTTATTAACCCCCTGGAGCCCTGTGGAGTACGTTTATGATTGATGGATGTGGATGGAAGCACTTTCTTCAGCTCATACTTGTTGATCCCTATCACTGCCATTATAAAGCTCGGATGCGTCAGGATATTTATTAATATTTCTGCGATTATGTTGATCAGAAAGAAGAAAGTCATATACACATAGGATGGCTCTATATAAGTATTTATAGGCACAATATGTAAGATTTCTAGATTAAAATATCCAAAAACCACTAGAACAATTTAAACCAGGACATGGACCATATCATTTCGTCGCATGTCAATGACGTAATATCTGCGTTACCCTCGATTTCGCTACCCTTACTTTCATAGAAACCATGGAAACACCAAAGATGGTTTAATAAATTATGTATTTTATTAGACAGGTGATCGAGCAACTGTTTGGATACATTTATCAACAGAAAACAAATCATTGTTATATAGCTCAACACCATTAGTCTTATTGTTTGAATCGCTTGTTTTCCTGATTAACCACGAGTACCGTGTTTTTACCATGCCTTAGAGACAACGCACAGAGTAATGTTATAACTTCCAACACACTCAAATGTAATTAGTATGATTGTTTTAACCGTGTAAAAAAGTGCTCCATTACCCCACGATACGCAACAAAAAGAGCGGAAGCGACCGACTGCAGCATAAGCATAATAAAAGCTCCTCTGGACTCCCGCAGCTCTCGGCCCTCCCTGCTTTATACCACAGTATGAACTTTAATACATCCATGAACATGATTTCTGCCAGAGTCCTTCGGATTGCTTGGCTGTGGAGGTAAAGACGACAACTCCCATGATTGCACGCACATTCACGCCATCATCAACCTACGCCTTGAATTTTAAATATAAGCGACGTCTAGCTGCAAAAATTACATATTGTGCCTTTAAGTAAAGTACGAATATCGAAAAATGTTCAATAAAGGCAATATCAGCAATGGTTCTGGCGCTGGAGCAGTGGCCGTGGATACAAAGCAGCATCTAAGTGCCATCATTACGGACATTTAAAGATAAATTAGTTTCCTCCTCAAATGAGGTCATCCAGACCCTTTTAAAAAGGCCTGTTTTGTGTTCTTCTCCGCAGTTGGCGGGTTCTTCTCCTCTTGTCATCATCACTTTTCATCTACAGCAAAATACTTCCTGCATACTATTTATAAAGTTGCTCTAATACATGTTTTCTTCTCTACTTTGAGCATAAATAAGTCATCTGTAGAGTGATATGTGGAGCGGTTTCATCTTTACCTCTTTGAACTTTGACCTCTGTGTAGCCGTTTCTGCACTTGTACACAATTATAACTCTGCAACACTCTCCAGCCTAACACTCACAGTACTACAGGGTGACATCATATAAATGTTATATTCATTGTATTATAAATAAAATACCTATGTAGCAGTACATCATTGCCCATATAAGGCTTTTCCAGGAAATAAAATAATAAAGCATTAGACATAATATATGAGCTAAATACATCAAATTATGAGGTAGGGTAATTGTATTCTTATGCATGTTACACAACACACACACACACACACACACACATATTATAAAAATGCAAAATGCATCTTTTAATAATACTAAGGTGGGGCTTATAAAATGTTTCTACCAATTAAAATGAACCCTCTAATATATAGTTCACTAAAAATGAAACTTTTTTTATGATTTACTCTTTTGTGGAACACAAAAAATTTGTTATAATCAACTCGAGACTCTTTTCCATACAACAAAATAGTGACCGTGAGGAAAATAACACACTAAAAGTTTCATAGAGGAGTCAATAAACCATTTGCACTACAAACACTGAATGTTATCGTGCGCTGTAATATTATAATAAATATCATGATGTGATTTTTTTCAGAGTGCATATTAAAGCACGACGATTATGATAAACGGAATGTTTATTTATGATTGTAGAATAAAGCACGATGATGATAAACGGAATGTTTATTTATGATCTGACTGAATCTTTTAAATCCGATTCGTTGATCGTTATAAGCGTTTGGTAGATTGAATCTCGGCTGCTTTGTGTTCTGCATCGATCATTCATTGATATTTGTCTATCTGATGAAAATGAGGGTGAGCAGCTCTCTGTATGTGGGCGATCTGGAGCCGGACGTGACTGAAGCCATGCTGTTCGAGCGCTTCAGTTCGGTCGGTTCGATTCAGTCCATCCGAGTCTGTCGAGACAAACTCACGAGCCGCTCGCTCGGATACGCGTATGTGAACTTCGAGCGACCCACCGATGGTAAGATGGTTGACAATATCACCATTTAACATTAATTATCAACTGACTAGTGAGATTTCACAAGTTTTCTGTGAAATATTTGGTATAAGCCAAGAAGAGTGCTGTGACTGTCACTCCTGTGAATGGTAATTTCTGTATTTTCTTCGTCTTGTTTTCCAGTACCAATATCGGTAACACTTTACAATAATGTCTAATTTTTTAACATTAGTTAATGCATTAAGTTAGCTAACTATATTTATAACATTTAATAATCTTTGTTTAATAATGTTAACAAATACAACCTTTAATTTTGAAAATGTTGAAATATATATATATATATATATATATATATATATATATATATATATATATATATATATATATATACAGACTTGCTGTACATCATGGTTAATTCATGTTAAGTAAATGTTAACAAATGCAACCTTGTTGTAAAATGTTACCCAAATATCTAAACATACTTAAGTCATGATAAATTTACATGAGAAGCAAAATGACTTGGTTTGTCTTGTTTTCTGGGGAAAAATGATTCTTGAAACAAGAGCAAATGTCTGCCAATGGTGTCAGAAAAATAAACTCAATTCAAAGGGAAAACAAGATTATTTTTCTCACTTCATTTTGATATAAAAATATCTAAACATTCTTAAATTAAGAAGAAATGAAAAATGGCATAAGATAAGTCTTGTCTAAGAACAAATACTGCATCTGCCAATGGGGTCAGAAAAATAAACTTCAAAGAGAAAACAAGATCATTTTTCTTAAGCCTGGACTGGCAGATTTTTTAAGCAACATTAAGTAAACATTAATGTATAATTTTATACATTAAGATTTCATCTTATGTCATTGTTCATCACAAGTAAATATGTGACCCTGGACCACAAAACCAGTCATAAGGGTCAGTTGTTTTATACATCATCTGAAAGATGAATAAATGAGCTTTCCATTGATAGTTTGTTAGAACAATATTTGGCCGAGATACAACTATTTGAAAATCTGGAATCTGAGGGTGCAAAATATTGAGAAAATCACCTTTAAAGTTGTCCAAATGAAGTCCTTAGTAATGCATATCCACTCACAAAAATACATTTTTGATATATTTACAAAATATCTTCATGGAACATGATCTTTACTTAATATCCTAATGATTTTTGGCATAAAAGAAAAATCTATAATTTTGACCCATACAATATATTGTTGGCTATTGCTACAAATATACCTGTGTGACTTATAACTGGTTTTGTGGTCCAGGGTCATATATATCTTTATTTAAGATGTTTAGATATTTACATATTTTTTGCAATGTATTTGGGACAACTTATTCACATTTCTGATTGACACTGTTTATTGATTTGGGGGGAATCAATAAACAAAAAGCATTTAAAAATCTGCACTTAAAATAATCCAATTAGTCAAGAAATTCCTAATCACATTTGCTTCATTGTAACATTGGTTCTCCTTCACATCCTAGCTGAACGTGCCTTGGATACCATGAACTTTGACCTCATGCAGGGTAAGCCGATGCGTCTAATGTGGTGCCAGCGAAACCCTTCACTGAGGAAGAGCGGCGTGGGAAACATCTTCATTAAAAACCTGCAGAAATCCATTAACAGCGAGGGCCTGTTTGACATCTTCTCATCATTTGGAAACATCTTGTCCTGTAAAGTAAGTAACGTTCTCCACCTTCTCCAGCTCTGTTATACAAGACAAATATTCAGTGCAGGAGAATCTGAAGCACGTTTCTTGTTATTAAGGTGGCTTGCGATGAAAACGGATCCAAAGGCTTTGGATTTGTGCACTTTGAGACGCATGAAGCTGCTGAAAAAGCCATCAAGAAATTAAACGGCATGTTGATCAACGAGCTGAAAGTGTAAGTCGTGACTAAACGCATCATGTTAAACTCGTGTTGAGTCTTGTAAGTTTCATATGTTGCACCTTTAAGGTTCGTCGGCCACTTCAAATCGCAAAAAGAGCGTGAAGCTGAAATGCAGACAAGAGCAAAAGAGTTTACAAACATTTACATCAAGAACTTTGGCACAGATGTGGATGCCAAGATGCTCACTGAGATATTCAGCAAATTCGGTGAGTATTTGTTATGTGGAAGTATGGATGAAACGTTTTTCTCTTGTTCTATTGCATCTTTGACACTTTTCTTCCTTTGATTTTAGGCCCAACCCTGAGCGTTCGGGTCATGACAGATGAGAACGGAAACTCTAGAGGATTTGGTTTTGTCAGCTTTGAGAGTCACAGTGATGCAAAGCGGGTGAGTGATGAAACAGAGGCTCAGTGTAGTGAACTAAACGAGTGAAAAGACTGATCTGTATCAGAAAACTCCATATTCTTTCAATCAACAGCAAACCACATGCGATTATGAATATTATGGGCTGCAAAGGATCCTATAGGCAGCATTTGTCTGGTTCTGTGTTTTAAACTTCAATATTATATTATATTATAACACTTCTTCTTGTTGGAATTTTTATTGTGAATTGAAGAGAGAGAGTGAAAATGAAAGTTAAAAACTAATTTATTTCACCAAAAACAATACCATTATAAGTCTCCCTCAGGAAAAATAAAATAAGAGAATTATGTGATATAACCCCAAGGTGGTGGGCGAATTGAACAGGACGGAGCTGAACGGCAGGCAGGTGTTCGTGGGCCGTGCTCAGAAGAGACGAGAACGTCAGGTGGAGTTGAAGCGGCGCTTCGAGCTGATAAAACAGGAGCGCATGATGCGCTATCAGGTACCAGTGACGGCTCTGAAACCCCCTGCTTTCATTACACTGGTTAAAGGGCCATGCACACACACCAAGGACGATTTATAACAATAACTATACAGTTTTAACAATCGTTCTAATTCTAAGAGAAAAGGGAAATCCACAGCATGACTCTAACGATAACGTCACAGAGGAACAAAATTCACTTTCAGAACAATTTTTTTTTCAGTTGATAAATGATAAAAACATTGACAGCCAATCAGAATCCACCTAATTTTAAAGAGCTTGAGCATTTAAAGCAGCAGACAATAAAAAACTGCAGTGCGTGCGAGTTAGCACTAGCCTCGAGTACTTTATTGCTTTTATAAAACAGTTACCACACAATACAAATATTAAAGCCAAAAATATGTAACAATGCAGCTTTCATGATGTAAATTTCACTAAATACCTTCCTTCCGCCGGAAAAAATAGTCCCTGACTGTGAACAGCAACAGAAGTTACATTATTACGCCATTGGATGGCGTCAAAGACTGTCTTTATGAGTGTGTCAGTCAGTAGTGAAGACTTTTACAATGAAAACACTGAATTGTTGTGAACACGAAACAAGACGCAACTGACAAATGCTTTGACTAGCGCTGTCAGTCACGGGAAAACCCCTTAACTGTTAAAAGGACAAGATAATACATCGGACATTTAAACAGACTTTTTATTATGAACATAGGACTGAACTGAAGGAAAATGCTAAATCTGAATGCAGGTAATAAACTCGCTCACTCTCTTTTTCACAATACTCTTCTACATAATACAGTAAGCTTCAATGAACAATATCAATTGAGAACATACAGTTTACGTTGCTAAGAGTGGTTGCTAGGGGTGTAGTGTAGTGATACACAGAACCGTTGGGTGAAGCGGTCATAGCCATGTTTTATCGTGAATAAAACAGATTCAGGGACAGGAACTAACCGTTTTATAAATAGCGTTATAGTTATTGCTGTAGTAATTGTTGTATTTATCATTATAGTTAACATTACAGTTATTGTTACAGTTCTTATTATACTGTAGTTATCGGTCCTTTAAATGGGTCTTAACGCGCTTTGATCATCCCGCCAGGGAGTGAATCTGTACGTCAAGAATCTGAGCGACAGCGTGGACAGCGAACTTCTCCTCAAAGAGTTCTCGCCATACGGAAACATCACCAGCGCTAAGGTAGGAATTCATTTTTTATGATTCATAAAGTTGTGTCATTAATTGATTGCATAAATGCAAATGAAACAATGGCCTAAGATCCAGGAGTGTGTTTTTCGCTCAGGTGATGACAGATGGCGGCCGCAGCCGAGGCTTCGGATTCGTGTGCTTCTCCTCTGCTGAAGAGGCCACCAGAGCCATTACTGAGATGAACTGCCGCATCATCGGCTCCAAGCCCATATACGTCTCTCTCGCCCAGAGGAAGAAGGAGCGTCAGGCCCACCTCATCCATCAATACATGATGAGAAGGGCAAGCTTCCAAAGGCAGCAGCTGATGCTGAACCCGCTGGTGGAGCCGTTCCACCCAAAACCACACGCTGAGCACTTCATACCTCCACAGGTCGAGATTCACATCATCTACAGAGTGTGGAGAAAACCACATGTGACGGGCTTTATTACATGCTTGATCTGTATATTTCACAGGTTCAGAATCACTCTTCATACCACATCACCCAACATCAACCCAGCACTCAATGGGACGCACAGAGCATCAGCCCTCAGTGTGAGCAGACCTTCTTAAATAATACACAACATATTTTATTTAGATTAGGGTTCATGAGCTGATCGTACAAATGTAAAATAAAAAATAAAATAAAAATACTCAAAATAAAACACAAAAATGTTATATCATAAAATAAAAAAATACGAAAAATTAAACCATTCAAAATAAAACACTTATTAAAATTAAAAGGACACTATGTAACTTTTTTGTTCAAAATTAACAAAATTTAAATAATTATGAAAAAAATTAAGAAAAAAAAATTACATAATTTAAAATTAAAAAATAAAACCATTAAAAATAAACACTTAGTAAAATTAATTAAATCATAAAAATGTAAAATGAAAATAAACAGATCATTTGAAATAAAAACCATCAAAATAAAACAAAATACACAAAATGGATGTATAAAATATTTTACAATATTTTATTTATTTACCTGCATGTCATGTCAGCATTATGCAACATCAGAGAACTGTAAACATGTGAGTGTGTTGCTAAATTATTGAAATATTAACTTAAAATCTTTTTAGCTTTTTAGTTTGGGAATCTCTTATTTAGATAATGCTAGAACACATTTCATTAAAAAAACATGAACGTGAATATGGTGCAGCATGTGTTGAGGCTGGTTTGACATCAATCTTTGATAGTTCTACCATATTTGTATAGGGGAGTCGGTTTTGCAGCCTTGGCTAAATGTAGTATACACAAGACTAGATAATGATTTGAGATGTCATCGCTCTGCTGCAGAATTTCAGTGTGACATTATTAGATGTAAAGTATGATTACGACAATAAGTGGATCCTGACATGTGTTGTCTAACTCCAATAAAGTTTAGAATGTCTGTAAATGTCAATCCCAATGCATCTTTTTCATTATCTACATGGATATTAAAATCAACAACAATTAGGACTTTATCCGCAGCCAGTACTAACTCCGATTGAAAATTCACCAAATTCTCAAAGTCCGTATGGTGCCCTGGTGGCCTGTATACAGTAGCCGGCACAAATGTCAAATGAGATTTATCACGTACACTACATAACGTTACATAAAGCACCATCACTTTGAAGGAAATGTGTTTATAATGTGTTAGTCTCATAACAGACCGAAGGCTCACTTTGTTTTTTTTGTCTTGCAACTGCAGATGCCCAAAACACCCCAAGAGCCGTTCATTCCACAGTGAGTGACATCAGACCCAACACATCCATGATGAGCTGTCAGAGCGCAGGTGAGAGCTGAAAACAACCCAGGTCCTGGAGTACCACAACACTGCATGTATCTCAGGGCCTGTTTACACCTGGTCCCTTAATGCATTTTTACTGGTCAGATAGCTATCCGATTTGTTAAAACTGTTCCACTTGGCCACATAAATTGGTCTCCGCAAAACAAATATAAATCCAATCTTTAATTCCCTCCCACGTTATATATGCAATTTTAACAGAATTCACGTCAACGAAAGCAAAAGATATGAGCTGCATTTTATTTATCATCAGCTAATTTCAAGATCAAATACCTCAATAGGAGAGAGAGCAGCATACACTAGCAAGATCATTTAGTAGTGTGTAAGTTACAACGTAGTGTGCATTTACGTCAAAACTGAGCTAAGTTGTAGCTTACGCAAAGCTGGTGCAATCAGCCCCCTGGTGTAAACAGGCCCTCTCTAATCTGACACAAACATTTCGTGAGAACACACCAAGTTCTTGGGGCCCTATTTTAACGATCTAAGCGCATGGTGTGAAACGCATGGCGCAGGTGCACTTAGGGAGTGTCCGAATCCACTTTTGCTAGTTTAACAACAGAAAAAATGGTTGGGCGCCAGGCGCATGGTCCAAAAGGGTTGTACCTAGTCTCTTAATGAGCCATGGGTGTGTTTTGGGTGTAACGTGTAATAAACCAATCAGAGTGTCATCTCCCATTCCCTTTAAAAGCCAGTTGTGCTTGCACCATGTGGGATTTCTATTTACATGGCAGAATATAGACACCCTCAACCTGACGAGTCAGTTTAAATATAATGTGTGTATTGCCTCGATTGGTCAAATAATTAGCCAATTTCATTCGTCATTACTGCAAATTCTGCTACATGCAATGACTATCCATTATGACATGAAGGCATTTTTATCTTTATGTACACAATAATAATCTTTTACATTGTAAAAGCCAACAATGCACCTGAACACACCTTGTTTTCAGACCAGCACGCCCATGGGCGAACAGATGGGCGCGAGTGCATTTGCTATTTAAACAAAGTGTGAAAATGATAACTGCGTCGGGCTGAAACTAGCAAAAAACACTCGCGTCGCGTCTGGCATCACATTGCGCCGGGTGTATGATAGGGCCCTTGGAGTCTTTACTAATGAGCTGATGACTTGAATCAGGTGTGTTTGATTAGGAAGATATCTAAAATGTGCAGTGCTAGGGGTCCTTTAGGACCAGGATTGGGAACCACTGAGCTAGAGCTTCTGATGGATTTCTTTACCATCTGTCTTCCTCACAGCTAGTCACACTCACTGGACGCCCAGCACAGCTGCAGCAGTGAACGGAGCACTGCAACACGCGTTCACACCTGAAGATCACAACTATCACAGGTTCACAAGCGCACCGCAGGAGCAATGGGCTGTGCAGCAGGTGGACATCACATCTCACTAAATGAGTCACTTACCGTCGTTTTATAATAAAATATTGTTTTACCGGTGAGCGGTACATGAGTGGAGCGTTCGATTGGGCCGTGAGCGATAGAGCGCACTGTCATACAGTGGAAGGGAACTTTGGCTCTGCTAAATTTTTCGTGAGTTAATTTGCCTGTAGAATGCGGTTGTCACTCCCTTAAATTACTGAACTCTGTGTGTACAGAACAGGATTAAGCACTGAAAGTCATACAAACATAATATTAAAACATTTTTTTTAAATAAAAAACTTATTGTACATGTTCTCGTCCACATTCAGGTCCAGGAGTCTCTGACCGCATCCATGTCCAGCTCACCAGAAAACCTCAAACAGATGCTCAGCAAGTTTATTTCTGTATTATTGTGGCTTGTCGTTATTTTAAAACTCTTGTTGGATTTGTTTCCATTTCTTTTGAGCACATCTCTCCATACTTCCACAGGTCACAGCCTCTTTCCACTCGTCCAGGACATGGTAGGGCCCTTGGCGAATAAGATCACTGAAATGCTGTTAGAGATTGATGAATCTGAACTGCTTCAATTGCTGCATTGTCATGAAGCTTTGTGCATGAAGGTTCGTTCCTGTTCGTTCAGCTTTGGTTGTTTTAATGTATGCTTTGTTTCTGTAGCGTGTAATTTTGTGTGTGTTCAGGTGAATGAAGCTCTTGCTGTTTATCAGTCTTATTAGCCAATGGAAGCGACACAGATATCATTTACCAGCCCTGTCTGAGACAATGTCCAAGACCACAGCTTATTTTTTCATTTTAAAAATAAATATTTTTTTATTTCTTTTAATTATTTGAACAATTTAATGTCAATTAAAACATTGTTCTGCAATAATATAAATAAATATATATGAATTTTTCAATGTCAATTAAGAAAATTGTTGTGCCACAATATAAATAAATGCTTTTTATTTTAAATACATTTATTTTATTTTACACATTAAAGTCAAAGATGAGTCGATGCAGATCTAACCTGCGCACTCACTAGAAAGCTGTTATCACCAAATATGTCCTAGTACAAAGCACTAATTCCCAGCTTGTTCGTATTAAAAATAAATACAGTGTAAACAAAAATGATTGGCCACTCTTTTATTTGTTTAACAAAATTATTATTGTATTTTAACTGCCCACTATTCATGAGACAGTCTTAGATAATATTGTTCATAAAAATACATATGTAATAGATGAACACACGATAAGCATGTTTTGCGCACTGTTGTTGTTTTACTCATGTTTCTCATTATTGTCATGGTTTAATGAAAAAATACTATAGTAATTTATAGTAAATACTATAGTGTTTTTGAATCATACTATAGTAAAGTACTTGAATTAATTTGTTGTGGTAATTCTATAGTTGCTGTGGTAATATAACAACTAGTAATATAAACAAATTACCCAGTACTGTACTGAGTACTGAGTTTTCTACATATATAGGGTATATTATACTACAAATACACTACAGTTTAAACTAAAGTATACTACAGTATTTATTACAGTTTATCAGTTCACTTTAGTTAATACTACAGTATGCTGTAGTATTTATTAACAAAGTGTTGTAAATACTATAATATATACAGTATACTACAATTTACTATAAATTATTTTTTCATGTGGGATAATGCATGCAGCTCAACTTTATTGAAACGCGCCTGGGTTAGGCTATGCTGCCTTTTCGTGCAATTGGAATTATCGTAAATATTAGTTTCCTATAGGTAAAAATTGCACATGAACGCCCTCTGATGTCGTGTTTACCACTGGGAAGTTCGGAAATAATTTTGAAAGAGATGGGCGTGCCATAAACTTGGTGGAGGGGAGAACTACTGCTGTGAGAGGTATGATTTATTAGCATCAATGTCGTTAATGTTGTGCATATTTACGTATATGAATAATCATTTGAAGCGTGTTGTATATTTTATACACAGCGACAATAGCCTGCATTTGACCGAAATTACAGAATCGCCAGCAAGCGGACTATATGGATAGCATTATGAATGTTTATATATGGTTGTCAGTGCATAAGACATTAAATATAATTTTTATAATTTTAATAAGAATTTTCCTATAAATAGGCAAGAATATACCTGGTGTCTTCTATGATTCCTATTTATTCTGACAACAAGGCACTCGAATGCAACAAACTAGCCAGCGCACAGCTGCAGGTTCCTTCTGCGCGCGACTGTGACGTCACAGTCAGTCTGACGTCACAGTGTCATTTGTATAACTCCGCCGCGGGATAGGCTATATAAAGGTGATTTCTTCTGCTCATCTGTTGTGATTTGTTCTGCGGTGATTTCTTCTGCTCTGCTGTTGTGATTTCTTCTGCAGTGATTTCTTCTGTTCTGCTGTGATTTGTTCTGCTCATCTGTTGTGATTTCTTTCTGTTGTGGTCAACTGCCGTAGATAAAAAACGCGTGGATCATTTAATCATTTGACTGCTTGTAACGCAAAGGTTGCAAGTTCAAATCTCTGTACCGGCAGGAAATGTTGGTGGGGGAGTGAATGAAAAGTGCTCTCCTCCACCCTCATGATCCACAACTGAGATGCCCTTGAGCAAGGCACCTAACCCCCAATTGCTCCCTGGGCACCACACAACTGGGGCAGTTGTGGCCTAATAGTTAGGGAGTTGTACTCGTAACTCAAAGGTTGCAAGTTCGAATCTCTGTACCAGCAGGAAATGTAGGTGGGGGGAGTGAATGAACAGTGCTCTCTTCTACCCTTATTATCCACAACTGAGGTGCCCTTGATTTGAGCAAGGCACCTAACCCCCAATCGCTCTCTGGGCACCACAAAACTGGGGCAGTTGTGGTTAGAGAGTTGGACTTGTAACGCAAAGGTTGCAAGTTCAAATCTCTGTACTGGCAGGAAATGTTGGTGGGGGAGTGAATGAAAAGTGCTCTCCTCCACCCTCATGATCCACAACTGAGATGCCCTTGAGCAAGGCACCTAACCCCCAATTGCTCCCTGGGCACCACACAACTGGGGCAGTTGTGGCCTAATAGTTAGGGAGTCAGACTTGTAACTCAAAGGTTGCAAGTTTGAATCTCTGTACCAGCAGGAAATTCAAATATCTGTACCAGCAGGAAATGTAGGTGGGGGGAGTGAATGAATAGCACTCTCTTCCACCCTTATTATCCACAACTGAGGTGTCCTTGAGCAAGGCACCTAACCCCCAATCGCTCCCTGGGCACCACAAAACCGGGGCAGTTGTGGTTAGACTTGTAACTCAAAGGTTGCAAGTTCGAATTTCTGTACCAGCAGGAAATGTAGGTGGGGTGAGTGAAAGAATAGCGCTCTCTCCCACCCTTATTATCCACAACTGAGGTGCCCTTGATTTGAGCAAGGCACCTAACCCCTAATCGCTCCTCGGGCACCACAAAACTGGGGCAGTTGTGGTTAGACTTGTAACTCAAAGGTTGCAAGTTCGAATCTCTGTACCAGCAGGAAATGTAGGTGGGGGGAGTGAATGAATAGCGCTCTCTTCCACCCTTATTATCCACAACTGAGGTGCCCTTGAGCAAGGCACCTAACCTCCAATCGCTCCCTGGGCACCACACAACTGGGGCAGTTGTGGTTAGAGAGTTGGACTTGTAACGCAAAGGTTGCAAGTTCAAATCTCTGTACCGGCAGGAAATGTTGGTGGGGGAGTGAATGAACAGCACTCTCCTCCACCCTCATGATCCACAACTGAGATGCCCTTGAGCAAGGCACCTAACCCCCAATCGCTCCCTGGGCACCACACAACTGGGGAAGTTGTGGCCTAATAGTTAGGGAGTCAGACTTGTAACTCAAAGGTTGTAAGTTTGAATCTCTGTACCAGCAGGAAATGTAGGTGGGGTGAGTGAATGAACAGCACTCTCTTCCACCCCTATGATCCACAACTGAGGTGCCCTTGAACAAGGCACCTAACGCCCAATCGCTCCCTGGGCACCAGTCGATACATTTTGACTGGTAATCTCATAATTATGTGTGTGTCATAAATTTATTTATTTATTTTATTTATTCGTTACATTTATATAGTGCTTTTCTGGGTACTCAAAGCGCTTTATTTTGACTTTATATCATAACTATGTATTACGCCCTGCATCTAGGGGAAATCAAAAAAACTGGGTCATGGTAGTGAAATCCCAGTTTAAAATCACTCTGGTCGATAATCAAACAAATGCACAAAACTACTTAAAGAAAAAAGACTGAATTTATTAAAAATAAAGATAAATGTAACAAGTGAAAGGGAGCATCTCTTCAGGGTGTCCAAAGGCCAAAATAATAAACATAACTAATCTAGAAAGGAAAAGAGGGAGGGATTAAATAACCTAAGTAAATATAAAATAAAATACATTTACCTTCCCCTTTACCTTCCCTAAATTATAGGAAAGTCATTTCAAAGTGCCAGACTTCCTGCTGCCAACAGGTAGCGCTGTAAGCGTAACTGAATATTGCCATGTTGATGTCTCCAGGCCAGTACTGTTATCGAACATGTGAAGTTTGGAGCAGATTGGACATTGCATGCCTGAGTTATAAAAGTGCCAGACTTCCTGCTGCCAACAGGTAGCGTTGTGAGCGTAACTGAATATTGCCATGTTGATGTCTCCAGGCCAGTACTATTATCGAACATGTGAAGTTTGGAGCAGATCGGACATCGTATGCCTGAGTCATAACAACCTCCTGTTTCATGACAATAATAGCATGCTTTAGCAGTCAGCTAGATGTTGCTAGCATGATTTAGAATGTTTCTAGCATGTTTAGTACTCAATTGCATATTTTAGTATGTTGCTAATAGCGCATCATATTGTTAAAAACGTCACTTCCTTTTGCCAGTAGGTGGCGCTATTACTATAACCAAATACTGTCATTTAGATGTGTTCAGGGAAGGACTCAAATTTGTGACGTTTGGGGTAGATTGGATATTGCATGCCTGAGTTACAGCAACTTCCTATTTCGCTGTATTAATAGCATATTTTAGCACTTAGCTAAGTGTTTTGCTAACATTTTTCTAGCATGTTGCAAGCCTGTTTAGAACTTGCTGGCACATTTTAATATGCTGTCAGGAGTCCATAACAGTGTTAAACATGTCACTTCCTGTTGCCAGCAGGTGGCGCTATGACTATAACTGAATATGGGCATGGACATGTGTTCAGGACACTTTTATCAAGTGTGTGAAGTTTGGGGCAGATCAGACATTGTTTGCCTTAATTACAGCAACTTCCTGTTTCATGGCAAAACATCAAACTTTGTCAGGCCGCCAGGGACACACCCTTAACGAAAACTCAAGATCTTCGCAATTTAGCGTCACACAAGCTTTATTATTACACAAACCAAATCTGAAGATTATCGGATTTTATAGGTGGCGCTATCGAGCCATTTTGCCCCACCCATTTCTGAAACCTATATCAGATGTCAATTTTCGCCAGTCCTGACGTGTGCAAAGTTTTGTGAGTTTTCGAGCATGTTTAGGCCCTCAAAAATGCGATAATATTTGGAAAAGAATAATAATAATAATAAAAAACGGAGGAAATCCAAAAGGGTCAAGAATGCAGGTCGTAACACTATGTCATAACTATGACATAAAAAGTCTGAATTATGACTTAGTATCTCTAGCAAAAAGCAAAACAAGAGTCAAGAGCAAAATAAGAGTCAAGGTTGATAGAATAAGAGTTTTGAAATGGGCTTCAAAACTCTTATTCTATCAACCTTGACTCTTATTTTGCTCTTAAAGCGCTCTCTTTCACCCTCATTATCCACAACTGAGGTGCCCTTGAGCAAGGCACCTAACCCCCAATCACTCCCTGGGCACCACACAACCCCAGTTGCTCCCCTGGGGACCACACAACTGGGGCAGTTGTGGCCTAATGGTTAGGGAGTTGGACTTGTAACCCAAAGGTTGCAAGTTTAAATTTCTGTACCAGCAGGAAATGTAGGTGGGGGAGTAAAACCACTAAATGTCAAGTGTCTTTCCCTATGAGACTAACTTCTATGCATTTCTGAGGAGGATTCAAATATGCACTTTCTATATATAAATATGCACTTAATAAAAAATGATACAAATTTTAAAAATCTTTCTTTATTGTACTACATATGCCACATACATATAATAAACATGTTAAGCATGATTGAACTTAAAATACACCAACATAATTTTTTTTTTTTTATGAACTTAGATTTGTTTTGCTTTGCTTTCCATCATGGGTTGGAAAGTCTTTATTTGAAATTATTACACTGCATCTGGTTTGTATATTAGATTCTGATTGGTCATTTGCAACATCAAGACTGCACCGGGGCATTCGATATTTTGTGTATCACTCCACTGTTTCTTTTCTTACACTAATCCCCAGTTTCACAGAAGTCCCAGACTAAAATGTATGATTATGTGTTTATCTTACAATATCTTAAAATATGTTAGTGCCATTGTTTTGTCTCAAGATGCAAACCAGCAATGAAATCTATCAGTTATTGATTATACTAAGTACAAACGAATGATTAATTTTAAATATGTATAGGTTACTATATAGTGTCGTCATCAAGCTATGACTTTGTTTTGAATAAGCGACCTCTAGCGGCGAAGAATTACATAGTGTGCCTTTAAATTGGGAAGTTTGTTACCTTTGCTTAAATAAGCTGATGCAATATTTAATACAATATTTAAGTTAACAAAAAGTTAAGTTAAAAATAATCTTTCAATTTTAGAACAAAATATTAGTTGGTGTCTGTCTTCATGTTAACTCAAAATTTTAAGGCAACCAGGTTACTTTAAATTGACACATAAATCATTTTAGAAAGTTTATTCTAGAGACTTTCAGTATATATTACAGGCTTTCAGTCTTGTGTTTTTCTTGGTGGCATTCAAAGAATGACGCTTTAATTATAATGGGGCTATTTTCATTGGTGGTGGATTCCCTTTTATTTAAATTCATATTTTAATAATTGTTTATTTTAAACACTTGTTATTCAACATCACATGAATTGGGTGCATCTGTTGCATTGCACGATCAAAAGCAACCTGTTCCCCAGTTTTTCTCTGTAAAGGTGCAACTATTTTATTTTGTTGCAAACTAAATCGTGAACAGTCTAAGTTTAATCAGAGCTGAGAATGATGTAAGTACAGAAATAAACATTATTTGCCCATGCACTGTAAAAAAAAATATTGCCTTGGTTTTACTCAAATAATTGAGGCAACTATTTGCATCACACTTCCGTGTATTTTTCCCTGCAGTTCTAATGTTAGAATTTCATGACTCGACTTGAAATCCCTGTAATGAAACTCATGACATAGGCCTACTCAAGCAGGCATTTTGCCTGAAAATATATATATAGCTTTCCTTTATCATTATCAAGCCCTTTTTAAATAAATCAGCACTGTGACAGAGATACATTTTAAACTACATAGTAATTTTAATAGCATTTTATAGCGTACATTGTATTGTCCACACAGCAGGCCTATTGCAGATTTGCAGAGATGCACTTTCACAGACTGTCCAATGTAAAAAAAGGTTTCCATGTAAAAGCTTCGTTGATATATAGTGTTAAAAGAAGCTCATTCCATGACAGCAGTTCATTTCTAATATGCAGATCAGGTTTTCACAACATTGTTTATCAAGTCACTTCACATTTCACATCATAAAGATAGATTTTTAACTTAGCCTATGTATAGTCTCCAAATTCACGGTGCACTTTGACGCTGGTGAATGCAATAAAATGCGTTTAATTTAGTTCTTGTAAATTAATATAAAATCTCCGTTGTCCGTCCGAATGTCCTGGATATAATTTAAGCATCGGTTTTTTTTACCTAGTTGGTCATTTTGCGACAGATCTGCTGTGCTGTCTCGCGATGATGACGTAACAGCTGTACTATTACCGTATGTCACTTTAGATGACAAGTGTCAAATAATAAAGATTATGGATATAGTGCAGTAAAGCAAGGAAAGAAATTGAAACTAAGTGATTGTGATTTTTTTTTTTTGTTGTTTTTTTGTTTTTTAATTTTTAATATATATTAAAAGAAAAGAAGTAAAAACAAGGAGGCTAGAAGCATATCGTTTGGTAAACTGCATTTGGCATGATTTGTTTTATCCAAAGCGACTTACTTCACACAATCCCTGGGAAACAAGCACATGGCCTAAAAAAACAAACAAACATGACCTTCACCTCTTTCTTTCTTTCTTTCTTTCTTTCTTTTTTTTAATGGAAACAAATTTCGGTCACATAAGGGGGAAAAATCATGCTTTGGTAAATTGTAGTTATGGTAAAATTATGACATACTAAGTCATAATTATGAGATATTCAATTATTTCAAGGAGTCGAAATTATGACATAAAATTATAATTTTGACATAAAATAAAAATCTCATAATTATGATTTATGAGTGTATCATAATTTTATTTATTCGTTACATTTATATACAATTTTTTTTTACTTTATATCATAACTATGACATAAAAACTCTGAATTATGACTTAGTATCTCATGATTATGACCTTTTATTTAAGATATATTTTTATTTAAGAATTACCAAAGCATGAAATGGGCTTCAAAACTCTTATTCTATCAACCTTGACTCTTATTTTGCTCTTACGTAAAAAATATAAAAGAAGATCACGCAACATCCGGCGAGGACGCCTTCTTATCTGAGCCGTACTTCCGCTTCTCTCCCCCTACCTTGTGCGGTGCGAGAGAGAGCGCGTGTGCCACAGAGCCTCGGCACACACATCTTATATAAAAAATCAAAAATACAAAAAAAAATCACAAAACAAGAAAAAATTACAAACAAAAAATCTACTTTTATTGCCGAGTACCTCGGTGAAGCAGGATCCGCGGACAGATTTTGAGAAGTTTATTAATAAGGCAGCACCGCAGTAGGCCTGAGGAGATTTTAATCATCTTGTTATCATCGATACCGCGAACACGTCGACGCCAATTCAGTACCAAACGCATTTTAATTAGTCTTCAAGTCTGTTCTTTAAAGGTATTTGTCGTGTTAAAGCGATTTCGAGAGGTAAACCGAGCTCGTCCGTCGCCATTACTAAGCTCGTCAGTGTTTCCAGGTGTTCGTGCTTCGGTAGGTCGCTCTTTTGTCGTACGGAAGGAAGATGAATCCCAGCGCTCCCAGTTACCCGATGGCCTCCCTGTATGTGGGTGATCTACACCAGGATGTCACCGAGGCCATGCTGTACGAGAAGTTCAGCCCGGCTGGGCCCATTTTGTCCATTCGGGTGTGCAGGGACATGATGACCCGCCGCTCTCTCGGTTACGCCTACGTGAACTTCCAGCAACCCGCTGACGGTAAGCAAACGCTCCTGGTTCGTTACATCCACGACTGTTTATCAAATGTAGTTGGGCACCGCGTACACGTGCAGTATTTGTGGCCGTGTTCCGGAACACCATTTTAGTTTGATATTCTCGAACAATTCATACACAATTGATGATCGTAGTTGCCGTCTGGTCGTCGTTACTGCGCACTAGAGAAGTTTCTTCTCTCAGGACAGTCAACCTCACAAACATATATTTGTGTGTGTGGTTTGGAATATGGTTTTGGTCCTTGTATTCACAATACAATTTTATTGACAACACAACCAATGTTCAAAATTGCTAAAATGAGTACTTGTTTTACACTATGTATTAGACTTCGCTAGAACGTTAGAGGGCGCTACACGCAACGTTTGTTAAAGTGAAACAAAAATGAAACTTCTGTCATTAATTACTCACCCTCATGTCGTTGCAAACCCCCTTCGTTCACCTTCAGAACACAAATTAAGATCTTTTTGATGAAACCCATGAGGTTTATTAACGAAATTACCACATTCAAGGTCCAGAAAAGTAGTAAAGACATCTTTAAAATTGTCAACGTGATTGTGGTAACTTTGTTGCTTTCTATGGGAGATTAAAAAAAAAACAAAAAAAAACTCATTTCATCGAAATTCATCTTAATTTGTGTTCTGAGGATGAATGAAGGACTTACGGATTTGGAACGACATGAGGGTGGGTAATTAATGACAAATGTGTAAACTAACCCTTTAATTAGTCCAATAATATGGTACTATCCTTTTATAGTATTAGCAATAATTGTTAACTATAACTTGATGCTAATGTTTTTAACTACCCATTTCAGCTGAGCGTGCCTTGGACACAATGAACTTTGATGTGATCAAGGGGCGACCAGTCCGCATCATGTGGTCCCAGCGAGACCCCTCACTGCGTAAGAGCGGTGTTGGCAACATCTTCATCAAGAACCTAGACAAGTCGATCGACAACAAGGCCCTTTATGACACATTCTCTGCCTTCGGAAACATCCTGTCCTGCAAGGTAATAAAACGCGTGTTTGCAGTGATGTGCATGTTTCCGGTGTCTGTCGTTTGGTGCTTGTGCTCAGTGCTGGTGTTCTCTTTCTGAAGGTGGTTTGCGATGAGAACGGCTCTAAAGGATACGGGTTTGTGCACTTTGAGACCCATGAGGCTGCAGAAAGAGCCATTGAGAAAATGAACGGCATGTTGCTCAATGACCGCAAAGTGTAAGTGTGCATTTGAATTAACCGCATTGTACTAAATTGTGTGTAAAGCATGATGTACTTGCTTAAATTCATACTAATTAGAAATCATTTTTGTAAGTTGCTCTTTAGAAGATATTAGTATTTATCATATAAAATTGAAAGGTTTTATAACTGTTAATTGAAGTATTAGTGTTATGGTTATTTAAAGTGTATTAGACTTGAGTTTGCCATGGAAATAGCCTCTGATATGGCATTAAATAATTCACTTTATTTATTCAGAATAATTATGGTAACTCATTACATCTTCAAAGGTTCGTCGGCCGCTTCAAATCTCGCAAGGAGCGTGAGGCTGAGATGGGCGCCCGTGCCAAAGAATTCACCAACGTTTACATCAAGAACTTTGGAGAGGATATGGATGACGAGAAGCTGAAAGAGATATTCAGCAAATATGGTGGGTGTTTTGCTGCTAGTAAGTGTTCAAACCAAGAACGATGGCTATAAAGATAACTATAATGATCACTATATTAGCATCAACACCAGTGAACGATATCGTTCTGTTTTTTTTATAATCGTGCGCTGCAGTTGTCGTCTTTATATCAGGATGGATTCTGATTGGCTGTCAGTGTCTTTGTTTCTCTGTGCAGTTATATTTGTAGTTGGCGGTCTCTTATGCTTTTATATTTAGAATCACTTATAATGATTATAGTTATCGTCCTTTGTGTGAATGGGCCTTCTTTTGATCTATTGCGTGAATCAGATCTTTGACGTTTTCGGCTGTAATTACAGGTCCAGCGCTGAGCATTCGTGTCATGACCGACGAGAGCGGCAAATCTAAAGGCTTTGGCTTTGTCAGCTTTGAGAGGCACGAGGACGCCCAGAGGGTGAGTAGAGACAGATAATATCTTTTTTTTTTTTTTTTTTTTTGTCTCAATTTGTTGTATTCTGACGCGTTTCCTCTGATAATCAGGCTGTGGATGAGATGAATGGAAAAGAGATGAACGGGAAGCAGGTTTACGTGGGTCGTGCACAGAAGAAGGGCGAACGTCAGACGGAGCTCAAGCGCAAGTTTGAGCAAATGAAGCAGGACCGCATGACTCGCTACCAGGTATAAATGACCTGTGCTTGACTGATAAGAACATTAGATGATGCAAATGTGGGTGGTGAAGTGCTTAATGGGTCATTGACACTAGTCTGTGAACTTTATTCATCTTGTTTTTAATAGGGAGTCAATCTCTACGTGAAAAATCTGGATGATGGTTTGGATGACGAGCGCCTGCGTAAAGAATTCTCACCATTCGGCACCATTACCAGTGCTAAGGTATGAACAATCATTCCAATAAATTGTAATAAGCTCTGTTACTTTTGATACGAAACAAAGCTTTCAAATTCTGACCATTTTAAATCAAATTGAATCATGAAATCGGTCTCAATTAGCCCTAGAACAAACATCTGTGGTTTTCCTCAAGGTTTGTTTGGACGATTGACGTATAATCCCTAACAAGCATCACAATTAATGGCTGTTGTTTTTGTGATTCAGGTGATGATGGAAGGTGGCCGCAGTAAGGGTTTTGGGTTTGTCTGCTTCTCTTCCCCCGAAGAAGCCACTAAGGCTGTGACAGAAATGAACGGCCGCATCGTCGCCACAAAGCCCCTGTACGTCGCGCTGGCCCAGCGGAAAGAAGAGCGCCAGGCACACCTTACCAGCCAGTACATGCAGAGGATGGCCAGCGTCAGAGCCGTACCGAACCCAGTCCTCAACCCCTACCAGCCTGCACCACCATCTGGATACTTCATGGCAGCCATTCCACAGGTCAGATATCACTTTTCGATTAAATGTGCAGTCACATTCACCATTGTTCATGTGAATTTTCGACAGCAAAAAGCAATTGGTTTGAGTTGGTCATGCGAATTCGCCGTTTGAAAGTGTGAGCTGTGCAAATTCAAATTGTTTAAAATTCAGCTCTAACAGTGTGTCATTCAGCTCAAATTCGGTTCCATTTTGTCTTCATCCAGTAGTTGTCCGTGTAATCACAAATCCTGTGGTTGGTGAAAAGTGAGTCATTTTCATTTTGAAAGTCCTGGAACATTATATACACTAGCTGTCGATTAGGCCACTCCAGACTGACCTATAAGTGTTAATGGGTGAATATCCTCCTTTATGCCCCTCTTGCCAGAGTCCTTTATTGCTGAAGCATGTTTTGATGGAATGAACCCCATCAAATGTCTCAGTTGACTCTCATTAAAAGATTAATGAAGTAAGATCACAGATTTAGTTTTAGAATGATCAAACATGAGCTTGAAAAGCCTTTTATAAACATGGCATTAAACCACAAACAATATGTGCAGTCAAATCGATATTACTGAATGTCTTAATCCCCGACTGAGCAAGAAAATGGCAACTTCAGACAAATGTTCAATTGTCTATTTACAGGAATCATGAAGTGATTATTCAGAACTGATTCTGTTGTTCCTCATTGATTCATGTTCCCTTTTTTGTGATTGACAGGCTCAGAATCGTGCCGCGTACTATCCCACCAGTCAGCTCGCACAGCTCCGCCCCAGTCCTCGCTGGGCCACTCAGGGTGTCCGCCCTCAGCGTGAGTATCTCTGTCCACTTTTTCTTTCAGTACTTGTGAAGATCGTAACTTAATTTCTTTCTTTTTTTTCTCATTTACATTGCAGATTTCCAGAATATGCCCAACGCTATCAGGCCATCTGCACCCCGTCCACAAACCTTCGGTGCCGTGCGTCCCGCTTCCTCCCAGGTCCCCCGTATGATGGCCTCTCAGCGCATGGGTGAGTGATGAAACTTGCAGTTATACATGCAGCAAGTGCATTACTCCACATTTCATTTATCCTGAGTGTCCTCTTTCTTCCCGGTAGCGTCTCAGGCGATGGGTCCTCGTCCTACTGCTGCAGGTGCCGCCACGGGTACCGCTCAGGTGAGAGGAGTGCCACAGTACAAGTATGCTCCTGGAGTCCGCAACCCACAGCAGCACATGCCCACTCAGCCGCAGGTTCCTATGCAGCAGGTACTAGTTTTACATTTGTGGCACTTGTTTACTCCCCAAAATAGTTTATGGCTGGAATTTAAAATCATTTGAGAAAACAAGCGAGTCCCAATTTGCGTACTTATGCACTCTTCTGTGCCATTTTGTAGTATAAATAGTACACGTGTTCACTGAATTAATGTGTTTTTTTTTTTTGTTGTAAAGTTGCTTTGAAACGGTGTAATGTGAGCACTATATAAATAAATTTGACTTGTTTTCCACCCAACTGTACAAGATGAACATCACCGCATGTTCGCATATTATCTTGCATTAAAATGTGTCTTTGGGTTCTCTAATGTTTCTATGCCTTGACTCTCCCATTCAGCCTGCTGTCCACGTTCAAGGTCAAGAGCCTCTGACCGCATCCATGTTGGCTGCCGCCCCTCCGCAAGAACAGAAGCAGATGCTGGGTGAGTGGTTCGCTCCTGTTTTGCTTCCCTTAATTGATTAGGAAAAATGAAATGTTTAAGTTTATTTTTAAATGTTAATTTTAAATCTCATACATGCTGCTTTCCCCTGCCACAGGTGAGCGTCTGTTCCCGCTCATCCAGAACATGCATCCCAGTCTAGCTGGAAAGATCACTGGTATGCTGTTGGAGATCGACAATTCTGAGCTGCTCCACATGCTGGAGTCTCCGGAGTCTCTGAGGTCAAAGGTCAGTGTTCATGTGATGCTCTTTGTTTTAAGTTATTGGATTTGTCCTGATACTGGAGATGTCATTTTCACTGCTCCTAGTAAAAATATAATGGAAAAATCATCAAGAATTGTCTTTATCCCTAATTTTTTTTTTTTTTTTAAATGATAGTACTTTGTAACAGATGAATATTCAGTCAACTAATGTGTAAATGGATTTTATTTTTAAAAATGTGTATTATTTGATGTGGTTTGTAATAGAACTACATGATAAATTGTTAAAAGATCGCAATCTTGATTTAAACACCCTCTTGATTTCATTCCTAAATGACAATGATTCGCTTGTCTATTAAACCTTTGACAAAATCATACCGGCTCATTCAAATGTTTGTTCGTGCTGCCGCTGAGCCAGAGAGAGTTGTCATGTACAGTATAGGTATGAAACTGCTTCACAAACAGTTTTCCTTTACACAGTATCTTTTTTGTTACAAATATTCAAAATTTCACAGAAGTACTGGGATAAAAGTTTAGTTGGGATATAAACACTGTCTACTGAAGCGATCAAAATGGTGTAAATCACCTTTAGAAAGTAACATGGCATTTTAAATAACAATTGTTCATTACAACGTTAAGCCACCGGATGGCGACAAGTGACTTTGTTGCCTGCTCAGAATTGTGATCTATTTGAAACAAAAAAAAAATCATGATTATCAGTTTATACACAATTGTGCAGCTCTAGTATGTAACTGATTGTTACATGTATTCCAGGTGGATGAAGCAGTAGCGGTGCTGCAGGCTCATCAGGCCAAGGAAGCCGCCCAGAAATCAGTCACCAGCACTGCTGTGCCGGCTGTCTAACACAAGGTGAGAGGAGATTTTTATTTATTTGTTTTTTTGCAAATTCATGAGTTTTTTTTTCTTTTTCTTTTGCGTTCATTTTCTCTGCTTGACGTGGTTTGAATACATTCTGATTTTGTTTATTTTCAGAATGAACCTCTCTGGCCCTGACTTCACCAAGAGGGACGCATTACAAAAAGAGAATAAATATAGAAAAATCAGAAACTCAAACAGAAAAAAACCTTAGTGATTTACATCTAAATATTTTGCCAGGTTGAGGGATATCTTGACCTTGATTATATTTAAAAATGTACAAAAAAAACTGAAAACTTTTAATTTTGAAAATTCCAAAACATTCCTTTCTTTTTATTCCTCTTAATGAATGCTCATTGTCAATTGTTCATGCAGTTGATAAGCTGAACATTTGGAAAAGTACATTGGATTGAACTGCTTGAATAAATAAAACTTTAAACATTTATTGTTCATGTTGTTTTATTTTAATAGTTTAACTCTCAATTGTGTTCTAAAAACCTTTGAGCAAGTTAAAGCAGTTAATGCTTTATTGCTCTTTTTAAAGGACTGTGTAAGAAAAGTGTAGCTTGGCACACTGAATGCTGTTAGGAAAACCACTTCCTTGCTTTTTGTGAAATTCAGTGTTTTCAGAGTTCACAAACTGTAAGGTTTCTGCCACTGGAGACAGGGTTGCCGCTAGCAATTTTGGGCCCTATGACAGAATGAGGCACCGCACCCATTCCGCAAACATACAAGTCAACCTAGCTAACCAAAAACTTTGTCTGCAATTTATTAATGACCTATTACTTTTGCTATTGCTTTTGACCACTAGGTATCAGTATTTAGTCAGACCTACAATGGCTGTAGCTAGCAGATGATTTATGCAAATGTAATAGAAAAATACAGTAATCAAATATTCATACATTCTTAAAGACCAATTTAGTCAAAGGTCCTTATTTTAAAGCCCTTTCTAACTTGTGCTCGGCCTTAAAATAACAGTTCGTGTAATTAACTATAGCATTTGTTACAGTAAGGATATAATTACAGGTAAGACCATTTTCTTTCTTTTTATAGCATTATGAAAAAATAGCAACACAGTTAGAAACTATAGCTAACATGCCACAGTTGTACTACAAATCTTTAGTGAAAAATCTATTCCTTTAACAGATTATCTATTATAAATTCTACAACTAGTCAAAATTTGCCACAAATACAATAGAACGTAATAAATTCTAGTAAATGTGGTTGAGTTTAAAAAGCTTGCAGGATGTTTTCACCTTTTCATCAGTCATTTTAGTGGCTGTTTTAGATCCTGTTCGACTTTCTCCGTAGCGTTTTACTAGTGCTAGTACATTCTCAATAGAATTCAAATGGGTCGCACATTTTGTCATATTGGGAACGGCTCGTGCAAAGCTTAACACTTTTGGTGCGCGCTGGTGAACGCGTCTAAGGTGATTTGCGCGCCACTCATGCGAAATTAAACAATTAGGTTTCAGTCAGTCATATAGCGCAGACAATTGATCCGTTCAGTTCGTACAGCTTATAAAAGCTCCGAACGCGCGATGTATACAATTAATTAATAGTCTGATTCTACGTTTCGGTGTGGGCGCTCAGAGTACCGGCAACAGGTGAGAAGTGCCGGTGCGCGAGAAGTACCCACTTCGAGCACTGACTGTTACTACTAATAAAACCGATCTCTGGGGGCCCCAAAGGTGCGTGGGCCCTTAGAATCGTCCTAACGTTACCCCCCTTAGCGGCGCCCCTGACTAGAGATCACTGGGTTAATGCCCTGAAGGACGCGGTGGTGATAGGTGAGACTGGGGTCTGTCCTAATGTATTTAATGTGCAGTCACAAGCCTGCGTGACGACGCTTGGCACATGATCAAAGGAGTTTTCTGAATGTTGGAAAACGGTTAAGGTTCTTGGGATAGGTAAATTCATAAGCTGTTGCAGTGATTTATTGTATTGTGGTCTTTTCCTGAATGTACATGCATAAATGTTAGTTTACTTTAATTGATATTTATTTCTTTCCAAAGGGAAGTTTGTTTTGGTCCTGTGATTACGGTCACCCTTCAAATAATTACCGTAACAGCAATATTAATAGCTCTCACAATTTAAAAAAAAAAAAACAAAATATAAATATTATATATATAAATAAATATTTCATCAGGCTTAATTCTATCAGTCCTGTAAATCTGTGGCCCTTTGCGAATTTGCCTTTCTAAGCACACTAGATGGCAGCAGCAATAAAAATAAATTTGCTGTTTTGGGAGAATACATGCCCCCACCCCCCAATGACTTTCTTTTTTTTTTTTTTTTTTTACTTTGTCACTTTAATTAAAAAAGAAAAGTTTTGCATAATGTTTTTATGTGCCTATATGTATATGGCAAGCTGTTTTAACATTTAATCCTTAAAAAAAAGTAGGCCGAATTTCGTCAGGTACTTGTGCCTTTTTTAAAAGATAATATACTAGATACTTATTAGATACTGATACCTATTAAATAGACGTTAGAACTTATTTATTAGATATTATTAAATAGATACTAGGAGTACTTATTACTTAGATAACAGTGCTTATTTCGATAGTGACTATTCTATTGTTACTATTAACACATTTCAGATTTTTGCCATTGACTTCTATGGGGATCTGTCAGTCATATAGACTAGATATCAACTATTAAGTTTTGAATAGTAATTCCAATTGTGACCAGTTCATATTTTTATTATGCCTACCACTTACTTGTACCACAGATCTATATAATATAGATCAGCGACTACCTATTATTAGATAGTACTTAGTCTTTATACTAGTACTTATTTATTAGATAGACCTACTTGTACCTATTAAATATTTATTAGATACTAGTTCTTAATTTTTAGATACTGCAGTCTACTTCATTTCATAACCTACCTATTATATACAGATAGATAGATAGGCTTACTAACTTATTGGTTTACTAGTACACATTTATTAGATACTAGTACTTATTCCAAATGTTACTAGTAAGATTTTTAATTGAACTATACAGTAGCTATAGCTATTCTGACTAGTCATTACATAAGACGAGTAAAAATGCAGTCGTGATTAGTAAAATATCATAATTTCGACTTTTTGGTATAATTTCGAAATTTTATGATAATTACAATTTACCAAAAAAAAAAAAAAAAAAAAAAAAGATTTTTGTCGTATGTGGTGGAAATGGGCTTCATAGGGAACCGCTTGTCAAGACGACCGTTAGGATCAGAGTGCAGTTAAACGCGCGAACTTTGCGAGCGTCTGTTAAAACCTCCACGACATCGACATCACACATCTTATTTGGTGAGTTGGAAACAAGTGTTCTTACTAAGCTGAAGACAAGTTTATGTTTCTGAACGTTAATGTGAACTTTAGGTCAGCATTCTGGCTTAACGTTTGTTAATGTTCATGCCCGCGTGCGTTCTTCGTGCTGAAGTAACGCAGTGTTGTAACTGAGCATAATTTAGCAAGACCGTCGCAAATATTTGACATATTACACATTCTTTATATGAGTTTTGTCTTCTATAGGATTATTAGGCCTGAAATAAAACATTTAGTTGAATTTTTTTTTATTTTTTTTTTAAACTTGATAATTACTCATCTGGAAAACAGGTTATTCGGGTTCACCAACCGAAGTAAAACTAAACGATCTCGACCTGGCCTTCACCTTTTCAGCGCAGTCATTCTTATGACCGTCATAAAAACTGGAATATAAATAGATTCGAGGTGCTGTCACGGTGAAATATGAATCAAGTCCTGTTGATAAGATAGATGTTGTGTGGAATATGAAGGTCATTTGTGTTTGAAGATGCAAAAATTGTGACATTTGACCTGAACTTTTACACTCATGTCTTGTGAGGCAGGGCATGTTTTCTCGATTCTCACTTTAAGGATGATGTTAAACCTCTTGTTCTGTTGCAATAGTTTTAGGTCAAGGTTGCGAAAAGTCATCCAATAAATGACATGTGAATTTAAGCTTAGACGTCTTACATTTAAAATTAACCGTAAGTTTATGCTGCCCTAAAGGTTTATTTGTCTTTCCAATAAATGTTTAAGGCCAAACGATCATATCCACGTTCAGATAGTATGATAATATATGATATATTAAGAGTTTTGCTGTATATAAATTAACATCCACACAAAGAAAACACATCTTTATGGACCAGCATGTCCTGCATGTTTCTCAGCAGGTTTGAATAGTTTTGCCATGTTTTAATTTACCCATGAGATCATCTAAACAACAACTTGCATGCATGGCCAACTAAATGATCTAATGAGATAAAATCATTCAATTGGCCATGCATGTTGTCCATTAAGAAGAAGATCTTTATTTGGAACGCTTTGCAAATGTGTGTTCAAGTTGGCTTTGTAATATGTTCATATTGTGTTGTTTACATCAGTGTTTTCTAACCCTGTTCCTGTGGCCTGTTGCATGAAGCAAGTTGAACAAACTGAGTTTCAGAGTAGGTTTAGAGTTGACAAAGTCAGATAAATCCAAACTGGTTAAGATCAGGATCAGATGTTGCACAACGCTCGGTATAAACTTTCTCTGTCAACTCCAGAGTTTGCAATAAACTCTGAAGCGCGTGCACCTGAAAGTGTGACACGTGCGGCAAACAGCCAATCACACGGGACATGCAGAGCATCCTTTTGATTCACTTCCCGCGAGAGAGCCGTGCAATTCACTTCTCTTCTGAAGATTGAGAGATCATTATGAAAAGTATCATGAAATTAAATGCATTTACAAGGCAGGAATAAACACTGCATTGAAAGTTTGAGAAGGCAGCTGACTATATCAATGCATGTGACTCAAAGAAATGCCTAATAATTTATATTAGATTCACAAAGAGCTCAAATGAATACACATAAGCTTAATTTGTTTAAAAGCTTTATATATGTATGCATGTATTATATTTATATCAATTTAAAAGCAAAGTTATATATTAATTGTCAAGTAATATAATTATATGAATATACTATTATATGAATTATGCATAATTAATTCATATTATATAAATATAATAAATAATTAGCAGCAAAAGATAAGCAATTTTGTCTCTAAAATGTTTTCACAATAAACTGACTAAATTTGGAGCGAGAGATACAGGGGGAGTGGCTTTATTGCATCAGATATATATCACATATGTCACTTTTCTCACAGCTGATTGGTCGAGTTTTGGTTTGCGATCTCTAACCCAGAACAAACCCCAAAAAAAAAGGTTAGCCGTGTAGCGTAAGTTACCATAGCATTGAACCCCGCTAAAAACCAGTAAACCCTCATAAGCCTAAAAAAAAAAACAGAGTTTACTCAAACTAATCTTGAACTTACCTGGGTAGAAACTGAAACCGGCTTTGTGCAACAGGCCACTGGAGTTACACTGCACATGTTGGACGTGTCCCTAATCAAACACACCTGAAACACATTCACACTGTGTACTATTGAGGACCTCCTGGAACACAGTTTTATATAATTTATATATATTTTAAAATTGGTTAATACAAAATGAACCAGTTTAGGGTGAGTTTTCACCCTAAACTCACATTAACTACCTATAAACAAGTACTTATTTAGTCATTTCTAAAATGGCTGCAGTGGTCAATAACAGCAGGAGTTGTTTTTTCTTGTGTTATTTGTCTGGCATGAGGAATTTATTTTTCCTACTATCATGCTGGTGATAAGATGGTGTCCTCAGTGTCTGTCTCAGACTGTCTCGACCTTCAATAAACATGGCCTTATCAAACACATTTACAACCCGTGATTCAATCACTGTGATTCAAACACTCATTCGTGTGCTCTAGACTCTTTCCATTTTAGGATGTTCTGATCGTGTTGAAGTGCATGTACACTGTGAAACACAAAACAACATTAAGAGGTGGAATATATCTGCCATTTTGTTTAATTGCATAAGGAATATAGTAAATGACTTTGAATTATAACAGTTATAATTGATTTATCCAATGTTGTTTCTGCCATAAAACCATAAGAGAAATTTACATGAAGAACAAACAAGATTAAACTATTTCCTGTAAGTGGCTTTGGAGAGTGTCTGTGGAAAACATAAATATTCATAATGGAAATATAAGTGGAATTTCACAAGTAGCTACTTGTTGATTTGATTGAAAGCAATATAGTAATTAGCTTATCTGGTTAAGTTCTGTGCTAGGCACTGCAGAGATAATAAACCAGGACAAGTCACACATGATTATGACGTTACAGAAAAACGTCAATGGTAGCAGGAATTTCTTAAGAAAGTGCTAAACGGTCTTTGGTGGAAAACATTTTTTTTTTCTTCTTCTTTTTTTTTTTTTTTACTGATTCTGATTAACAAATGTTCCACAGTGTTGATTAATTTTCTTTGTAGACTCAGCTTCATTGATCACATTACAGTTTGCATCATTACCTTGTTTGTGCATTCATTTACATATAATTCAAGACATTGAGCACGTTTACATGCACACCAGTAAGCTGATAACTCACAATTATCAACTTATTGAAATAACCAGTTTTCCCCGTTTGCATGCAAACCAGTAAACTGACAACGCAAGTAAACCACGTTTACATGACTTTATTCATAAATCAGGTTATTCCCCTGTAGTGACGTCAAAAAATGATCATTTTCATATTCTATATGTTATGTTAGTTGTGATGTTAAATAAAGCTTGCAACATGTCAGCGAGAAACTTACGGCTCATATTATTCTCTAATGCAGTTACAGATGCAGTGTTTTGACTGAACCACTTCTTCTGCTGCACGAGATGAGAACACATTTTTACAGTTTTCTGATTTGCTGGATTTTTGTAACCGTGTGTACATTGTACGTAGGGTTGGGTACCGAACTCTGTACTTTTAAGGGCACTGACCGAATTACGTCTTTACTACCGAGTACCAATTCACTTAAATCAATCGGTGCCACATTTCGGTACCTGAGAATGCATCTGGGTGTGAGAGATATGTTAGAGAAAGAGAGAGAGACCATGCAATGTCACTCCTGCAACTTGTTCAAACACAATGTTCGGAAGTATGGTTAAATTTCACAAAACTAGATACAGACTGAGAGAACGCTATTTGCAATTTGTCCATAAAAACTCCGTATTTGATCTATGATCCACGTTGCGAGCGTTGTTAATCTCATTGCGGCGTTCCGCGCAGAAACCGCTCTCATGCATGCTCCGCATGTTGTTACATACTAAATATCGTCACAGTCATTTTCCATGTGTTGGTAGTCAAACTCCAGCTCTGATAGCATCGTGGGGAACACTTTTGTGCTACTGTGCTGAGGAAACATCTATGTTACACTCAAGGCACATGTCCGAACGCAGCGCAGATCAGCAGAGGTGAAGAACCTCTTGAGAGTCTTTCATGACATTTGAATTCTCCGCTGTAATGCGATCTCATGCATACTACAGCGCACACATAATTGAGAGGTTTGGGCTTATTTTTTTCACTGAAATAAATGTTTTTGTTATTACACAGAGAGTAAAGAACTGAAAAAAGATTTCGTTGGGTACCAGCACCGAATTTCAGGGATACTGGTACCAGTTACAATGTGAACGGTACCCAACACTAATTGTACGCAGGTCGCACGTGCACATTTAATTTTTTTGCAGTAATTAGTTTATCCACAAGGTGGCAACCATGCCCTGGGGGCGTCGATTCAAGGTAGTCAAAGAAAAACTGCATAAACAGAACAGACCGGAACGCATGCAAGCTACAGCGATGATGGAGGCCTATATAGATGAGAGATTGTGCGAAGAGGTTAGAAAGTACCCTCATTTGGTCTAGCATGAAAGACTACAAAGATGTTTACATGGGTTGTAACTCGTGGAGAGAGATTGCTCAAAACTGCGCATGCGTCAAACGTCTATGTACGTGTACGAGTCGAATAAAGTATACTTTGCAAGGCTGTGCATTCAACTGTGTGCGTACACTAGCGTACGCATAAAAAAAAAACCAGTATACCCAGGGCTTTAATATAGCAATATGGTTTTACAATGATTTTTTTCTCTATTGATGGTCATCCAAAAATAATGTTGTCAGAAGTACCGACTTCGATACCAATGCGGTACTGAAATGTTAAAAATGTGACACTTTGAGCACTGTTGAGCAGATTCGTAAACACCTCTGATTGGCCATTGTGTTCATGCGCTTATCAGATATGTCTGTGATTGGCTACAATGATCAACGCTTCAAAAACATGTTGTAAATAGACATCAATGACGCTGATGGACCCCGCTCCCGCTTTCAAACACTTTTGTGTGCTTTCAAACGCTCCTCCTGTGCATTGATCATTGTAGCCAGTCACAGACATATATGTTGAGCGTGTGAACACAGTGGCCAATCAGAAGTGTTTACGAATCTGCTCAGAAGCTCTCAAAGCGCCACATTTTTTAGATTTCAGTACCGACTTAATATTGAAGTCGGTTCTTTTGACAACACTGTTTTTGAATGACCATCAATAGAGAAGAATGGTGTAGTTACATCATCTACCATTAGGGTTAAACAGCTAGCCAACCTCGATAGTACAAGGCCAATATAATGAAAGAGAAAATCCCACACAGCTTGAAAACCTTTTTTATGTAACTACAGTTCGGTTAAAGACCTTCAGGCATTGGATTTTCTCTAATAAATTGTATGTTCACGGCATAGTTCACCCCAAAAAATATAATTCAAATGATAATTTATTCACCCTCATGTCATTCCAATTCCAAGCCTTTCTTTTTTCTGTGGAACACAAATGAAGATATTTTGAAGAACCTACGTTGGTAGACAAAAACAGACATTTTCCAAAATATCATATCTTCTTTTTGTGTCCTACAGAAGAAAGAAAATGATGACAGAATAGTCATTTTTCGGTGAACTGTCTCTTTAATGTTTGCTTGAGCTTCTAATCTTCAGTAGTTTTCTGTACTGTGACTCACTCAGACAACACTTATTTGAGCTCATGATGAAGTAACAGTCACCCTTCCTGTTCTCAAAGGTTCATTAACCTTCTCTCTGTTCTGGATTCGACTGTTTGTAGTTTTATAGGCTGTGTGTCTGTAATGATGGGGACCATATAACTTGAGGAGTCCTTGGTCGCTTGGTACAGCCTGGTGTAATGACTTCAGCCGAGATAATATTGCCTCACGTAGAGTATATCCCAGCCTACAGTGGGTTTGCATTTAAGAGGCCTTATCACCATTTACCCAATTGCTAAACAGCACTGGGCAGTTGTTTTGTTCACAGCCAATGTAGATTAACAGGTCAAGGTTCAGGAGTTTAACCACATGAATGCTTGTTATAAATAGGAGTCGTGTCAGTGACAGATGTGAGTCTCTCACAGCTTCAGTCTAGATGAGGTTCAAGTGTTAGACTGTGCCTTTGAGTTCTAGAAGATACCACACATCTCCGCCATCTGACAACATGGATTGCGTATGTGATTGTTCAGACTACAGTAACGGACAGGCGAACGCCATCCTCTTTAACATTCTCAGCCGAGGCGAGTCGACTCAGAACGAGATAAACTACAAACGGGTTCCTCAGACGTGCCACTGTGAGAAACGCAGGAAAGTATGTCTGAAAACACCCAACGAGACGTGTCAGGTTGCTTCGGATGTGCTGGTCAAGACGATGCACTTCATGAAGAGTTTGCCGGCATTCCAGCAACTACCGCCCAAAGACCAGCTGTCTCTGTTGCAGAACTGCTGGGCGCCACTTTTCATTCTGGGTCTGGGCCAGGACAGAGTTCATTTCGAGGTTGATGACATCCCGGCACCCAGCATGCTGAAAAGAATTCTTCTCAACAGCCAGGAGACGATGAACTCCGATCGAGAGCAACCCACGATGGCCGCCGTGCAAACCCTTAAAGCGTGCCTCAAGAAGTTCTGGAGTCTCGATTTAAGCCCCAAGGAGTACGCTTATCTGAAAGGCACCGTAATATTCAATCCAGGTACGTTTTCTGAAATCAAAACTATTTAAATATCGAAATGATATATAGATTAAAAAAGAATTACATAAAAATGTATTATTAAAAGTGATTTATATATATATAAATTTAATACATAATTATTTATATAAAGAATTTATAATTTAATTTAAAAAGATTAATTTAGTTAAAAATAATTTGAAAAAAATTTAGAATAAAAACAACATTTTATATATAATTTATAATTTAATTTTAATAAAAATGTAGGTAAAATGTATTTAGGTAATATATATAATTTAATAAATCGTTTATAAATCATTTAAATTTATAATATAATTTTAATAAAATATATTTATTTAAAATGATTGATTTGATTATTCAAAAATAATTAACATTTATATATAATTTATGATTTGAATAAAATATATTTAGTTATTAAAAAAATAAAATACTATGTCGTTATTTATGTTTTTTAAAAAACATTTTTACCATAAAGTATTGCTTTCAGCCTCAGATTTTAAAATACACTAACCCAATATTTTCCATCTACAGATGTACCAGGCCTGAAGGCATCTCTGTTCATTGAGGGTTTGCAATATGAAGCTCAGCACGCCCTGAAGGAGGTCCTGGTACCTCTTCATCCAGAGGATAGAGGGCGATTTGCTCGTATCCTCCTCAGTGCATCCACTTTAAAGACCATAACTCCGAGCCTCATCACAGAGCTCTTCTTTCGGCCGGTCATTGGTCAGGCAGATCTTCTGGACTTGTTGATTGACATGCTTTTCTCAAGGTAGTGAACCAAGGACTCGCAGACCGCTTGAATTCGGACTTTCAAAAGAACATTCTTTTCTCCTGTGTTGGTGGGACATCTGAGGTGCAAGCATCGGATGAAAATCACACTACGTTACGTCTGAAATATTTGAAAAGTTACAGACTTTATTGTTTACACAGTTAAATGAAATTACTGCACCTTTGTAATGGTATTTAGGTCACAACTATGTGATTTATATCTTAGTACTGATTGTTTTTTGCCTTTTGATAAAAGCACCATTGTAGTTTTTGTATGGGATGGATTTTAAAACTACAAAGTATAAACCATCTCCGCATCTAAGGGGGGTTCATGTATTGTCTCTGTGAGAAAGCTAGATTGAATCTGAGGAAAACATTTTTATGTTCATAAATATACTGCAATTAAATCTATTTTTACACATTTTGCATTATCACTCTGAGTCTAGTGTTTGCCATATACTTCTAAATCACTTTTATAATTTTTTTTTCTTTTAGAAATTCTCAGAATTATGTTTTTATGCATACAAGAGAAAACATTTAAAACATTTTAATCACTGTGCATCAGCCCCAAAAAAGTATTCGGAGACTAAAATTATTTTTAAAATGGGAGAAAACGTCATTATCAAAGCAAATACTAAAGCAAATGTCATTCACTCTAAGTAAAGAATAAAGCTGCACAAACACACTTGACAAAAAAAAGAAGTTTGTTCAGTTTGAAATGCTAAAACAATAGATCTAATGTTGAAAATGTGTGTTTGTGAAATGTTAGTGGAACATGTTATTGTGATAAACTACACCAGAATTATACACCGTACACAGTATGGAACACCCACATGACTCGCTACAGTTGCCAAAATATATACAACAAAGCACAATGCGCACAATACTGTATCCTACAAAGCAAATACAACTTGACCTTTTATTTCCGGTGAGATAAATGATAACTGAATGCCACTCTCTTAAGCAATGCGATGTGATTCAGTGATTAGTAAACTAGTATTTCATTCAAATTTTTAACCCGTCAAAAGCTTTGCTAACAATAGTTTCTGCAGCCTCATGCTTTGCTAGTGTTATACAGCTTTATTTCTGAAAATGGTCAAATTGCGTAATTGTAGTAGTCTAATAAAACAAAGTTGTGTCTGCTGTTACGTGTACCCAGAGCAAGTCACATGGTGACATTACAGGGTCAGCGGCACAAAGGTAGATCCAGCGTTTGCACAGCACGTACTTACACATTTGTTTTTGTAGCAGATGATTGCTCAAGTGACAAGAAATTCCATTTCAGTCGCTTTAGTGATGTCAGGATATAAATTGAGCTGCAATATAATATATATATAAAAATCAGGCCCTAACCAAGAGCACCACTCCAGTACCACTAACTATACTGCAAAGCACACATTACATAGGCGTATTTTTTTTTGTTGTACATCTGTTTGTAATTCTAAAACATTTCAAACATTGCATGTTAGCAAATGAAAACAAAAATGCTTAATTTGCATTTTTAATCCAAATTTGTGTTAGAATTTACATTGCATTGTAGGATAGTGTGACCTTAGCATGCATGGACAAAAGTTATGCACATTTTATGTATTTACATAGAGTATGCACACAATATGCAATATATATTGCAGAATTAGTACAAGAAGTATGTCATTTTGGACAGTCTAAATGTAAAAATTTGGACTTCTGGACATTTTCTTTACAAAAACTACACAATAGTACTCAATGTACAGATTTTCCTAACAAATCCAATGACAAAGAAAGAACTGAATAATCGTAACTTATGTCATGACCACACAGACAAACACGTACTCTCTCTCTCTCTCTTTCTCTCTCTCTCAGCTGTTCTTGAATCATCCAGTGCCTAGTGGCTCTAGGTTCAGGTTCCTCTGTCATGATCACATGATAGTGTGTACTATGGTGCCCTCTTGTGATGATTAAAGGGTTAGTTCACCCATTTACTCACCCTCAAATTGTTCCAACCATGTATGAATTTCTTGCTTCTGCTGAACACCAAAGAAGATGTTTTGAAGAATGTTCGTAACCAAACAGTTGATGGACCCCATTGACTTCCATAGTATGGAGGGGAAAAATACTATGGAAGTCATTGGGGTCCATCAACTGTTTGGAACAACTTGAGGGTTAGTAAATGATGACAGAAAACTAACCCTTTAAGGCCAACACACACACACACAAATTTCTACAATGTGGAATACTAGCCTATTGCCAACTCTTAAAAAATATAGTACATGCAACAATGCACTGTAGAATGACAACCATTTGAAATAGTAGTCCATTACATTGCAGTCACATGACTTTGACTATGGCATCCATTTATCTCAGAAATAAAATGGTCTTATCTTGCATAAATATCTAAACCGGTGCCATTCTGACCAAACAATCAGCCAAGAAAGATGTTCATGCTAGATTTATTCATCTAATTCTATCTCATTTATCATGTATCTCACATTTTTCAGCGGTGTTCTTTTCATGCTATTAATTAGGTCTGAAATGTTTTACAATCCAGAAGCAATACAACAAAATGTTAGCACACACATTTAGTAAAAAATAAGTATTAGTAGTAATTTCTTCCCATTAATCTTTAAAAACTGTATTTCAGATATCAGAAAAGTAGCTTGACTAGTAAATCAGAGAAAGCTGCTTTACAGTAGACGGCGTAGTGTCAAAAAGAGGACAGTTGAAAGGGGAATTTTCTCTGGAGTTTGCCCCTCCTCCGCAATGTACAACTCTAACAAACACTAGGATTTTATTTCCTTTCTATTGTCAAACCAGCCAAACAAGTTCATAGCACAGTGACCTGAGGGAAACAGAGGGAGGAGGCGGACACCAATGCAATCTTCTGAGAAAAATGCTACACGGTAAAGAGAGAGAAATTTTCTGTGGTTAACACATACAAGTGTAAATATGTTACACAGGACTAGATTTGTTTTCTAAAACAACACCGCTCACTTTAATAGAAATGGAGCATATAGTTTAAATTAATACAACGAGTAAAAACAAAAAATGAGGGGAAATTCCCTTTTTATTTCAATACAAAAAAAGCTATGAAAAAAAAAAAACTACATCTGTACAAGGTATTTCAAAACTGACATTTCACCATACAGATGTGGGTGTATCATCTGACCGTGAACAGTCCCAAAAACAACATTAAATTGCATTAAATCATTTAAACAAAGAACAGTTGTTCATCTAAGGCGACATTTAAAGGATGGGCTACCAGAGCAAAGCAGTCCAACGAACAGCAACTGATTGAAGTCTCATTGTTGCTATTAATCAGTGCTCAATACAGACATATTAATAGATACATCACCACTTAGGACAACAGCAGTGACTCGTCTCCGAAAGTACAATTAGATCCAATACTTAAATACCCTTTGATGCTGATGGTTTGGTGAGGGAACTTGTCCATTATGTTACTATCCTCATGGCTTCTGGCGAGGGTAGTAGGGAACCATCAAGTGCAACATTTTTTTTTTTTTTTTTTTTTTTTTTTGCAAGAGCCTCCTTTGTTTAACATTACACTCTGTAGCGACATGACAGAAGCTGTGCCTAAATCTGAGTGGACAACAGCAGTCTTTGGGCATTCAAAGAAACACAAACTGTCCTTAGCATAATAACTGCTTTCACTGAAATATGAGAGGAGCAAGGACAGTAGATGAACACTAGTTAGGCAGTAGTAATTAAGAGTGAACAGCTGGCGTGTTAGCGCAACAGCGGAGCCCCTGATGAATCTGTGGCCGAGCTCGAGTAGTAATCTGTGAAGGAAAAGAACATATTGATAATTATAATCGGTTTGAAGTTCATGTATAAATTGCAGAGAGCAACTCTGCATGAAACAAATGTTGTGAATAAAGGTACAGTCACATGGCTCGTGAAATTTTGTAGGTGAAATCCAGTCATTTGAATGCGAATCGGCACAATGATGGACTTTCTGTGGCAAAATTTCCCTACAAGAATCTTTAAATCGGGTTCGGTGAACTTTGACACACGTAAATTCAGTGTCGACCAACAGCAAGCCTCTTGATTTGGCAGTGACCTCTATGTGGGCGGAGATTCGTAACTTAACAACAAAGCAAAATGGTATTTTGTCACAGGTTGTACTGCTTTCTATCGCCTGCAAAATTTCGTAGAGCAACATTAAATGTGACTGCACAATCAATAGAACTGAACTACAATTTTAAGGAGATTTTTCAGTATGTACCTTTGTATAGTTTGTAAAGAGACACCCCACATTTCTACATGTCTCTAGCATAGAAAGATTCCATTCCACAGAAAAGTGAGACCTCCAGACACGTTACATAATGAGAGCACCACCATTATGTGAGGAATGGTAGATGTGATCCGATATGGAGGAATACAGGATAAACTGCTTGGAGGCAAGCTAAGGCCCCTCAAGAATGTTTGTAAAGTGAGGTTGGAAGCGTCAGTGTTCAGCTTTTAGAAGCTTTATGCCCAGCAACTAGAGTTTATGGAGAAGGGATGGGCAGGTGAGGGCATTATTTTTTGGGGGGGTGAAGATCAAAGGCAGGAATGCCAATTTGAAAGTAGAGAATGAGAAACGTTTGGAAATGGAACCGTTACAATAGGGCATTGAGAAAAGAATACCCCATCCTCAGGGTGCAATTCCACCATGTTCATATCCTAACACAGGATTGACATGGCACCATGGGCTGGGAGTATCTTTTCACATCCAGCCATCTAAAGGCTAATTCAGTGTCGCCGACCAACGGCGACAGTCACCAGATTACAGTATGTCACGTCTCAGACATTCCAAGACATGACAAACGTAGATTCAACATGTTCAATCAGCAAAAACAAGCACTAACGAATGGAAACAGACACTGACATGGGTAACGCATTGATCCGACAAAACATGGCGAAGGTGTCTGTTGCCTTTGGTCGGTATCTGCCGGTGCAGTGTGAATTGGCCTCAACATGGGGACTGTACTTGAACAAAAAGAATGTTGACACTTACTTTTGCCACTGTGGCCTCTCATCTTTCGGGCAAGCTCATCTGACGGTGTCAATTCTGACACCAGCACCTCGGGATCCCCTGCAGGGAATGAGAAATGTCATCAAAAGACATTCAAACATCATCGTTCCCTACTGACACTCTTACAAACAGAACTACCATCCCTTACCATCACTAAAGGTAAAGGTCATGGTCTCATTCCCACTGTCGGGCAGCGTCCCATCCCTCCTCCCATTAGTATGCTGCATTGCATCATGCGATTTATAGTCTTTGCTTTTGTAACCTTTTGAGGACTTGTTGCGGGTGCTGATGCGTATGACACCGTGCACCAGCCGACACTCTGCTTCCTGCTCCTCCAAGTTGTAGTCCTGAGCAATGCTGTTGATCAGATCGCTGATCTCATTGGTTTTACGAGAGAAGGACACATCAGACGTGCATTTTGCCAGCTGCTCAATCTGGTGCATTTTATAAAGTTCTAGAAGCTTTTTAGTGATTAGCGAGTCGATATCTGTGCCGCCATCATCCAGGTCATCTAGATCCAAATCCTCCCTAGAGTAGATACTGGTATTACTGATAGGCCGCTGGTTGTCACCCTTCCCTACTGTCCTGGTCCGTCGTGGAGGTGCCTCTGAGTTGACAGGGTACTCCACCTTTTTGCCAGCAAAGTAGACGTCACCATACCTGAAGCTGCCAGAGCTCGGTAGCTGCCTTGGCTTGCTGGGTTCAAGGCTTACACCACATGTGGGGTTGGACAGTGCCAATCCATTTGGCTTCCTGGTTTCTGGCTCAGGTTTTAAAGAGTTGTCAGTAGAGCTCTCATTGGGTGGCAAGCAAGGTTTCCGCGACCCATAAAGCCCACAGGTGAGAATGCAGCACAGCAGAGCTTTGCAACCACTCCAGCCGAGGGAGGCACATGAGCCACAGGCTTGAGTACCCTGAGGAGAGTCTGCAGATCCTGGTATAAAGCCCAGGGTTTCCGAGCCTCGTCCATTGGCGTAGTGAGGATGGGTTTTACGGGGGAACTGCGAGTCTATGCTACGAGGTTGCTCGCTGTAGTTCTCCTTGTAGGTCTCCTGGCTCGTGCTGCTGTCCTTGGAGTATGTGCGGCTTTGCCTGTAGCCATCAGCCTTAGAACGGCTTGAGCTATGAGGACGCGTCTTGTGATGTGTTCCTGTGCTGTGGCCAGGCATAACTCACCACATTCAGGACCTGCAGGAATGTGGACATTAAAGGGTTAGTTCACCCAAAAATTAAAATTCTGTCATTAATTACCCTCATGTTGTTCCAAACCTGTAAGAGTTTCGTTCATCTTCGGAACACAAACGAAGATCTTTTTGATGAAATCTGAGAACTTTTCATAGACAGCTATGCAACTACCACTTTGACACTTCAAAAAGTTCATAAAGAGATCGTAAAACTAATTCATAAGAACTGAAATTTTCTGAAGAGACACGATCGCTTTATATGATGAACAGATTGAATTTAGGCTTTTATTCACATATTGACATTCATCAACTCACACATCAGTTGTGGTAAACGGAAGCTCAAACATGTTTTCTTGATGCGTGCGAGAACCAATGAGGATCGTTCTCGTGTGTTACGCAGCACGTTTGAGCTTCCTCAAAAGATTTGTTCTCGTTAGACAAGCAGGTTCAGTTGAGCTTCTGTTAACTGATCAATGTTTTTATGTGAATAAAAGCCTAAATTCAATCTGTTCGTAATATAAAGCGATCGAGTCTCGATCGAGAAAGCTCTCAGATTTCATCAAAAAGATCTTCATTTGTGTTCCGAAGATGAACGAAAGTCTTACGGGTTTGAAATTACATGAGGGTGAGCAATTAATGACAGAATTTTCATTTTTGGGTGAACTAACCCTTTAATGCATCAAAATTTATCAGAGCTGAGAAAGTTCACAAAACATTGATTCTTAGGCACGTTTCAAACATCTCACTTAAAAGAGCCAATATTATCAGGTTGCAGAATTCACACTGCACACATAAACAGTGCAGCACAATCGTGGAATGGGCTCATGCATGTAAAGATGAGCTGAGCCTGTTGTTGCTGAACTTTGCATGCATGATTAAAATACAGAATTATCAACATGTTTTGCAATTTAAAAAGACGCCTGTTTGGTTTGATAAACCTGAAAAGCAAACAGCACTTATTAATCAAAAAATCTGATTAAAACCAGGCAATATAGGCAGTTTACAACATCACTTTCAGATTTGGCTATTTAATTACGACTAATGTGGTCTTTCTCCTCATGTAAAGTAAATTTCATGACCATTAAGATTGTAGTTCTCAACAGCCTAACCATTTTTGTCATTTATGGCTGTCATTAAAGTAAATACATAAGTATGCTGTTGCGGTTACTCTGTAGATGAAAGATATGTGAAACAGGCCTCGTTATGCATCATTTCAAAGAAATCTTCAAAGCAGAAGCAGAACAAAAAATAAATCACACTGACTGCAAAGAAAAATAACCAATGTTATTTAGTTAATATACATAAACATCAGTGTTAAACAGGCTTTGAATTCTTCATTCTAGGTTCATTGCACAATGACTTTCTTAACCCTGGAGATATAACAGAAATACAACACAACCGTGCAATGGTAGTGGTGAAATCAAATAATGAAAATCACCAACATTGCACCAATATACTACTTTGCCCAACTGCGTCAAACTACCGCACAGCGGACACCTTCATACTGTGTCTACAAGCGTTGTGCTCCAAAAGGCATTTCAATTATGTGACCAGCAAGCTGATCTGTATCTAGATAGCATAGAATGGTTGTTTATTTATACAAGCCTGGACAATGTGAACATGGTTTGGAGCGGTTATATCAGCACAACCATATCAAGATATTAATATTGCACATGAAAAAAAAAAAAAGAGCAAATCTTGAGCTACATCTTATGTAGCTCTTGCTTAGCATGTTTAAATTTAGGAAAGAGGGTTTTCTCGATCATCAAGTTATTCATTTTAAATGCATTTTAAATACACTCCCTTGTGTCTTCACCTTTCATACGGTCAGTGTTTGACTTGAAGTTTGCGTTCTTTGTCATGAGTGATGTGTTTTTCGCTGAATATGGTCATCGATTCTGTGAATGCCAGATATAGATGATAAGTATTGTCATTTGTCATCAACCTTTGACAGATAGTCTATAAAGTAAGTAGATGGGAATGAAATGTATAGAAATGTCTGCTTATTTGTTTCTGGTCATTATCAGTAGGCTATACATGGAGTTAAGCGGACGTAAAGCAGGCCTGTAAGGTGCGCTCTGGCCAGTCCCAAACGCTTTATTTGGATTTTTAATAGATGGAATAGCCTATATGAATTGCCTTTATTGCCAAAATGCAGTTTGTCTGTCAAGTACAATATTAAATTCTTCATTGTTTAGTCTTAAATGTCTCTAACTGTTCTCGTCTGTATGCCATGGCTGTAAAAGACAAACATTTATCGACTTCACAGAAATATTAATGGCTATCATCGTTTAAAAAATTCCCCTTACACCCAATGCAAGCGGCCAAACTAGAACGCGTCCACTAGGTTCCATTGATTGCTAGCATTCTAGTGAGTCGCTTCGCGTCGTTCGCAGAGCAGTTGGTTTGTCAAAGTGTCAGACACTTACCGCATAGGCTCGGATGAAATCTTCAATTGTTTTGAACGCAACTTCTAGTCGTTCAAGATCGCGGAAGTAGCCGAGTGTGAAATATTTTCCCTTTGACTCCTTAAAACTTCCACTTCATCGAGGTTTGTTTTGATTCATTGACTAAAAATGGGTCAAACGTGTCGATTTCGTCGCGCAACACGCGCTTTCAGATTCTGCTCATACTAAAGCTTTGATCGGTAAGATTCGTTCCTTCGCTCTGCCGTGCCGTATTTTACCTGCGGCTACAGGTAAATCCAACGCCCACTTACAGGTAAGCTGTGACGTCAGTCCTTTAAACGGATGTTGCTTAAACCTCCTAGATACGGTACTTTTTGTTCATTGACTTTTGCTTTCCTTTTAATCAAGCAAAGAACTTATTGTCAGCGTGTATACAGCAAAGTGTGGAAAAGTATGTTCTTAGTTAATTTGTGTCTGTTCGTATAATAATAAACATTCACTTCATGATGTTACAAGTGTCATTCATTCTTGACTATAACTCCAAATAAAATAATATGAGGTATTTGTCATGTACCAAACTCAAAAATACATTTGTAACAGGTTATTTTTTTAAGAAGTTATCTTGATCTAAAATCCATTATTTTTCCATTATCTAAATGTTATGTTTTTACAGTATCTTAAATAAATGTAACAATTGCATATATATAAAAATATATATGCAGTTTCAATAATATTAGAAAAGAAATGGAAAACGTGTTCCTGGGCGTTGAAACAGGTCCTGAATGAAATAATTCCCATGGTCATTGAAATTCTGGAAATATCAGGAAATTTTAAAATCGTGATTCCTAGATCTAAAAAAAAAATTTTTTTTTTAAACAAATAGGCATCTTAAAAGGTTATATAAATTTTGAGTTTCTGGTTATGCTCAGCTGTAAAGAATTCCCTCCTGAGAAGATGATTTTTAAAAATCCTTAATCATGAATGACTAAAAATGTCATAGAAATTCATTGGTCAAAAGCAGTGGGAACTCCAAATGATAGTACATTTATGAAAAGTATAAAGTATTCTCTGTGGAATGATGCATATAGGCTATAATAAATGCTCTAAATGCGAACTACAGATTCATTGACACTGTTTCACATAGCAACAGAAGCATTTTAGTTTCCTTTGAGTGGACAACGTTTTAATATTATGCTATAACTGTGTATGCACACACACCAGGGGTGAGGTTCTTCCCCCCAAACATGCTGTAATATACTGCTTTGCCAAAAGTGGAGACACAGATTAATATGGGCTGTCTGGTCTTGATCAATTGCAGTCATTAGTTCCAAGCTCTAGCAAGCACACATGCACACAGAGAGATTCACTATGTGCTCGCAGGGAACATTAGACTCCAGATCCTTCATTGTGCCCCATTTTCCCCCAATACACCCCTTCATTTCCCTCCTTTCCTCAACCGTAGCGAAATATTGAGGATGCAATCTAGCAGTGAATGCTGTGGGCTGCACCACATAATGTAATGGAGAGCAGCGTTTCAATCTGCTGCATAGGTTATGAAATATAATGGAGAGTATAATTCAGTCAGATAGGGTTAGATGCACATGAGAAGTCATTCAGTGCGTCTTCAGGTCTCCTTATAAACCTTAGAAAGTTTGGAAAGACAACAATAGACTGATAAATCAGATGGTGTTTTGAGCTCATTAAAACTGGCTGATATTCAACAGTTAATGGATAATAGACAGTTTTCAGATATTTTAGTAAATATTGTGAAAAAGATATAATTTACAGCATATAGATGTACATGTGTTTTGTGGCTTTTAGTCCATGTCGGTTAATGCTAGTGAAATCCTACACATTGACAAATTCAAAAACAACCCAGGTTGGGTTAAAATTGGACAAACCCAGTTGAGGTTTGGATAGTTTTAACCCAGCAGTTGGGTTAAATATTTGCCCAGCCTGCCGGGTAGTTTTATTTAACTCAACTATTTTTAAAAAAAATGACTGTATTGCTTGCTTAAAATGAACCCAAAGTATGTTTTGGAAATTAACATTAATATGCTTAATAAATGAACATTTATTAATAAGTTTAATCAATAATAATTAAACAATAAACATTTATTAAATTGCTTATTAATAAATGTTTACCTTTTGATTATTATTGTTGCCTCTAGTAATTATGTGTCTGATTTTTAATTTCCAACCTATGTTGGTTTTATTTTAAGCCAGCCATATAGTCATTTTTAAACAATACATGGGTTAAATAAAACTGCCCAGCACGTTGGCAAACATTTAACCCAACCGCTGGGTTTGTCCATTTTCAACCCAGCTTCTTTTTTTTTGTGCAATTTTGCAAATTTTCCAAAATTTCTCCTTGTGGAAAACAGACCAAAAACTGCGTTGACTCATACTGCACTGGTCAAATATATATTGTATATATCAAATATATATTGTCTTAGCCTACATCATGCATACATTGGCATTACATAAACCATCAGTCAGCCATCTCTCTAGTTAGTAATATCTGCTGACCACTAGTCTCAATGACAAATAATTTTCCTTGATTTTTCCACTTTGCTACAGACAGAAATATCACAACATAATATCTATAAACATTTCTATAAAAAATGGGTTCATTGTGCAGCACTTTGCAGTCCAGTTATAGTGTAACATCCGACGGCATCTGTGTGATACGGGCGTCAGAAGGGATGTGCCCCAAATGGGGGTCATTTCGAGGCCGACCCTGGTTAATGTTTGGAACATGCCCCAGTCGTGGGTCAGAGTCAATTTCATAACGGTAATGATACCCCTCCAGCACATCTCGGCATGCTTCATGTATGTCTGTGATCCATTTTTTGATACCCTTTCTGTTGAGGTAGACGACAAGTAGAAAGACCATGCCAACGAATCCCAGCACTAATCCAAGGAACACATAGGAAGTATGTAGGGACAAGTCGGTAATCTCTTCGTACGGTTTACCGTAACACCCCAATGCCTGTGCACTGAGAACCCGCAAAGACACGTCACGCAGCGCTGCGGGGAACTCGCAATACAGCCTGTCCGCATCGCCCACCCTGACCTTTGAACTATTTAGCCAGTTCGCAAACTCTTGCGCTTCACACGTGCACACGTAAGGATTCTGACCCAACAGCAGACGGACCCGACCGAGTCGCTCCAACTCGTGAAGACCCTCGTCGTTGATAGTTCTAAACGCATTTCTGGTCAAGTCCAGCTCCAAAAGTTGATCAATACCAGAGAAAGTGCTGTTGTAGACAGCCACCAGAGAGTTGTTGTTTAGATGGAGATACTGCAGGTTCGGCAGAGGAGCGAACATCCCCGGTGGTAAGAGGACAAGGCGGTTGCCCGACAGGTCGAGGCGCAGCAGATTTGTGAGCTCGCCCCAGCGCAGGGCGGTGATGAGGTCAGTCAGAGATGTGTAGTTGTAGAGAGACGAGCGGAGGCTGAGCTCCTGCAGGGGGCTTCCATGCACAGAGAACGCCTCTGGATGGATGAGCACCAGCTGGTTGTTGTTCAGGATTAGAGAACGCAGCATGTGCAGAGAGGAGAACACATGCGATCCAACCTCCATAATGCTGACAAAGAATGGAAAAAGTTTTTCAGTGGATTTTAAGAGGATTTTAAATGGTGGAATATACAAAAAAGGAAGAGCACATGACTAAATTAGTGTCAAAATAGATCGATAGATAGACAAGTAGATGGATGGATGGATGGATGGATGGATAGATAAATGGATGGATGGAACGATCAATAGTAAGAATGAACAATGGATTGATAGACAGATAGAATGATCCATAGATGGAATGATCAATTAATAGATGGATGGATGGATGAATGAATGGATAGAACAATCGATAGATGGAATGATCGATTAATAGATGGATGAATGAATGGATAGAACGATCGATAGATGGAATGATCAATTAATAGATGGATGAATGAATGGATAGAACGATCGATAGATGGAATGATCGATTAATAGATGGATGAATGAATGGACAGAACGATCGATAGATGGAATGATCGATTAATTGACAGATAGACAGATAGAAATATATTTTTATATTTACTGACCATATTTTTTCTTACCCATTATTGCTTAGGTTCAGGTGGGTAACGTTCTGCAGTCCGTTGAACGCGCTGTGATCGAGTCTGGGAATCGTGTTTCCGGTGATGATTAGGCTGCTCGTGTCGCTCGGGATCGCGGCTGGGATACGGAACAGCCCGGCAGACGCGCAGCGCACCGTATGTTGACTTTCAGAGCACTCGCAGCGCGGCGGACACAAGGCGACGCATGTGGAGACGCACAGCATCGCGCAGACAAGCGTCAGCGGCACAGCCGGCGGCATCATCCAAACTCTCACACTCACAGTCCGGAGCATCTGATCACCGTCTTCACGGGCTGCGCTCTTCAGTGTAAGTGCACATGCTGTAGTAGGCAGCACGCGTGTAGTATGACACTGTCCTCCTCACTCTAGGAGCTCATTACTAACAGTTTTACCTAGAAACACCTCCTGATCTTGGCTTGGTATAAGCAGAGGTGGGCGGAGCTGCATATATTCCACAACACATCCATCTATTCAGAGTACTGAGGATAGTACCTATATGTAGTGTGATCATTAAGAACATTTTAGAGCAGCTTTTTCTTTCTGATTATGTAAATTGCACTGATTTCTTTCTGTCCTTTGTCATGCATTAAATTCCCAAATTTATAGCAGATGCACAAACACACTTACAATAAAAACATTTGACAGGAAAAAAGTTTGTTGGCTTTGAAATGCTACAATAATAGATGTTGTGTTGAAGATGAAAAGTCTTGTGGTTGTTTGTGGTTAGCGAATCATGTTAATAGTTAATGTGGTTCCTCTATTTGAGGAGAACTGACTTCATACATCCAGTAAAGACACTTCAAACATCATGAAGGAAAATTACGCTAGTAAAGAGAACAGATCCAGCACTAGATCTTTTGTTTTGGCATTTCAAATTTTGGACAAATGTGTACTTGTGCTATCTTTCTTTGCAACAATTGACCCTTGCTTTTATACTTTAATAAGTGTATCTTAAAAGGGTTAGTTTACCCAAAAATGAAATTTCTGTCATTAATTACTCACCCTCATGTCCTTCCAAACCTGTAAGACCTTCGTTCATCTTCAGAACACAAATTAAGATATTTTTGATGAAATGTGAGAGCTTTCGACCCCTCCATAGACAGCAATTTAATTACCACAAGACCCAGAAAGGTATTAAAGACACTGTTAAAATGGTCCATGTGACTACAGTGGTTCAACCTTAAAAGGTAAGTTCACCCAAAAATGAAAATTATGTCATTTATCACTCACCCTCATGTCATTCTACACCCGTAAGACCTTAATTCATCTTCAGAACACAAATTAAGATATTTTTTATAAAATGCAATGGCTCAGTGATGCCTGCTTTGCCAGCAAGATAATTAACACTTTCAAATGCCTAGAAAGCTACTAAAAACATATTTAAAACAGTTCATGTGAGTACAGTGGTTCAACCTTAATATTATGAAGCGACGAGAACGACTTTTCAACAATATCTAGTGATGGGCGATTTCAAAACACTGCTTCATGAAGCTTCGAAGCTTTACGAATCTTTTGTTTCAAATCAGTGGTTCGGAGCACGTATCAAACTGCCAAAGTCACGTGAAGTAGTGAAACTGCGAAACACTTATGACGTAACGAAGCCTCGTTTATTGAAATCATGTGACTTTGGCGCTCCGATCCACTGATTTGAAACAAAAGATTCATATAGCTTCGAAGCTTCATGAAGCAGTGTTTTGAAATCGCCCATCACTAGATATTGTTGAAAAGTCGTTATTTTGTTTTTTTTGCCGCGCAAAGTATTCTCGTCGCTTTATAATAAGGTTGAACCACTGTAGTCACATGAATATGTTTTTAGTACCTTTTTGGACATCTGAAAGTGTTAATTATCTTTTCATCAAAAATATCTTAAATTCTGTTCCGAAGATGAACAAAGGTTTTACGGGTGTGGAACGACATGAGGGTGAGGAATAAATGAAATCGTTTTCATTTTGGGCGAACTAACCCTTTAATTTTATGAAGCGACGAGAGTGCTTTTTGTGCGCAAAAACAAAAATTCAAACAAATTCGTTGCTTCATAAAATTAAGGTTGAACCACTTTAGTCACATGGACTATTTTAACAATGTCTTTAGTACCTTTAATTACTTTGACAGTAATTGTTGTCTAGGGAGGGGTCGAGAGCTCTCAGATTTCATCAAAAATATCTTAATTTGTGTTCCAAAGATGAACGAAGGTCTTATGGGTTTGGAACGACATGAGGGTGATTAATTATTGACAGAATTTTCATTTTTGGGTGAACAAAATACTTTAAGTTCCAAAATACTTTTTGAGGTCATTGTATAAAAATGAGGAAAAACATTATGGATATACATTTGTATTTGGTCATATAATATAAATGAAGACATATAATCAAAAATACAAACTCTAATTAAAGTAAAACAATATATGGCTGTAAACATCCTGGATCAATTAAAATAACTCTGACATATTTTTGATGCACAATAAAATTCAAATAGTTCTAAGAATGAGGCAAAAAAAATATGCTTAGATCTTAATTCTCATATTCTAGGTTATGGAATCACTTTTCACAACAGTCTTTGAAAGGAAATTGTCGCCATGTTTCATTTAGACCCATCCATGTATGTGATATGAATATATTACAAATATATCAAATGCAAAAGCTTATGTAAGCAGTAATGGAAAATATCCCTGTAATTCACTTATTTACAATGGTACTAATAGTCTGCAAAGAGGTCTCTGTATTCCCAACCAGCCAGACTGAATCTCCTAACAGAAGCAATGTAGTGTCACACAGCTGCATGATTAAAGTTCAGGTTCAGATTTGCTTCTTGTAGCCGAGGCTCATAATGATCCTGAGGTGCCCTGCACGGCCGTCCAACATCTCTCTCCGTGTTTGATGCTCCTGTCATCCAACCTCCGTCATCGCAGGTTGACAGCAAGGGCGATGGTGACTATAACCCCACAAATCATCAGGAAAGGCAGCCAGGTCTTCAGGAACCCCACAAAGCTACAGGACAAGGAACAGAGACTTTCAAATGAGCATCATGTCACCTTTGGCTAGCTTACTTGGGATTTAAAAGACATTTAATATTAAAACACACTTAATATTCAGCAATATTATCAATCTGACTGCACGGAAAATATCGGATGAAGTATTGTCTTCTGTAGAGCTGCTTTATAGCTTCATATTTATTTGAAATGTGCATCACTGATGGTTATTTTCCTGTTTATTACTGTGAAGCTGCTTAATCTATATTGTATAAAGTGCTATATAAAAGTGACTTGACTCATGTAGATAAAAAATATTACCTTTTTAGAGAAACACACAGCATTAGAGGGTTTAGTTTAACCAAATATATAAATTATGTCATCATTTACTCACCCTCATGTCATTCCAAACTCATATATAATGGCAGAATGTCAAAGCGTCACAAGTTTGAAGGGTGAGTCATTTTCATTTTTAAGGATAATCTTACACAGAAACCTTCAATCCACCTCTCTCCCCCAGAAACCCTTATTTTGTGTGTCCTGGTGTCCTCTACATCACAACACTGAGAGCCCCAGTGGAGGACTGGTGACATATAAGGGGAAACACGGCGGCCGAATGCGATAAATCATTCAGTCAAAGGTAAGGACACACTGACTTCTAAATTCTATGGCAGTGTTGCATGAATCCTTCACAGAGACAGCAATCAGAATGTATTTGAGCTCAGTGAGACAATCCAACCAACACTGCAGATGCAACGTCATTGCATTTACTAATAAATACTTGCATGAGCAATGTGTTTGAGTATATTTAACTTAAAAGCATGCTAAGATCAAACTATCACAATCAATTGTGAGTGTCCCGTGCGGTTTGTTTTAGAAGCGCTATGTATAGCATATTAAATCATGAGGTTTAGTCCCACAGAAGGAAATAAACAGCGAGCTATTGTAATCCCATCAGCCGCTCTTCATCAGTACAGCGCTGTTTTAAATATCCCAGATAACGTAAAAACTAAACTTTTCAGAAGCATCAGAAGAAATAATAATTAGACCTAAAACATTGTGACAAATATGTATATAATAATGTATATTTTTACCATTATTAATACACAAATTAAAGTGTGTGATGAAGTGGGAGTAGTGACAGATCTTCTGTATTGTGATGTACATCCAAATTAAATGAAAAAGAAAAAATGTAGGGCAGGATTGGTTTTTTGCATCGGTTATTGATTGGGTGTTGAAATGTAGGCGTGGCACCCAAATGTGGAGGCGGATCTGAACGCGAGCTTGCAGTGGATTGTAAGAAAGGGTGTAAGAGGACTAAATGATTGGAGAAGACCAGCATACGTCAATAGAGTAAAGACTGTCATTCAGTGTTGCCAAGTCTGCAGTTTTCCTGCGGAATTGTGCTACTTGAACACTGTTGCCGCAGGTTGTTTTTCATGTCCGCGTGTTGAAGCGACCCCAAATAACATGATATTTAGCCCCTGGAAAGCAAATTTTACGCAAAAAAACGCGGATTTCAATCCCCGAAACGCAATTGGGCTAGTTTTGAGTAGCAATTGGGCTTGTGAAAACCTGGCAACCCTGCTGTCACTTCACTGGAAGATCCAGTTATGAGATTTTTTGAGTAAACAAAAACAAACAAACAAATAGATTCACAATAAAATCAATAACATGCATTTAGAAAACAGGGTGAATTTACATTTCCCGCTGACTGAAAGTCCTGCATCTCACCTGACATGTTTGCTGTGGATGAAGGACAGTAAGCAGAGATTGACCATGTTCCAAGAGGAGCAGTTGTTGTAGCGCATGAGGTTCAGAGCCATGGCAACATGAGAGTGGCAGTTATCACAACACAGATTGTGCTGCAGTGCGGTGAAGACGTCACAAACAAACAAAATGGAAAAGAATGTCAAAACAGAGATTAGGAAGTCGCTATGTTTGTGATAAAATTGGGTTGCAAAATTAAGGTTTTTAACAAAACTTATGAAAAAAGAACACGCACATAAATATATAAATTAATTAGACAAAGAGAACATTACTACAGTTTTTTATTAGTAATTATTTATAATAATTATGATTAGAATGTTTTCATATTTTTAATTATATTTTCTTTGTAAATATATATATATATATATATATCTTTGTCATATATACAGTGGGTACGGAAAGTATTCAGACCCCCTTAAATTTTTCACTCTTTGTTATATTGCAGCCATTTGCTAAAATCATTTAAGTTAATTTTTTTCCTCATTAATGTACACACAGCACCCAATATTGACAGAAAAACACAGAATTGTTGACATTTTTGCAGACTTATTAAAAAAGAAAAACTGAAATATCACATGGTCCTAAGTATTCAGACCCTTTGCTCAGTATTTAGTAGAAGCACCCTTTTGATCTAATACAGCCATGAGTCTTTTTGGGAAAGATGCAACAAGTTTTTCACACCTGGATTTGGGGATCCTCTGCCATTCCTCCTTGCAGATCCTCTCCAGTTCTGTCAGGTTGGATGGCAAACGTTGGTGGACAGCCATTTTTAGGTCTCTCCAGAGATGCTCAATTGGGTTTAAGTCAGGGCTCTGGCTGGGCCATTCAAGAACAGTCACGGAGTTGTTGTGAAGCCACTCCTTCGTTATTTTAGCTGTGTGCTTAGGGTCATTGTCTTGTTGGAAGGTAAACCTTCGGCCCAGTCTGAGGTCCTGAGCACTCTGGAGAAGGTTTTCGTCCAGGATATCCCTGTACTTGGCCGCATTCATCTCTCCCTCGATTGCAACCAGTCGTCCTGTCCCTGCAGCTGAAAAACACCCCCACAGCATGATGCTGCCACCACCATGCTTCACTGTTGGGACTGTATTGGACAGGTGATGAGCAGTGCCTGGTTTTCTCCACACATACCGCTTAGAATTAAGGCCAAAAAAGTTCTATCTTGGTCTCATCAGACCAGAGAATCTTATTTCTCAGCATCTTGGAGTCCTTCAGGTGTTTTTTAGCAAACTCCATGCGGGCTTTCATGTGTCTTGCACTGAGGAGAGGGAGGGCTGCAGTGATGGTTGACTTTCTACAACTTTCTCCCATCTCCCGACTGCATCTCTGGAGCTCAGCCACAGTGATCTTTGGGTTCTTCTTTACCTCTCTCACCAAGGCTCTTCTCCCCCGATAGCTCAGTTTGGCCGGATGGCCAGCTCTAGGAAGGGTGCTGGTCGTCCCAAACATCTTCCATTTAAGGATTATGGAGGCCACTGTGCTCTTAGGAACCTTAAGTGCAGCAGAATTTTTTTTTGTAACCTTGGTCAGATCTGTGCCTTGCCACAATTCTGTCTCTGAGCTCTTCAGGCAGTTCCTTTGACCTCATGATTCTCATTTGCTCTGACATGCACTGTGAGCTGTAAGGTCTTATATAGACAGGTGTGTGGCTTTCCTAATCAAGTCCAGTCAGTATAATCAAACACAGCTGGACTCAAATGAAGGTATAGAACCATCTCAAGGATGATCAGAAGAAATGGACAGCACCTGAGTTAAATATATGAATGTCACAGCAAAGGCTCTGAATACTTAGGACCATGTGATATTTCAGTTTTTCTTTTTTAATAAATCTGCAAAAATGTCAACAATTCTGTGTTTTTCTGTCAATATGGGGTGCTGTATATACATTAATGAGGGAAAAAAAATGAACTTAAATGATTTTAGCAAATGGCTGCAATATAACAGAGAGTGAAATTGAAGGGGGTCTGAATACTTTCCGTAGCCACTGTATATACAGTGCTCAGCGTAAATGAGTACACTCCCTTTGAAAAGTAACATTTTAAACAATATCTCAATGAACACAAAAACAATTTCCAAAATGTTGACAAGACTAAAGTTTAATATAACATCTGTTTAACTTATAACATGAAAGTAAGGTTAATAATATAACTTAGATTACACATTTTTCAGTTTTACTAAAATTAGGGTGATGCAAAAATGAGTACACCCCACAACAACAACTACTACATCTAGTACTTTGTATGGCCTCCATGACTTTTAATGACAGCACCAAGTCTTCTAGGCATGGAATGAACAAGTTGGCAACATTTTGCAACATCTATCTTTTTCCATTCTTCAAGAATGACCTCTTTTAGAGACTGGATGCTGGATGGAGAGTGATGCTCAACTTGTCTCTTCAGAATTCCCCATAGGTGTTCGATTGGGTTCAGATCAGGAGCCAATGAATCACTTTCACCCTGTTCTTCTTCAGAAACCCAACAGTGGCCTTAGATGTGTGTTTAGGATCATTGTCATCTTGGAAAAGTGCGCGACAACCAAGGGCACGGAGAGATGGTAGCATCTTCTCTTTCAGTATAGAGCAGTACATCTGTGAATTCATGAAGCCATCAATGAAATGCAGCCCCCCAACACCAGCAGCACTCATGCAGCCCAACATAAGGACACTGCCACCACCATGTTTCACTGTAGGCACCATGCATTTTTCTTTGTATTCCTCACCTTTGCGACACCATACAGTTTTGAAGCCATCATTTCCAAAAACATTTATCTTGGTCTCATCACTCCAGAGTATAGAGTCCCTGTAGTCTTCATCTTTGTCAGCATGGGCCCTGGCAAACTCTAGGCCGGCTTTTTTGTGCCTGGGCTTTAGGAGAGGCTTCTTTCGTAGACGGCACCCATGCATGCCATTCCTCTGCAGTGTACGTCGTATTGTGTCATGGGAAATAGTCACCCCAGTTTGGTTTTCTACTTCTTTAGATAACTGCAGTGAACTTGCATGACGATTTTCTTCAACCCTTCTCATCAGAAGACGCTCCTGTCGAGGTGTTAACTTCCGTGGACGACCTGGACGTCTCTGTGAGATGGTTGCAGTTCCATCTCTTTTACATTTTAATACCACTTTTGCTACAGTATTCTGACTGATAAGTAAAGCTTTGCTGATCTTCTTGTAGCCTTCACCTTTCTGGTGTGAAGAAATTATTTTCTTTCTCTTGTGACATTTCTCTTCCATGTGGTGCCATTGCTGACAGCATGAAATGGGAAGGGGTTTTAACACCCTTTTATAGTCAGCTGTCTGCTGGACACCTGTGTAATGAATAATTAGACTCACTTGAATTTTTGTTACATTAGACATTTGTAGTCTAAAATTTAGCTTTGCTCCAGAGACTTTCAGTGGGGTGTACTCATTTTTGCATCACCCTAATTTGAGTAAAAAGTATTACTTTACTTTCATGTTATAAGTTAAACAGATTTTATATTAAACTTAGTTTTGTCAACATTTTGGAAATTGTTTTTGTGTTCATTGAGATATTGTTTAAAATGTTACTTTTCAAAGGGGGTGTACTCATTTACGCTGAGCACTATATATATATATATATATATATATATATATAAGAGTGGTGGAACTATGACATTTTTGTAGGCCAAAACCCGGAAGTGAGTTAGCATTTTAGCACTTCCAGTTCCGTTGTCCCAAAGTCAATGGGTGTTTTGAATGGGATTTTGATTAAATGGCTGAAATAAGGTCAGTGGTTAACACAAGCTCAAGATATTTTCATGTTTTGTTCTACGACATAAAATACATCAGTATTAACCTACTTGTGATTTCTAAGCTGTTACATGTCTTGAAAATGATGGTTGTTAACAAGTGGCCAAATGGGACTACAGAGGCTGTCGGTGACATTAAACGTCATCACGCTGAACAGTTCGATCAGTCAATTTTACAGCCTAGTTGTGCTTATAAATGCACTCTTACAAACTATTCTAACTCAAACTTTCAGGGAAAATCTTTTTAGATAAAGACTGAAAGAGTTTAGTTTAGCTTAGTGTTGGTGACGTTGAACGTGTAAGTATCATAAACTTGTTGATCACAGAGCTTATTTTTTGAGATCATCAAGGGTTTTTGTCGAGGGAACCAGCGTGATGCTAACTGCCGATTGGCCTACAAAGTGACGTCATAATTCCACCACTCTATTGAACAATAAGGGATTGTGTAAATAGATTAATCTCATGAAAACTACTCCAGCTCACATTTGACCATAAAATCAGATCTCAAATGACATGTCATACACAACATAACAAGAACGTATTACAGTAGAGATCTGACCATTCTAGTTTTGTATTCCTCAGATGCCTCGTGCACGGCCACATCCCAGGCGTTTGCTCCACCGCCGTACACTTTATTTTTATCCAGCTTCCAGTACCTGAAAAAAAACACAAAAAAAACCAAGTATCGAATCAGTAACACACTATTTTAACTTTTTTATTTTTTATTAATGCAATAAATACAGAGTTGGCATTTTTATAATACACAATTTTTGTGATGTAATGCACCACTTGTCAACATAATACAGAGGGGAAAAAAATGGTAAAGAATTTTTGCTCATGACAGAAAAAAAATAAATAAGAAAAATAATGTATTAATTAGTTTGAAAGATTTTTTTTTTACTTTATAAGGACCAAATCTTTTTCCAATGTTTATGTCTCATATGTGCAGATGATAATGATTCCTCTCTATCACATTCACTAGAGTTTTAAACTCACTTTGTTGGTTTTCCAAACGCCATGTTGTCCTCCTGTATGAAATATAAATGAAAGCAATTATTGCATCAGTGCAGTCATGCTAAAATCAGCCGAATCATCAGAAATAAACTCACTGAAACGAAGTAAGGGCCAGCAAAATCCCTGATCACACCGGTGGATGTACATATGCCCATGTGCCCAATGAATGGCAGAAACCAGCTGCAGAGACACAACAAAACCAACCAATGGATCCTCACATCAACACAGAAATCCTCCTCGGACCTGTGTGTATATTTGCAGTTTTCTAGAATGTTTCTTTAATAAAATACAGATAAGTATGGAAGCCCATTTAAAAAAAAAAATCATGCTATGGTAAACCATAATTGACATAAAAATTTAATTATGACATACTAAGTCATAATTTTGACATAAAAAGTACAATTTATGAAGTCAAAATTATGAAATACTAACCATTTGGACTTTTTCATGCCATAATTACGACATACTAAATAATAATTGCAAAAAAATAGTGCAAATTATGACATTTTAAGTCATAATTATGAGTTTAAAAAGTCAAAATCATGAGATAAATATAGAAATTATGACTTTCTATATCATAATTTCGACTTTTTTAATGTCAGAATCTGATTTAGTGTATGTCATAATCAGTGATGCTGGGTAGTCGGTTACTGATTCCAGATTACATTACACATTTAAGGTACTTTTTGATTACTTTTGACCTAACTCGTGTATCACATTGATTTGAATAGGATAATCGTGTACCATGTTGATATGAAAATACAAAGAGAAAGAAAATATATTCCATTCTTTGTTATCAACAACATTAAGTGCGTTAAATATTACATTACGTCAGGATTTCCCAAACTGGTGATCGTGGATTAAAATTCTGGTACCAGGATTATAGGAGCTCAATTCAATACAGTTTAATGAAAAGCTATTAAGCAATTAAATAAAAAAAATAAATAATTTTAAAATAAAAACAATAAAAATAAAACACTTACTAAAAAAGATTTTATTTGTTTACCTGCATGTCATGTGACCATTAACGTTGTCAGAGAACCTTGAACTTAATTTTATTTATTTATTATTATTATTGACTTAATTTTATAATTGACCTAACATATTGACTTAAAATCTCAAATATATTAGGTCAAAGAGGTTGTTCGGCTGCCAAAAAAGAAATAAAAAAAATTGGGGAATCGATTGGATGTAAATATGAAATGAGGTGAATTTATAATTCAAATAATAATTCATGTGTTCGTCAGGATTTCAATATTGAGAAAACACTTCTTAAAAGTGAAATGACTAATAATTAGTAATTATTATGACTAATAATTACACAAACCTGGAAGAGCTTCTGAATGTATACTATGAATAATTTACTGCCATTGTGAGAATGTAATATAATCATGTAATCAATAAAATAGTAACTGTAGTCTGAGTATTTTAAAACGTAATATAATCTTAATTCAAGTACTTACATTTTGGAATCAGATTACATGTCATCAGCACTGGTCATAATTTCCACTTTTGATCTCATAATTTCGACTTTTTAAACGAGGCATGATTGTGATTGACTTTTACAAAGGCAAGATTATTTCGTATGTGGCAGAAATGGGGTTCCATAGATACGTGAGGATTACAGGAGCTCAATTCAGACTTTATACTTGCGTACTTAAAAGCACTGCAACACAACAGCCGAGAACAATATGACAGTATAGCGCGTTTCCTGTCAGAATGTGTTTGTGTTCCGCACGTGATCCGTCAGAACATCTCCGGTTGCTACTCACGTCAGAACCGGAATGGGTGTCCAGACGATGCAGTGCGGATAACGGCTCATTTCTTTGTCGATTTTCTCAAATCCTCCATGAAAGTGCTTCATCGTGTCGATCTCGTTAACATCCGCCATCACAGTCTGCGCGGTGACGTCATCGTGACGTCGGAGCCGGACTGGTTCTCATTACTGTCATACAATAGGTATCATATATAATATCATATGTTGTTTGGAACATGAATACAAATTGAATTTTATTATGTTATATTTGCTTTTGTACATGATAAAAAGTTCTAAAAGTCAAATTTATTTTCTTATACAACTAATTATTTTACTTGGAAAATATTTTCATGTAAAGAAACGGGCTAAAGCTAAGCCAAATTGTGAACATTTTATAAAAGAAGTTAAACGATACGGTGCTACTTTACACAATATTACAAGCAAAAAAATTTTTATGCACTTTTTTTTTTTTTTTTGTATATTTTCCTCTTTTTATAATTGTTGTGAGATGTATATGTTTGTACTAGTTTTGTACATAATTGCATATATATATATATATATATATATATCTCAATCATACTATACTATAATATAATATAATAGGCTTTTCGGTAACACTTTACTTAAAGCCTTTATATGTAATACATTATAAAAGTATTTTTAATGCATTAATTATGCCTTGTAACGGACCTTATAATGCATTGTATGGTCTCATGAATAATTGTAACCACAGTTATAATGCTTATGTTACACCTTTAGAAAGTATAATGCATTAAAACACATGACAAACATACAATTTGAGAAGTCACAAGGAATCTGCAAATAGTATAATGCATTTTTAACTTTGGTTACAATGATTAATGAAAAGATAATGCATAATGTACATTATGAATACCTTTATAATGCATTATACATAAAAGCTTTACAAAAAGTGTTAACGTTTTTTCTTTTTGTCAGAAAAATGAAAAAGCAGTACAACAAATAATACCATGATGTACTTACAGTATATTTTCTTGTTTTGCTTTACAGGGGATAAAAAGTATTACGGTAATGAGATTTATTTTTATTTTTTTGAGGGTGTATGCACTTAACTGTCATAAAAATGTCACAGTGCAAACAAAATATCATCTTAAAAATAGGCTTTATAATTTCTTCCCATATACAAATCTGTGTAAAGACAAACCCAGGGCTTCATGCATTAAATCACAGCAGTATAAGAACAGGTGTGGAGAGGAAACATCCTCTCCCATCATTGTATTCATCCATATTGTAGTGTGACATCTGGGTTGCCATACGACTTGCTTTATCACCCTAATGGCACGGTTAACTGTACTAAGCTCACAGTGTAAAAAGTGGAGCACAGGTGCATTTTTCTGACAGGATACTGGCCAATATATGAGGGGATTTTGGGTTGGGATGTGTTCTAGATGATTCCAGTAAAGCAAGGCACATTTCTTGCATACAGCAATGTGGATTGTGTTACATACTACTACAACTTACTACACATTATGTACTGCACAGGATGCACTGAATGAACTGAATGAAACAGTACCCAATGACAATGTTTTAAACATTAGTATGCTACATGTGATTGTTGCAACATGGCTTACTTTGCACACTGAAAATAAAATGGTAACATCGAAATTAACTGGTTGCAAATACAAAAATGTTATTTAGTATTACTGAATCAGCCTAAATATAAAATTGTATACCATTTATATGAGTTAAGTCAGGTAACATTTGCAGGTTAACACTTTTTACAGTGCAGGATTCAGTAATCATCTTGGAAATACATATAATTGTTGTGAATAATTTTGTGTAAACATGTTTTAATGATAACACTTTACAGTAAGGTCCATTTGTTAATGCATTAATTAACATTTACTAAAAATGAGCAATACATTTTTTATTAATCTTTAAGTTAGTTAAAAACACAACCATTCATGTCAAATCAGGTGACATTTGACTTTAATAACTGATTAGTAAATGTTGAAATTAACTAAGATTAATAAATTATTTAGAATTATTTTTCCTTATTAGTTTAAGTTAACTGATGTAGATAACTAATGATCAAATAATGAGTCAAAATAGAAATGTCAAAATTGCAATGGAAGCTTGCAAATGTAATAGGTAATTTGGGTTGTATATGCACAGTATACATACTACACATGTATAGTAAAGTATATATACTATAGTAGTATGCTATTCTGAACACATCCATGGCCTTGCAACCCATCTGGCCTAGATGCGCGCTACACCTTCCTCATTAGTGTATGTAGGTCAGGTGGCCTTTAGAGGACATGGGTTTTCTCCACTGTTTGTGGCACAACATGACAGGAAATGAATTACACTTTAGAAAAAAACAAACTATTCAGCAAAAACAGACTTTGACTAATTGTGAGCAAGGAAAGTGAATGTAACAACTTCATCAAAGTAGCGCACAGGGATTTGCCGGCAAGCGTATTTGCGTCAATTCAAAGCGTCCAATCAGCTGCGAGAAGCAAGTCTGCACTGGAAGCTGCATCATGTGAATATTTAGTGATCACAAACAATCAGCTTGAGCTTGAAGCTACACTTTATCCTTAGTGAAATGAATATGTTCCTATGTTATTTCCAACAGAAATCCATCGGTTGCATGGGTTATTTTACGTTTAGGCATTATATATATATATATATATATATATATATATATGTATATATATATATATATATGATTAAAACAAAAGCAGGACAGAGACATCATGAGCTGGCTTTAATGTAACAATCAATAAACAATTAATAAAATCACACATATAATATTTGTAAATAAATTAATTTTATTTAAGACATGGATGTGCAGCATGTTTGTCCGGTGTCATGAGAAATCGAGTTGTCCCCTCCAGGAATCGGGTCTCCTTTAAAACCCAGGTGGTAATGCCTGATCAAAAGTTGTTATTGCGACGTCTTGACTAATTATAAACTATTTCACTATTATATGATGTTTATTACATTAAGTGCACAAACAACAAACTTGAAATATATTGCATAATAAAACAAACTAGATACACAACCATGCCTAAAAATTTTTGTTTTTTAAATTTTTTTATAAGGATCAGGATTGTTGTAAAATACTATGTTGTGTAAAAGTAATTTAATATTAATTTTACACAATAATAGCAATGTGGTATAGTATATAATAATACTATCATACATTTTTAATAAATTACTTGTCATGCTAAGTACACACAAACATCATTATTTGAAACTTCTAATTGGGAACTATATTGGAAGCAAAAAACTTACATATAAATGATATATATATATATATATATATATATATATATATATATATATATATATATCTACTATATAATATAAGCTAAGCTAGCAGGCTAATCGGGTACATAAGTGAACTAAAAAAAAAAAACTGCTTGATTGAATCGCTTGAATCAGTTGAAATGCTTGAATCAGGCGCTAAAAATACTTTGTGGAACTAATGGGATCACTCAAGGTCCTAAAGGAGACTCAATTTCTCAACACACCGGTGCTTCCAGTGTCGACGGCTCCACTGACTCTAATGAGAGCGATCTAATTTATGTCCGTCACATTATTACGGTGTTTAAAAAGCCATACCGTTGATGATAAAGAGTACATTTTGAAAAGTCAAATAATATGCTTTTCTTTCCGGAAATTCCCCCACCAAGGATCATGACAGCAACAACAGAAATGTTATTTATTTTTTTAAATGTTGCACTAAACTGTTCTGAAATCTCAAAAGATGAACACAGTGAAACAAAAACACACATATCCCAAAATAAACCCAATTCTGTTTCTTTTAACTGCAGTTAAATCTTGTCTTCTCACAGCAAGTTATAACCTTTGCAAAAAGTCCTTCTCCGCATCTTTATTCTTGTTTTATCATCTCTTTTCAGGTTCATCTATGAAGATGAAAGGGCAACAGTCAGATATCCTGCTTGTGCCAATGAAGAAAAAGGTAAAAAAATAATAAATCCTTCCAAAATATCTGACAATAAACATCATCATCAACAACAACATTTTTCAGTCCCAGCAAACCATGACTTGAACATTCACAATCAAAGTCTGGGTCGAACATAAACACCATTTATTTTTTCAGAATATATTCCAAAAGAAAGTGCTGCAGACCTATAAACATACTTTTATGAACAATAACACTCATTTTTTTACTGTCCTCTGGTGCTCATAAAGATGATTAAGTTCATTTGGGAAAAGAAAGAAAATGAGAACATCATGGCCAACAGCGTCCAATAGCAAGCCCCGCATTAGAAAGACCCAAGCGCTTTGCGACTTTGGAAACAAGCTTTAATCTGACGGTACGCCAACACTCACCTAGCACGCGCTTTTTAAAATGATTTTACGGACATTAATCTGTAAGTGCTTTTGACTTCACTTGGATTGTGCGATTGTGTTTCCCACTTCTCCAAACTTCTGCATAGTGCGGAGCGGCAACATTCATTCACTCAGCGTCACGTTGAAGAACTGAAATTGCAAAAGTAAATATCTAAGGTGCTTTGCCCTCTTCTCAAATGTGGGACGGGTGCGTGTGGAGGTCTGTGACGGCGTTCTAGCTAGAGCGACACTGAACCTGGCCCTCCGAGCTGTCGTCTTCATCCGAGCCCTCGGCTCCTCTGCTGCTCAGGCCTGTGATGCGGTAGCCCATGTTCAACAGCATCACCTCCAGCGGATCTGCATTCATGCGCCGTTGGTTGGCTTGGGCCGCACTCTCCATGTCCTCCACCACCCGACAGTTCTCATTCTCCGACTGACGATCGGCCGTGCAGGATAGACAGAAAAGAAAAGAAGTTTGGATGTTACTTTTGGTGCAATTAACAGTCTGACGTTGTTTGTCTTTCTTTTTTTGCCTCAAGATACATTAGCATGACATTGGAAAAAACTTGACATTGCAATATTTAGTTTTTCTGTGATATTCACTGCGATATGAAAAAATATAGGAAGTTTCACCAGATGACTTGAATGGCTCTATTTGGAAAGAATGAATCATTCTAGATTGATTGAGGTGATTGTAAATCCTACCATTTTAAATTTCTGTATAGAATTTTTTCTATGTGCTTTAGGTGCATCTACCAACCCAGAAAACGTGAAAAAGGACAACCCAGTAACTTTGTTTTGGTAAGCCTTTCTCTGCAAGCATGTGAAAAAACGAGCTGCTCAGATTTTGCTCCCCCATGTGACATAAGAAGGGGATCTTATTATAATATTACCGCCCCTTAATCAGCACGTTTCCACCCATGCTGCCGCCATTTTGTTTTCACAAGTGACAATGGTGTACCAGCCATGGCAAAAGTTGCTTCATAAACGAGGGTCAATTCAACGCTGGATTTGCACAAAAGATTAACATGACGGCACATGCTAGTCGATGAGTTGAATCAACTCCACAGCAACTACATAAATTTATCCACTAACCATTCAGAAACGTCCAGTTTCATTCTAAAAATTGTAACTTCTTCCTGAGTCTCTCCATCAGTGTCTCTGGTTTGAACAATGTAAGGCTGAACACCGTTACTGACAATCCTCATTTTGGCTGCGTGAGATTCTCCAGCTTTGTTGTTGTTGAGCTGTTAAAGCTTCGCCCTCTTCTGGAAAGGGGGCCGGGAGCAGCAGCTCATTTGCATTTAAAGGGACACACACAAAAACGGTGTGTTTTTGCTCACACCCAAATAGGGGCAAATTTGACAAGCTATAATAAATGATCTGAGGGGTATTTTGAGCTGAAACTTCACAGACACATTCTAGGGCACCAGAGATTTGTATTATATCTTGTGAAAAGGGGCATTATAGGTCCCTTTTAAGAGCCGAAAAATTACTTTTTATTCTGACAAACCTTTTTTAAGTGCAAGTAATTTTATTTTTATGAGAGCAGTAACAATAAACTGCCTAAATTCTATGGAGTATAAATGTAATGTTTATGTGTTTTTCTTAGTTATTTTTAATTTAGTGATTTACCTTCTACTTGTACATGGTAAGCAATGAGTGTAAATTCCTATTTTTAGCACAATGTTTAACTATAGTGAGTATATCTTTGCCTTTAACTTGGCATTTGGAAATTTTCTGGAGGATAACATTGGGTAGGATGTGAAATAACAATTTTGTAAATAATGGATTACAATTTATTTATTTTTTCATTTAAATTATTATGTAATAACTGATATTTTTTTTGAAATTTCATCCGATTAATTGAAGAAATAATCAACAGATAATTCGATTATCAAAATAATAATTTTTTGCAGCCCTAGTTCAGTGTATCAAATCAAAACTGAATACTGAAATGAAAACCAATAAATTAAGACTCAGACTGATTCACTGACTATGTTTACATGTGCATCAATAATGTGATTATTTCCAATAATCAGAGTAAGGACTAAATCACAGTAAGATGTTTACATGACAAGCAAACCGCTTCACTCCAGTCTAAATAAATTTTTAATTGTGGTTATTTTCACCTCCATAATTCACATATGCCAACTCCTATGTTTTCAACCATCAGTATACTGTATTATATTCATGTTGTGCAACATTGTCAACACAAACTCAAGTTTTTTCCACCAACCCAAAAATGTGATGTTTTTCTATAAAATCAGCATACGCCACATATTTTACTACGATTATTAGCTTAATTGCATATATTTGATCAGTATTGTGTTTACATGAGGTAAAGTTTAATCACAATATTACTTAAATCTCATTATAATTGCATTATGAGGGTGCATGTAAATGTAGTCACTGTTAGCATTCATTTATAATGACACACGCCACTGATGTGACAAGTGTCATTGCAGTCAGTTCGTACCTCCGGTCGTGGGTTCCACAGTCGCACCACGGGATCGATACCGCTGGTGGCCAGGAAGCAGTAGCTGGGGTGCGGCTGTAGGCAGTTCACTATAGACTCGTCCCCCTGTAAGATCCGCACCAGGTTCGTTGTCTCTTTCTCCCAGATGAAAAACGACCCATCATCTGAACCACTCACAATGTACTGTCCTTTACTGTAGAGCAACAAGCAAACAAGTCATGTGCTGTTGTCTCATATTCAGATCCTCATTTAGCAGCAGATATGACATGCATTATAGGTGGAGACAGGAGATTTACATTAAAGCGGAATAATGCATCAGTAAACTGACCTTCCAAAGAAGTTGGCTTCCTTAATGTCAGTGGTCGTATTGCAGTGACCACAGTAGCGATGCTTGTAGTCGAAGCTTCGCTCTCTGAGAACGATCTCATCCTCCGGGATGGACTCTTTCCGGCTGAAATTATGCAAGCGGATGGAGCTGTTCCCCTTTTTGTCGTCAGCTAGATTAGATGCATGAAAAACATCCAGAATCCTGATTATTAAAATGCATGCACAAACAAAATCCAAGATCCAAGACAGACAAGACAAGAACCTACAGGAGTCTGTTTTTGAGAAGAGGGCAGCCTTGATGTCTTTGTCGAGGGCGTCACAAGCGCTGCTGTGTGCCTGCTCTGGAAACTTGCCCTTGAAGTCATCTAGACACTCCAGAGCCTCAGCAATGTACTTGAGCTCAAAGAGGCAGCGTGCTAAACGGAAGTGCGCCTTCAGGTGGCCTGGGTTCAGAGACAAGGCCTTAAGACAGTCTCGCAGTGCGTCATAGTGATCACCATCCCTGCCAGAGACGAGAGCAAAGCCACATGATGCACTTCACATTATACCACTAATTAAAATACTGACTATTAAGGCAAGACACTACAAGACAAACCCATTTTTTTCATGCACAGGTCAATTTAAGATTTTGGCCTGTTTTGCTTCCATAACATGTCTTCTTTCAGACTAGTGTAAAGAAAACTAACAAAATACACATTTAAATATTTTATTGCACTTTATCTATTTGCATCTGTAGATTTCAATGACAATATGTATCTTTGAAGGCGGTGAGTTTTTTTTCCTCAGAAATCTCCACTTCAGCAGCTTTACATACACCAAACTTTAGTTTTATTCCTATCTATATTCTTAAGGGTTTTACAAGGGCTTTTCACACTTGAAAGTTAACCCTGGGTCATTCTAAACCCCGGGTAAATGGAATCCTGGGTTATCTTGCTTCACGTTTCACACTACTCATAATTTACCCGGGGTTAACAACCAATCCTGGGTATTCAAAATGGATGTTTCACATTGTACATTCCTAAACCCTGGGTTTACATGCTTATTTGCATATTTGCGGTGTCAGTGTCATTGTTTTGGATAAACGCAGCATGCAACCTGTTTACATAGCTCTAGCATTGCACATCCTCATATTGCTGACTGTACTATCGAGTTTATACTAAATGGACATTTCGGACTATAAAAGGTAACATCAAATTTTTAGAAAACTTGTAATACAAAATAACTGTCTGAAAATTAATCAACTGGGGAAAGTATGGTGATATCGACTAGTTAAAATTCAACCCTATTTACCTGTGGTGTCTTGCCTTAAAGCACAAAAGGCTGTGGATGTAATTAAACAAATATAAACTTGGCATGCGCTGTAAGCATTGTGTGGTGCACATCTTCTTCAACATGAGATGTGCTGTTTCCAATGTCAAAATAATCACAATGTGATGATTTTTTAACCAAATCATGCAGCCCTTCTTGCATCAAAAGGATTTATCATACCATTTTCGCTTCATGTATGCAGCAGCACGGTTTCCGTACAGCATAGCATTTTGACTGGCTTCATGGAGGCCCAGACTGTAGAGCTGAATGGCTTGAGTCCACTGCTGCCGCGCGAACGCATCATTAGCCTGTTGCTTGATCCTCTCCAGATGAGGAGGAAGATCATTGGAGCCACTGATGCAGAGACACAAATACAGACAAGCAACAATTATTGCAACTCAAACTAGTCTATGACAAGTGAACAGGAAATAACATCATATAAACGGGACAGTGCCAGAATCAATAGCTTTGTTTCCATCCACATATTTTTATGCAAATTTTGGGATACTGCATTAAAAAACACTAGATGGAAATGCCAAAATGTGCATAAAATCTAAAAAATGTATCAAAAAAAAAGTACGTGCTCAGTTGAGGTAGATAATTTTTTATCTGATAAGAAGACATGCATAAACTACTATGAAAACACATTTTTACCAAATAAATCCCTCGACGCACATCAAAAAAACTCACATGATGCTGCCTCAACAGAGGAAGTGATTGGATAACTGGACTAACCAGTGGACCAATCGCTTTGCATAGCATCTCAAATGTTGGTTTGGTCATTTTGAAATGCCTGAGCCAAAGTCTGTTATTAAAATGATTTGGTTTAATTTCCTCCCAGAACTGTCTCACACGATTACATTCCCAAACAGCAGACATTCGAATGCAAGATAACATGACAGCGTATATTGCGTTTTGTCTGCACTCTCTGAGCCACAGTGGCTTTCCCGATTGCAGCAACATTTTTATTACACATTTTGCGCCAATTTCCCAAGAAGCAAAGCTTTTGTTCTTTTGAACACACGGGATGGAAAAGGTGCTTTATTCGATTTTACAATTTTGTGCAGAAGTTGAATTTGCAACTTTGAATGGAAACATAATTAAAGATGCAGTCCGCATAACACACATAAATCAATGTTACCTGGTAAATTTAGCCAGTTTAAGGCGGCTTGCAGGTAGATGAATCCCATTGGACACACCGTTGGTTGTTTTCCCATTTTGTACCTCTGCCAGAAGATGCCCATCATGAACGACAATCAAGAGCAGACCAGTACAACACAAGGTTATTTCATATTTTTTATACATAAAATTGTTATCGATCCTAACAGTTGGTCTTAAGACTGTGTTCTTCCTCGAGATTCAATGTTTTAATAGCTCTTCTCATTTAAACTTCAGTTGTAAAAACTGTTTTAGAGCTGGTAAGTTTGATACATTTCTGTGAAACAAATTCAATGAATCAATTTATTTGCTTCATCACTGTAAAATGTTTATTACCTGATGATGGATGGCACTTTTTGGGCAGCAGAAAAGTGTACGGTCTCTGTTTAAACGTCAGATCAAATAAATACACCTGCAAACAGGAAGCAGCAATGCGTAACTACACATAAAACATCTTCAGTCCTGCATACTGGAAACGGAGAGTCAATAACTATCAGCAGCAAGCCTCACTGACTAATTACCTGTTCTCCACCCATGTTTACCAGCAGTTCAGTACCATCGGGGCTGAATGTAACATAGGTTGCCACCAGAACTCGTAATCTGTTATTATAGTCAGGAAGCTTCACAGGTAAGTGACCTGCAAACGGAGATAAATATCTGTAAAAGCAGGTTTTTCCAACACAGAAGTTCCATCCGTGAGCAACGCAATGATCTGGACTACAAACCTGCAACATAGTACTGTCCAGCACCATCCGGTATCGATTTCCGTTTGTCGCAAAACGTATGAACACCAGCCGAGGTACTTTGACTCATAGACTTCCTAGAAGGTAGACAAGAGTGTAACGTTACACCCTAAAGAAAACATCCCTGAAAATAATAATAACAACAGGAACATGGATCTGTAACCAATAATTCTATTTACCAAGTTTTCTGGAATATAAGTTGTTTTTATGATATGAAACTTTTATTTCATAGTGACTTATATAATGCCATTAACATTAAGTTAACATCAGTTTCACTTTAAATAAATTCATTTCGGCTTGGTGTTTGTAATGAATGGCAATATAATTTGTTTTATACCTATATTTTTCATTCCAGTTCAGTTCTAAATACATTTAAAGGATTTGTAGTGGAGTGAAGGGAACTAAAAAACATGTTTAAAGTGTTTATAATGAATAATGTAAATATTTCACTTTACTTACCGGTATCTTACATTATTTCTGATTAGAATAATAAAATGACTTATAAACCAATGTGTTTTTTCTCTCTCAAAAATGCAGTTTTAAACTGGTGTGACTTAATAGTCGGGTGCAACTTATTTTCTGGAAAATACAGTAATTTGAAAAATTATTTCAAGCAATATTCCACCCAAAAATAAAACTTTTGTCATCATTTACTCATCCTCATGTTGTTTTTGCAAAAAGCAATGATAATCTGGCACGTCTCAAATTTTCAATTCTAATAACATCAAACCTCCTGCAATGAGTCTAATCTAAATGCTTCATTTTTTAATTGAACACAAGTGAATGAGATTTGAGAGAGGAAGATTAACAAATAACGTCTGTCTGTTCCTTTTATCATTTTCAGAGTTAAACGATATTACTCACCATTAATTTTTTGTATGGAAATTCTGCCTCACATCTCAGTTTGTTTTCTAATTATTTTTTTTAATAATACTAATAAAGTCACCTGTGATTATGGATCATTCTAATGTCATAGAGCCGAACAAAAGGCCCGTTAGCTCCCACAGCCATGTAGTTGTTGTCACGAGGGTTGATCGCCAGACATTTTGCTTCCACAAGCTGCCCGCAATACTCCGTCAGATCAATTAAAACCTCTGAGCGTTTACTGCTCTCTCTCAGATCATACTGCCTGGGTAGAAGGGAAACAAAACAGTAACAGAATTTAAAATGTAAAGCGAGAATTGATTGGATGGTGAAAAGTGTCTGTATATGGCAGATGCTTGATTTGAAAAGAAAAGATTTTATTACAACAAAAGGAAAGAATTATTACATTTTAATGTCAGATTACAATTCACACAGAATCCATTCATACAGAATGTGTTTTAGCATTTCTACGTAAACACGTTAAATGGAAGTGTTTGACCGTTGTGCTTGCATGTTTTGCAGCGTCTCATAAATATAATAAAAAATGTCCTCTACATGCAAAGTATTAAATACTGCAAGGCAGTCAGCTTTGGCATTAGCCAGGGACCTGCTGTGTTCTTTCATATCCAAACATCATTCATTGCCAGGGCATATATGCTCCCTGATGGGTGATACTACCTTGCAGCCAACACAACATCTGGACAGGCCTGAAATGCAGTTTTCAAGGGCATATAAGCTGGTTCCTATGAGCATAATTAACTTCAAGGATAACATATATGATTAAACTTCCACTGGAGGCTTGTGTCCATCCCCTCGAGACAGAGATTCAACACGGCTATCCAGATGTCAGCACTGTAGCTTATTCTAGAACTGCCCACTTAGAATTAACGCAGGAAATCTGATTATAGTTTAAGATTTTTAAAAGTTTTTTCCCCTTTTCTGTGCAGTATGCATCAGGATTATTATCGTTAATTGAAACTAACACCATCAAAAAACATTTCCGTTACTTGAAATAAAATAAACATGAACTAAAATAAAATCTAAAAAACACATTTTATTTTAGTTAGTTGCCAAGGCAAAAAAAACTAAATTCAGTATAATATGCAAAGAAATACTTAAAAACACTAATAAAAAAATAAAAAAAAAGACAAAACACAACAAAATCATTAAAACTTTACAGGGGACCTATAATGCCCCTTTTCACAAGATTTCATAAGTCTCTGGTGTCCCCAGAATGTGTTTGTGAAGTTTCAGCTCAAAATACCCCACAGATCATTTATTACAGCTTGTCAAATTTGCCCCATTTGGGTGTGAGCAAAAACACACCGTTTTTGTGTGTATCCCTTTAAATGCAAATGAGCTGCTGCTCCCGGCTCCCTTTCCAGGAGAGGGCAGAGCTTTAACAGCTCACACTTTGGTTGCTTAACAACAACAAAGCAGGAGAATCTCACGCAGCCAAAATGAGGATTGTCAGTAACAGTGTTCAGCCTTACATTGTTCAAACTGGAGTTGACACTGATGGAGAGACTCAGGAAGAAGTTACAACTTTTAGAATGCAACTTAGGGTGCTAATAGATAAAAATAAAATAAAATAAATAAAAATACTGTTAATTATAATAATGAAATGCTTTGTGCTTCACTCTGAAACACGCAGCAAATCAGACTATACAGTCATTTAATCACATTGCGGTCTTTGATTTGACAATTGCACTGAGCTATATACTGATTATCGTGCAGCTCCATTTATTTATTTTCATTTATTCCATACAATTATTAGCTTTTATCAACTCACAAACTTCAACTCGACCTACCTAATGACGCCGTCCTCAGCCGCGCTCCAGAAGGTGTTGGGCCACATAGGAGCCGTTGCAATCCGTTTGACGCGGTTAGTGTGGTCTGAGAACATGTGAATGGTCTCCTTCGCCGTCAAGTCGTGCACGTGCACCTTGGTATCGGCGGCTCCTGTGATCAAGATCCGGTCTTCGGAGTGAGGGAGGAACTGCAAACACACACGATCATTACGAATAAACATTTTGGCATATTTACTAGACGCCGACTGAAAAAGCAGAAACGTGACGTGGACTTCACCTTGACTGAGAAGATGTTAGCTGCATGTCCTGTGTGCATAGTGATGAGCTTTTTGTGCCGGAAGGGATCCCAGATGATGGCATGCTGATCATCTGAACCTGAGGCCAGGAGACTAGAAAGGAACAAGCCGAATGAGTTTTTGACACTGTGAAATGCAACAAACTGGGATTCAACAGAACTTACTCTCCTTTCTCATTCCACTCCAGACAGTTGACACAGCCAGAGTGACCCTAAAAACAGAGACAGTAACTCAGTGATAAAATATATTAGCAGTCCTAATATATAATATTTCTCAAAACATCTTCCAAAAAAAAAAAAAAAAAAAAACTACATAAACAACATGGCTCATGTGTAAGCGCAGCAAAGCACCATCATTCATTTCACAAATGCACCATCACTTATTTCACAAATGCACTGAATCTTAAAGATACAGCAGCAAAAACACACTGTTGAGTTGTAAAGGTGTAAATAGTCAAGAAATATCTAAATTTGTTTATTTTTAGTGTAAAAAAAATGTACTGTTTTATTAAAATACAATTAAAACAAAATCGACAATTCTTTTTTTTATAGGATATTGCAGTATTTTTTAAAAATGATTCATTTGTGCACGTCATTATTTTTAAAATTCTTTAATCTTTAATCAAAATAACTCCCTCTCCTTCTTGCAGCAACATCTCTTCTCTTCTCTGATGATGTGTTCACTGGCGTGAGGGCGGAGCAACCTGTCACACACGTGAGATCCACCAATAGCAAACCACAACCATCCAATCAATTCCCCATGGACAAAATCAAGCCCCACCCTCTATTCTTGTTCTAAAAGCCGTTTCACTCAGATATACTTCACATTAGGGAAGAAAAGACTATCACATCTTTCATTTTATGACTTTAATAATCTGGTTGTGTACTGAATTTGGTCCTCCAACATCACTGTCTTTATGCATTATAGGGATAGTTCACCCTAAAATGAAAATTAAGTCATTATTTACTCACCCTGGAGTTGTTCTAATGTCATATGCCCTTCTTTTCACAAAAAGAGAATTTTTAAAAAACGCGCGCTCGCGCTTGTCCATACAACGGCAGTAAATAGCGACCAGCAATAAATACGCGACATGAAATACAATGCCTAGAAATCCCAAAAAAGTATTGTGTACTTTGTTCACGGAGTTAAATATCACCGGACCAGAACTCAGTTTGTCTGATGACAGTCAGAATGACAGCTGACAGATGTGAACGCAATATCTTCTTGTTACAATGAACACAACAAATATATTAACCTAGAGAAGAAGGTACAAAGGGTTCTATTTTATGCTGCGTTTTTGTTAATCCTGATTTCTCACAACTTGTGTGCCTTTTCTGGTGGAGACGGAGTGAGCACGTCGTGCAACACAGAAGACCAACGGCCAAGGTCAGGATTTTCGTTAAATAATACATTCAATGTGGCTTTGTTTTTCATCAAACCCTATCATATACCCCCAGAACACTTGGAGTATATGGCACGTGTCGCATGGGATCATCCTATGATACTTTTGCGTCTTTTTTAAAAAGCTTGATGCTGGTCGCTATGTACTGCCATTGCATTTTTTTTTTTAAATTCCTCTTTTTGAGGTCCATAAAAGAAAGAATTTTAGGGTAGGTAAAAGAATTTTCATTTTAGGGTGAACGATCCCTTTAAGCATTTTTTTTTTATAATGGTTTTCTATGGGAAACGTTCAATTTAGTTTGGTTGTATTCATATTTTGGGCACATTTTCTTGCCTGCATATAGTTTGCAATTTTTGCATTAACATTAAGGTGTATACTGAGTTTGGACTTGTGTCAGCACATTAGTACAAACCTGGTAAAAATACCTGGCTTTGCATTTTTTAAAAGCTATTTCATTTTTGATTGCAGTATGCATCAGGTTTATTATCGTTAACTAAAAATAAAACAATCATAAGATACTTAATAAAATAAAACCTGAAACTTATTTTATTTCAGAGGAAAGCCTTGCTTTTGTTTTACCTTTCAGGTGGGCGCTGTGTGTGACGTCACATGAAAACTATAAATGAACACACAATCATTCATAAATCACCTGTAGTTCAGCCTCCAGCCCCAGACGCTTTATAAACGGGTCGGTCACATGATAGTGTCTCTGGAAGTCCAGCGCTCTCTTCTCCTGCACACACGCATCGACACACATTACAACAGCTCTAAGACATTCGTACCGCATATCTTAATACAGCAATACTGGTTTTAAACTGCCTCCTAACAGCATTCAGGTTTGGAATGACATGAGGGTGAGTAACAAGACATTCTGTGTCTAAACTCTACTACTTATAATAAAAAATAAAGAGGTTTCCTCACCCTGATCTGCCTGTGCAGAAGATCACTAGTGACGTTCCGCAGCGACATGGTCTCACAGCACGTCATGGAGCGTCGACTCAGACTGTTGCATCCAGGTGCCAAAGATCTCTGATCATCTGTGCAATTCAAGCCTCTCGGAGAGGCAGAGCTTCTATAACGGTACACAAGACCAGAACAGCAGCTGGCAATGTCATTTTTCACTTTTATAGAGTCTTGGATCTACCCACTCAACAAGTTAGTTAGCGCTCGATAATTTAAACTGTCATTCTGTCACATCTCATTTATCGTCAATACATATACTATACCAGTCAAAGGTTTGGAATAATTAAGTTTTTTTTTTTTTTAATGGTTTTAAAAGAAGTCTCTTATCCTCACCAAGGCTGCATTTATTTGAAAATGCAGTAAAAACAGTAATATTGTGAAATATATATTATTACAATTTGAAATAATTGTTTTCTATTTGAATATATTTTAAAATGTAAATTATTCCTTTGATGCAAAACTGAATTTTCAGCATCATTACTCCAGATTACTTTAGAAATCATTCTAATATGCTGATTTGCTGCTCAATTATTATTAGTGCTCAGTTATTAATAATGGTTCTTTAATTATAATGTCTTTACTGACACTTTTGATCAATTATATATATCTTAGCCTCGACTTTTAAGTGTTATTGTCTTACAGTTTCCAATAAAATATGAAGCAGCACAACTGTTTTCAACATTAATAATAATAGAAAATGTTTCTTGAGCATCAAATCAGCATATTAGAATGCATTCTGAAGGATCATGTGACACTGAAGACTGGAGGAATGATGCTGAAAATTCAGATTTGATCACAGGAATATATTAAAATATAGACAACAGTTCTTTCGAATTGTAATCGTATTTCACGATATAATAAACTTAATTATTCCAAACGTTTTACCAGTACTGTATGTTTAAGATCTGACCACTGCCTTCGTTATATGAAAAATTCACAAATTCACTTTTCTGCGTCAGATCTGCATTTAACGTCACTTTTAAGTAGTGCAGTCCAAAACTGGATGAATTATTAAAGCATTCCAGAACATCTGTTTATAGTGACATACATGATACGCTCTTTTACTGTGTAGTTTATCAAGAAGGCCTTATACCTTTAACATCAGCCATAATAAATCAGTTTATAGCAAATAAATGTATTTAAACTGTTTACTTTGACTGGTCAGCTGATGACGCTTTCACCAAAACATAAACAACAGTCAGTAGCATTAGCCGCCTAGCGACACCTTTAAAACTAAACATTTAAATAAAACCAAACACTTCTGGCAACAGTGAAAATGCGTAGTGGTTATTCAATTACAGTTTGTTTACAACAGAATTTATTTTAAAATAAAAAAGAGCATTTAAGCCCCACATGTGTAATATCGTCTTACCTGAGAGTCTATCTGGCCTTATTCTGCGCAGCTCGATAAATCGATATTTACGCTGAAACGTGAACAGTGCTTCTAGTAATTAATTTCAATACTTTAATTATTCGCTGAATAACACTGTCGGTTAATAAATGAGCAGTTGTGCTGAAGCATTGGTGAGATTTTGAAGCCACATTACTAACGAGTTCCTTAACTGAGCGCTGACAGCCCGGGTTGCCAGATCCACTGAAATGCAGCAAACGCTCGTTTTATTTAGCGAAACGACATAATGGCACGTTAGATTTTGTTATTATACGTTGCAATTATATGCATTATTTTTTTTAAATTCTTATTATTACTATTATTATTTAATTTACATTAATGTAATTGTTCTTGTGTTATATTCACCTGGATTGTTTTCAAAAATGTTCAAATACATTCAGTTTTTTTTCTGAAAACTTTAAAAACGTGTCAAACAATGACATGCGCTGCAGATGATTTAATTCACTTACACTGCATTAAAGTTTATGTTTTTAAAGAGAATAATGCTCAAATGTGGTTGGGACGTTTATCCACATGAAAGCATTATGAACTAATAAACATCTGGCAACTGTAAAATGCTCTCAAAGCATTTCCTGTTTTAGCAGAACGTAAAATTACAAAATACAAGTCTCCAGAAGTTACTAGATATTGTTGGTTGAATACATATCTTCATATTTTAAGAAAATATCTAGATGCGTTATGTGAAGTATGTAGAATATCTGAAACTGCAGTTCATGTAGGGGTGAATTCAGGTTTATTGGGATACTTTTCTCCAGTCATCTCAATGGCAAAAAGTGTCCCAATCAACCTGAGCTCACCCCTGTTATTTGAATGTGTGAAATATGTTAATACAAAGAAAGAATTATATGGAAAATTAGAGAAAATTGGTGTTACCACCTTTTCCCGAGACACTCTTCTTGGACCGAAGGAGAAAATATCTGAAACATCTAAATATGTTTTGGAATTTTTAAAGACTTTGGGACTGTGTGCCAGGATTTGAGGATTTTAGTTTTTTTTTTTTCACCATAATATGTAGATTTAAAAGTCCTGTTAGTGGCGGTAATACACCACATTCAATCTGCCATAAAATTCAAAAAGAAGTAGCCTCATAAGTTCATTTTGAGATATCTTATACAAATAAAATCACTGCACATACATTGCAGAACACTTTATTTGTTTAATATAAATCTTTGTCATCAGGCATATACATGCATCAGTTAAAAGGAATATATTTGTTAGTATGCGATTCAACCAACACATAATGGTAATATTTGTATGTTACAGAGAACAGCAGATGAAGCACAGTGGTATCAAGCAATCTTCCCACATGATCTGATCAGTACTTCTTTATCTGGGACACTTCATGCAGGTAGGCGATAAACAGCTTGGTTCCCTCGATGTAGTTGTATCTGAAAAATAAAAAATAAAACAATGAATGAATCTGCATAAAGAAAAGCACTCCAGAAGACTAAAGAAGATCTAGTTACCTGCTTAACTTCTCATTCTGTGAATGAAGGCCGTCATCAAAGCCTCCGATGGGAAGCATAATGATGCTCTTGCCAGTTACATCCTGAAATGTTCTGGCAACGGGAATCGTGCCTCCCTCACGGATTAAGTCAGGCTCTACGTCAAAAACTGCAGGAGAGAGGTACGTTGTTTGATCATTTTATATTATTAAATGCACAACTATCATTGTGAATCTTGGTTCCAGAAGTATTTCTTTCCCATGCGTTTTCTCCATAAAAATATTTAACAAGTTCTAAGTTGCTTATAACAGCAACACAGTATTTTGAAAATCCAAACAAAAGACAGCAATGCTTTTTGGGAGCAAATGCTTCACAATGTCTTCGTGGAGAAAACGAATGAGGTTTTTACACCCAGAATGTCCTCTCATTCCCATCCGAATAGAAGTGAAATGTAGGGATTGTACAGCACAGGACCTCTCTTTACTGCTGCTTTTCCGGCTTCAAATAATGGATGGGTGGGATCAGCCACCCAAGGTTTGGCTCCAATAACCATGGTGACGTTGAGTTTATTGGGACTCTTGCGTTTAGCAAACACCGACTGTAAATACTCTGTCACCTAGGGTTGAAAAGATCCTGTTTAGCTCTTTGAACAGCTGTGTCTACATCTTAAAAAGAGATTTATCTTTTTTCACCTGTTTTTCAACCATGGCTGGATCCATATTAGGTACCTGGCGAATAGAGAACTTAGCTATAACTTTGGCCGGTATGACAGTCTTGGAGCCTGATGAAGAGAAAGCGCCCTCTATGCCATGGATAGACACGGTCGGGTAACGCCAACGATGGGTGAGTACGTCAACCTAATTAGATTGAATAGCATGAATTTCTATGAATTTCTAAATTAAAACACAAAGAGCTATACAAGCTTTTCCTTGCACAAAGCTCTTGTATGATTCAAGAAAACTTGGAATATAGAGTACATGAAGACATATTTTTTATTTTTGGGTGAACTATAAGGCATAGTTCACCCAAAAATAAAAAAATATGTCTTCATAAATAAACATTCTGTCATTAATTACTCACCCTCATGTCATTCCAAAACCATAAGACTTTCATTCATCTTCAGAACACAGATGAAAATCTTTTAATGAAATCTGAGAGCTTTCTATCCCTCCATTGACAGTCTACACAACTACCACTTTCAAGCCCAAGAAAGGTAGTAAAGACCTCATTAAAGTCTTTAATGTTGCATAAGCTGTCAATGGAGGGACAGAAAGCTCTCAGATTTCATTAAAAGATCTTCATCAGTGTTCTGAAGATGAACGAAAGTCTTAGGGGTTTGGAACAACATTTTGGGTTAAAGTTACCATGAAATTAAAATGGACTATTCATATTTTTTATGGAATATTGCAGTGTTATAAATGATTTATCAGTGCACATCATTATTTTTTTTTAGTTCATGTGCGCTCATAATCTATAATCAAAATAACTCCACCCTCTTGCAGCGATATCTCTTCTCTTTTCTGATAATGTGTTTACTGGTGCAAGGACGAGACAACCTGTCACTCACATGTGATTGACCAGTAGTAAACCACAACCATCCAGTCAGTTCCCCATGGACAAAATCAAGTCCTGCCCTAGTACATTTGTTCTTGTTCGAGAAGCCCTTTCACTCAGATTTACATCACAATAGGAAAGTCTATTGCAACTTCCATTTCATGCCAACTTTAAAAACTGACATCAGTCGGTGCCAAATGCCTATAGCGCAGTTGCACTTTGAGCGTCCTGAATTCGAGTCCCGGCTCGTGGACCTTTCCCAATCCCGTCCCCCTCTTTCTCTCCAACTTTACTTGCGGTCAACTTACTGTTCTGTCATAATAAAGGCAAAAAAAGACAAAAAATAAATATTTTCCTTGCCTTGTTAGAATACATCAGCTCGTCCACGCCGATCTCCTGCTTGTAGCTCTCCAAGTCAAACTCAATGTCTTGATACATTTTCCATTCCTCATCAGAAAGAGGTGCAACTGCTTCCCTAATGCCGGGAATGAGGATCTTCCCACTGGGGCTGATGAGTTTGTCTGTGTAAAATATTGATAATGATTTCTGACAACTGTTTAATTGATAATGAGCTAGTGGTAAAATACTAAAGAGCCGAATGTTTTAATAAGCACCTAAGATGCCGATCAGGTCTGTCATTGGTTCTATTACTGTTCCTCCATAAAGTCCAGAGTGCAAATCCTTCTTGGGTCCCTCCACCTACCATCATTAAAAAACAAACACATGTGTAAGGAGCATTGCTATTAATTTAAAATTAACCATTAATCAAAAATACTTCAAACTAATGGACCCTTGAGCTTGGCATTGCGAGTGTAACCTCTCCGGTTCTACTCTGACCAGGATTCAAATGTGCTTTTTGTTCAATTGTATTGAAAGATCGTATCCAGATTTTTAACATTTAAGGCTTAAGCCACATACAGATGTGTATATGATGTTTGCCACTATAAAACGAAAAATATCTGATAATAGCACATGAAGAGCATCTGAATGGTTTGATCTCAGTACCTCGGCAAAGAAGTAGCAGTTGCCTCTGGTTCCGTAAGTCATAGCGGGACGTTTGCTGAGCCAAACACAGTCAGAGATGATGATATAATCAACATCTGAGAAGAATGTATCTTTCTGGGCCACAATCATGTCATCTAGGCCGTTAGAGCCAGTCTCTTCCATTCCCTCAATGATGAATTTAACATTCACCGGCAGCTCCTGTACAACACACAGTTTGAACAAAAGGACAAAAAGTCAATAGCAGCATGTTGCATTTGAAGAATTATAACATTTCTTTTCATTTCAACCTGTCTTACAATGTTAAGGGCTTTGTAGACCTCCACCGTGTGGATCCATGCCAACACTGGTCCTTTGTTATCAGATGCTCCTCTTCCATATAGATTTCCTAGGAGTAAAATAAATATATTATCATCTGATTTTCTTGCAGGTCAAAAACTTAAACTGTTGAAATCACAATGAAATCAAAATGGTCAGTTCTTCTTCTTTTTTTATGAAATAAGTATTCATTATAAATAATTTATCCACGGACATGATTATATTTTTTAAATTCATGTGCCTCGTAATCTTTAAAGGGGACCTATAATGCCATTTTTACAAGATGTATAAGTCCCTGGTGTCTCCAGAATGTGTCTGTGAAGTTTCAGCTCAAAATACCCCACAGAACATTTATTATCGCTTGTCAAATTTGCCTTTATTTGGGTGTGAGCAAAAACACATGTCCCTTTAAATGCAAATGAGCTGCTGCTTCCGGCCCCCTTTCCAGAAGAGGGCGGAGCTTTAACAGCTCGTGCTTCAGTTGCTCAACAACAACAAAGCTGGAGAATCTCACGCAGCCAAAATGAGGATTGTCAGTAACGGTGTTCAGCCTTACATTGTTCAAACCGGAGTCGACACTGATGGAGAGACTTTTAGAATGCATATAGACGTTTCTGAATGGTTAGTGGATACATTTATGTAGTTGCTGTGGAGGTGATTGACTAGCATGTGCCATCATGTTCATCTTTTGTGCAAATCCAGCACTGAATTGACCCTTGTTTGTGAAGCAGTCCGGCGTCAAATGACGGCATGGTAACAACACTCTACTACAATAACCCTTCCTCTTCTCTAAAGCAGCCCAACATAGCCTCACCCCATTTGTTGTGTGTTCTCGGGGGCAGAGTTTATGTAAATTTTAGGGTTTGTGATGTCACTAACCCGGGAAGAAGCTTGTTGTAGCTCAGATATAGACCTCCTTCTCAATAGGGAACAAAAGGTGTTCTCAACTTCCGTTTCATGACGACTTTAAAAGTAAAGTTTTGAGACAATTGACCCTTCGCAAAGACCCGCCCCCCTTAGTTACTGTTGCTTTGTCCAACAAGCCATGGCGCTGTCACGCCACACAGAGTGAAAAATACATTGCGGAGAAAAGAGGACACTGACAACACGTCAACAGACAAGACAGAGCAGGTGACTTATGACATTAAACAAAGTCCCATCTTTCAAACTGTGTAATTTTTTAAGAAATTCGAACAATAAAAACCGTTTTGTGGCTCTTTAATGTGTCATGACGGATTGCTGTAGCACCTCAGCTCAAGCGGCTCATGAACCGATCATCTCTTCCTAACTAGTTAATTTATAGCATCAAATAAACATGAATGAACATGAGAGGGAATGTTGTTTCAAATGCGGAAATACGTCAGTACACACCATTTTTCAAGTTCAAGTCCACCGAGGTTAATCTTCTAACTCCTGACTGCTTTGTCGGACAAAATGGCGGATTCGGTGTTATGATTGGTTTAGATCGCTTGTCAATCAAACTCCCGATGAAGGGTCAATTGCCAACAACACACAAACAGGCAAATATATACTATTACTGGCAAACGTTTGGCAAAATTTATCGCAGCTATGAAGCATAACTGAAGTGATTGTTTCAGTTTTGAGAATGGAAGACATTTCAACGTCGAAGTTAAAAACTTCCAATTGAAGTAGGTGACAGGGTTACCATTGATTTCAGTCAGCTCATAAGGTTCTGTTGCCCATCCGTCTTCTTTCTTGGCTGGCTGGACGTCCACGTGACCGTATACGCAAACGGTGCGTTTACTGGGATCACTACCAAACTTAGCTGTGACCACTTTTGGCAAGGCAATTGTGCTTCCATTGGGCAACTGCACAAGAGGTGAAGTGTTGAAGGTTTAACTTTGATGGATTTTAGTAATGAATAGTTGAGCTGTTCTAACTAAAGACTCTAAAGTTACAACATGAGTGTGGATGCATTATCTCACCGCTTGCGTTCCAACGTCGATCATTTCCACGCTTCCTCCAATGAGGCGGAGTTTCTCTGCAGTCATGTCCATCATTCTGTCTAAGTCGGATCGCTTTGTAACATCACTTGAGTCACTCTCCACAGCAATCCATGTTCTCAGTGTCTAAAACAGACAAAATAGAGGCCAAACATGCTCAATGTTGGGCAAAACTGTATTAGAATTAAAGAACCCTCTGTTTCAATTCATGAGTGTCAATCTAAATTGAATTGGGCACACAAGATCTTCCACAATGTGGAAGCTCCACAATGCTACTCAAGATGGCCGCTGGGTGCAGGGGTGGTTTGTTAGGCTCCACACTTGCCCGTTTGTTTAACCTTTTTCTACAGTCGTTTTTTAACTTATTTGGTATTTTTCAACAATTTCTTATCAACACTAAAGAAATCTTCGGCAAGGATGGATTTTAAACATTGGGAAGAGGGATAAATAATGCATCCCTACTATGGCTAAATTCGGATATCCATCAACTAATGAAAAAAATGAAATCTTGCTTTGAAAAAGTCTTTGCTTACAAAAACACAGACAGGTATTCTAAGCTTTAAATCGTTAAGAAATAAAGTAGTTAGTGAAATGAGAAAGGTGAAAGTGGCATATTTTGAGCAAATGATTGCAGAAAATAGATCAACTCTTTGGAAGTGCATTAACAAACTTTCTAAACAAGAAGGAATACAAAGCAAACCATTGTTGGAGCTGCACATAAATATAAGACTTAGTACTGACAGCACTGAAATTGCTAATGAATTTAATAGATATTTTATCCAGTCTGTGGAAGAACTTGCAAAATGTTTTTCTGTATAATTACCCCAATATGCAATAAAAGACTTTAATATCTCTGAGGTTGATGAAGATAAGATACTCCAAATTATTATTCAATTGAATACTTCAAGGGCTAAAGATATATTCGGAATGGATAGTGTATTCGTAAAAAAATATAGTGCTTGTTTGCTAAAGCCCTTGGTTAATTTGCTATATTTATCTATTAGAGAAAGTAAATTCCCCTCAAATTGGAAAACTTTTATTATACCCCCCAATTTTTAAGGCAGGATCAGTTGACGAGGTTCAGAATTATAGACCAAATTCTATACTCTCTGCAATTTCAAAACATTTGGAAAAGTTGGTAGCTGAACAACTTATAAACTATCGAGAAAAACTCTAAACAGTTTGGTTTTAGGTATTCATCAGAAATGGCAAACTGCTTTCTCACAGAATTTATTAGGGAGCTTTAGATAATGGTAATGTGGTAGGCGCAGTGTTTTTAGACCTCAAAAAGGCATTTGATACTGTGAATCTTGAAATACTCCTGCATAAATGAAATCTGTTTAATTTCTCTCAGCAGGCAATAAATTGGTTTAGATCATATTTAGAATCTCAAGATCAGTGTGTTAAAATAAATGTGTTTTTCAGTTAGAAGGAAGGAAATGAGTGGTTTTATAATTAAGATCAAGACAGTTAATGATTTTAAATATATGGGTGTTATTTTAGATTCTCAATTGAAATTTGATGTGCATGTAAAGAGGCTGTGTAGAACAATCAGAACGAACTTGAATTGTTTTTATATGATTAGACCGTATATATCCTTAAAAGCATCTAAATTATACATGCATGCGATGGTCTTCTCGCACTTATCTTGTTGTGTGACTGTCAAACCTGTTAGATCTCTATATAAACAAACACTAAAAATTTTGGACAAGAAACCAATTAGATGGCATCATTGTAATATTTTACCAAAAATTTAGTTTGCTTAGTTTTTAAAATTGTATGAATTTGTCTCATTAAAATTGTTTTTAAATGTGTAAATAATCTTGTTTCAGATATTATATGCCAATTAATATCAAAACAGAGTAGTATGGGGATCACTACAAGAGGTGCAACCAGTGTTGGGCACATTACTTTAAAAAAGTAATTAGTTATAGTTACTAGTTACTTCTCACAAATAGTAACTGAGTTAGTAACTAAGTTACATCATTATAAAAGTAACTAATTACCAGGGAAAGTAACTATTGCATTACTTTAAAAAAAAAAAAATAATAATCAAATATGTCAAATAACTTGGATGCCCCAATATTAAATATAAGTCTAAAAATGAATAATTCTTGATTGGACTCATGACTCATGATCCGCTCTTGCTCATGACGAAATTTCTCTGTACTGTACTACCTGTTGGCAGCCATTAAAGAAAACGTAGTTTCATATTTATGTTTAAATAGGCCTATGTTATGTATCTTTTTGATTATGAAAAGTGAACAGCATGAGTAAGATAGAATACATCATAAGATGCGCAATATATCTGGAGACATGGAGTGGGTCAGACATGATTTTGACCACTTCATTAAGTGTTGTTTTGTAGAAAGCCTTTCTTTAAAGTGAATTTAATCAATGTTTCATCAACCAAATGCCTGGATTTAATAAATAAGAAGCATATATAGCAGACAATATAACCATGAGATGGAGGCGCGGGTGCGATCACATGCACGTGAACTGGAGCGCGTCTTATAGGCTAAACTCAGCGGCTGCTTGCCTCACAGACATCAGAAATATATCTATATAAAGCTTGAAATGTCTCATTTTAAACGAAATAATTCAAAACGAAAAGAAATATGCTCCTCTCTGATTATGCAATCCAAATGAAATGTGCATTCTCTCTCTAGGCGCGTCCACATGCGGAGATGATGAGAGTCAGCAATGTGAACTTCATCTTTGCAGCCGACACTGATTCATAAAACATTACATTTATTAACAAACAATTAAAATGTCTCCTTGCTGATTTTGTCACATTCATCGTCATTACTTTTGCCGGTCCTTTATGACAAGCTTTATGCGTGCGCTTGAGTACTATATAGCCTACATAAACGCTCATTATTATGGTTTATTCTCTCCAGTATTTAAGAAATTAAATTAATATAAATGTGATTAGTCAACTAATGGCATAAATGAACAACTACTAGTCGACTAGAAAAAACTTATTTCACATATTTTCGATCCAGCACGTCACAAAGGTAATGGCGTTGTAACGGGAGAAAAAGTAATTCGTTTGATTACTCGTTACTAAAATAAAGTAACGCCGTTATTCCCATCACTGGGTGCAACTAATCAGAATTGCACAGAACCTAAGAGAAAAACTAATTTTCACACAATCCACATTTTCAGTTCAAGGTACACTAACAGCCTGCCAGCTAAACTACAAATGCAAACAAGAGTTGAACATTTTTCAAAGAAATCTAAAAACAAACAAAAGCAGGTTTGTGAATGCTGGTGGTCGTACACAGTCTCAGCTTTCTTTTATTATTGTTATATTTTTGCTTAGTTTTTTTGTGTGATTATTGTTTAACTGTTGTTTAAAAAGCCTAACCAGGGACTGGGGCTACAAATTAGCCTTTGGCTAGAATATGTGGAGCATCCGCTGCTTGAAATTGTAGCAATGTTATACTGCATTGTCCCAGTTAAATAAACTAATAATAAATAAATGTTGAACTGAATTTGAATTGCAATGACAAGAAGAATTTACGAATTCATGTGGTTTGGCACTATTCTGGGTTTGTATTATTCAACTTAATATATATATATATATATATATATATATATTACAGTTATATAAATAGTATATTATATAGTTATTATAATTTTATATTGACTAACACACACACACACACACACACACATATATATATATATATATATATATATATATATATATATATATACATCTTTAATTGAATTAACAACAATAACATCCCAACCAAGAAATACCTTGATAAATTCATCTTCATGGGTATTGACATATTGCACCAACTCCTCAAATTTAAAGGAAGACACTTCTGTCCACAGAAGGAGACAGAATAAACTAATGCTGTTCATCTGTTGAGAGCAAACAGAGTCATTAGCAGAAGAATGACATACTCAGAGAATATTCTTATTCTCAGAATAAGAAATTAAATGTTTTTTATAAGAAATGAATGGACTTACTGTCTCAAGACGATTTGAGGGTCCAAACAGCTCAGCGCAGTTCCAGTGTTTTCTCCAGATGAGGCGGTGTTAAATAGTTTTCATCATAGGGAACCTCCCGTTGAGATAAGGTCACTGAAGTCTCCCTGCATGGGAAAAAAACAGCTTATAACTGCCAAATTTTTTTTTTGCTGGCAAACACAATCCCTAAAGCAAGGCTGAGTAAATCCCTCATGCTGAGTTCAGTATGGAAGCAGATCAACTACATTCCAAAGCTCAAAGACTTATAGACGAGTCACTATGTTGAAAGGACAAACATCAATACTTCACTAGATAACCTGGCATCTCTTTGAATGCTAGCTTGACAAAGTTAAACTGGAAGATTACTTGAAGTTAGGCCTTGTGTAATTTCAGTATGATTTGAAGTTCGGAGCTTATGCAGAAGAAGCCTTGTGGTTGAAATTAGTTATGCTTTGTGCTACATCCCAGCTAACAGGGAACATTCTCAGAACATTCTGGGAAGGTTATCTCAAAGTTATGATCTAATGTTCTTCCGGTAATGTTAATAGAACATTCACATTCAGATCACATTCAAGTGATCTGGTCTTTAATAAAGTTCTCAAAACGTTAGCACAAAAACATTTGTCTACTATACTTATTTCAGAATGTTAAATGTTAAAATGGAATGTTTCTTTAATGTTCTAACGCTCACATAACTATGGAAGCTTTGAAGAATTGTGACTTTTTATCTCGCAATTCTGACTTGCGAGTTTATATCCCACCATTGACTTTATAACTCGCAATTGGGAGTTTATATCTCTCAATTCTGAGAAAAAAGGTCAGAATTGCAAGATATAAACTTGCAACTGTGAAAAAAAGTCAGAATTGTGAGATAAAAAGTAGCAATTATCTTTTAATTTTTTTTTATTCTGTTGCGGAAACAAGCCATACCCTACCCTATAGCTGCTGCTCCCGGCCCCCTTTCCAGAAGAGGGCGGAGCTTTAACAACTCACGCTTCGGTTGCTCAACAACAACAAAGCTGGAGGATCTCACACAGCCAAAATGAAAATTGTCAGTAACGGTGTTCAGCCTTACATTGTTTAAACCGGAGTCAGACACTGATGGAGAGACTCTAGACTCTAGATGCAACTAGATGTTTCTCAATGGATAGTGGATACATTTATGTAGTTGCTGTGGAGTTGATTCAACTCATCGACTAGCATGTGTCGTCATGTTAATCTTTTTTGCAAATCCAGCGTTGAATTGACCCTCGTTCGTGAAGCAGTCTGGCGTAAAATGGCCGCATGGCAACAACACTCTACTACAACAGCTCTTCTCTAAAGCAGCCTAGGATGGCCTCACCCCCGTTGTTGTGAGTTCTCAGGGGCGGGGTTTATGTAAATTTTAGGGTTAGTGATGTCACCAACCCGGGAAGAAGCTTGTTGTAGTACTTAAAAAGCGATTTCTGTAAAAGAAGATATCTCCCTTTACATTGAACTTTGAGTGTCTTAACTTTGCAGATGTTGCTCAAACAGCAACATTACACACTAACTAAAGTTTAAAAAAAGTGAAATCATAATCAAGGACCTCTTTAATAGGAACGTTAGCTAAATGTTCTTAGACAATATTTTTGGTAGCTGGGATGGTTGTTAGGGTGTTCTAGAGCACTGATAAATAAAATTGCCAGTGCATTTTATGTGGTTACTAAAAAGTTGCTAAGGCGTTCAGATTAATTTCTAGAGTTGAGACAGATCAACAGATAAGCAGCTTTTCTTGATAATCCTGGAAAAACCTTCAGCCTAATCAGTCAAATAAGTCATAGAAAACCTTTGTCAAATTAACATAATGAGCATGTTGACCAGTGACATCTGGTCTTAATAGATTCCTTGGGTCATGCTGAAAAATATCAATTTTGCCATAGTCGGCCAAACTTCCTGTCCGCCATTTTGATTTTCTTTAAAAACATTTTACGAACTCCTCTTTGTCCGATTTTCACCAAATTGGAGACAGATCATCTTCAGACCATGCCAGCAAATAATTTATGTGGTTGTATCTCAGAAAAAATTTGACATATTGACACCAAACTTTATGTGTGTAATAGAGTGGTGGAACTATGACGCACTTTTGTAAGCCAAAACTCGGAAGTGAGTTAGCCTTTTAGCACTTCCAGTTCCATCGTCCCAAAGTCAATGGGTTTTTTAAATGGGTTTTTGATTAAATGGCTGAAATAAGGTCCCTGGTTAACACAAGCTCAAGATACTTTCACGTTTTATTCTACGACATAAAACACATCAGTATTAACCTACCTGTGATTTTTAAAATCTGTTACATGTTTTGAAAATGACAGCTGCTAAGAAGTTGCTAAATCGGACTACAGAGGCCGTTGGCGACATTAAACGTCATCACGCCGAACAGGTAAGCTCAGTCCTCTTTACTGTTTTAGCAGAATGATTTAAGCCGCTTGTTCTTTAAACACAGGGGGCCTAATTAGGGCATCAACAATGAACTTTTCTTTAATTGTGTTGACAGGTTCAACATGCAATTAATTCACAGAATGCAAAATATTTCCGTTCCTTTTAACTTGTGCATCGTCTGCCAGCATGATAAATGAGGTAAGTGAACGCTCCAGTGTGCAAAATATACACCAAAAATAACTTCCACTTTTACAAGTATATGCAGGCTGTACATCCTGCATGTGTTGCATATGAGGCGAGATTAAATATAAGTAAATATATTAGCTCAGTATTTCTGGAATTCTGACCTCTGAAAGTTGGATTAGCCAAGAAAGGGATTAACTTCATGGAGCAAATCTTTTAACATCAAGGTCCTTTAAAAACTTATGCTAAAGTTAGTTTCAGAGAAATATCACAAGATGGGGCCCTTGATAGTGTGATTTTAGGCTTGACGTTGTCTGATAATAATAATCTACAATCCAGCTTAGTTATACCCTTTATATGCTACAATAAGGTTACATAGTGTATTTCTCATTATATTCGTTTTTTATTACAGTACAGGTCAAAGGCTTTTAAAAGAAGCTTATGCTCACCAAGGCTGCATTTATAAGATGGAAAATACAGTAATATTGTAATATTTTAAAATGTAATTTATTCCTGTGATCAAAGCTGAATTTTCAGCATCATTACTTCAGTCTTCAGCGTCACATGATCCTTCAGAAATCATTCTTACAGTTGCACTATTCAGCACTAGGTGGCAATATCGACACATTACCAATCCATCCTCATTATTTTTGGTTGAAACATTTCTTTAATGGAAAAGTTTACTAATACAACACTCACGTCATACATCATCATGCACAGACATTTTAAAGCTTAAGTACTGTATACAGTATCATAAAACAAATGTCTCAACTAATTATTAATTTGTTTTCCTTTATTTTTATTTTAAAAGAAGTTTCAGCCTGATGATTTGGGCCAAAAGTGGTTGCATGTTAAAAGCTTCATCGAAGTCACAGCATCCTACAAAGATCCTAGAAGAAAATGTATGTCAGAATTTATATGTAAAGGTCATGCAAAAAAATAAATAAAAAAAAACAGCCTCACCTGGTTCAACTACGTTCCGTTTCCCCATTAGACCCACAAAAGTCTGGAATTTCTGCCCTGGAAGTAATTTGTTAAACATGATCAGATTTAATTCATACACGATTCAGTATGAGCAGTCACTTTTTCTTTAAAAAAAAAAACCAAACATTTAATAGGCACATTCATTTAAATGCAACTCGCCAAAATCCAACCTACTTACGTCTCCGTGTTATCTGTGATTTTGCTGTAAAGAGAAAGCAACATTTTTATCAAACCTTATGTCACCATAATTTTATATATATATATATATATACACATACATATACACACACTCTCTCATACATACTCTCACTGGCCACTTTATTAGGTACACCTGTTCAACTGCTTGTTAACGCAAATATCTAATCGGCCAGTCACATGGCAGCAGCTCATTGCATTTAGGCATATAGACATCGTCATGATGATCTGCCGAAGTTTAAACTGAGCATCAGACTGGGGAAGAAAGGTGCTTTAAGTGACTTTAATGTGACATGGTTGTTGGTGCCCGATGGGCTGGTCTGAGTGTTTCATAAACTGCTGATCTACTGGGATTTACAGAGAATGGACTGGAAAGGAGAAAATATCCAGTGAGCAGCAGTTCTGTGGGCAAAAATGCATTGTTGATGTCAGAGGAAAATGGCCAGACTGGTTCAGCTGCAGGCAACAGTAACTCAAATTGTTAATCAAGGTCTGCAGAAGAGCATCTCTGAACACACAACATGTCGAACCTTGAAGCAGATGAGCTACAGCAGCAGAAGACACACCGATAACACTCCTGTCAGCTAAGAACAGCAAACTGAGGCTACAATTCACACGGGCTCACCAAAACTGGACAACAGAAGATTGGAAAAATGTTGCCTGATCTGATGAGTCTTGATTTCTGCTGCAACATTCAGATGGTAGGGTCAGAATTTAACAAGATGAAAGCATGGATTCGCCCTGTCTTGTATCAGCGGTTCAGGCTGCTGCTGGTGGTGTAATGGTGTGAGGAATATTTTCTTGGCACACTTTGGGCCTCTTAGTACCCTTGAGCATCATTTAAACATGACAGCCAACCTGAGTATTGTTGCTACCATGTCCATCTCTTTATGACGCAGTGTGTCTGATGGCTTCTTCCAGCAGTAAAACACGCCATGTCACAAATCTCAAATCAAACTGTTTTCTTGAACATGACAATGAGTTCACTAGAACTCCACAGTTACCAGATCTCAATCCAACAGAGCAGCTTTGGGATGTGGTTGAACTGGAGATTCATGTCATGGATGTGCAGCCGACAAATCTGCAGCAACTGCGTGATGCTATCATGTCAATATAGACCAAAATCTCTGAGGAATGTTTCTAGCACCTTGTTGACTCTGTGCCACGAAGAATTAAGGCAGTTCTGATTCTGAAGCCAAACGGGTGTTTAACCCAGCAAGGTCTACCTAATAAAGTAGCTAGTGACCGTATATAAATGCAGAAATGAGAAGAAAAATAATCTGAACACAATAGAAATTTAAAAATATTTTTACCAGATGATCTTTTCCCCATTAGACCGAAAACCTGTTGTAGTCCAGGTGTTCGGCTGACCCTTTCCAACAGTGTCTGTAGCTCCGACTCCAGCAAATTTACCTTCAGATGATATAAATACTTAAGTAATGCAACAACTGATGATCTTTCATTAGATACTGTTGTTAAATAACCTTATATTAAATATTAATTTGATTTAATATTACATTTCTGTGCAGATGATATTACTGAAAAAAAAAAAAAAACTGAAATCACTAACCTCATCTGGGTACCTGTCATTCATCCAGTTATCTTCATCAGGATTGATGTTCTGACACAAAATATCTGTTAAAGCAGACAACAGCAGAAGAATCAGCAGGAAGATCTTCATGATGCGCTGATGCCTTTGCAGTGAGCTTAATGGAGTTCAGTTGATGGATAACCAGTGACCAGACCAAATCACTCGGATGACAAACTCTTAGGCTGTTCTATTCAGACTGGAACTAAACAACATGAGCATTGCCTGCGATGATCCCTTTACTCAGATGTGGTGTGAACAGGAGCTCTGTTTAAATAGGGCTGGTGAAATGGGCACATGATGGCAATTATGAATTATTAAAAGAAAATTGCTGCTTCACTGGATTATCCCTGTGAGACTCATCCACCATTGATTTCAGCTATTATTCTAATGATTCTGCGTTTGACCTCTGCATGATCGACTCCTGGTTCAGATCGTTTGAGATGCTTGATTATCTTGAAGGAGTGTCAGAATTAGACAGTAACTTTACTTCATGACACTTTATGATTTTGTTCACTCATTCATTTGACTGATGCAGCTGTAATTGATTTCTGTAAATCAATCTTGCCCATATGGTGCTTGTCTGCATGTGTCAGTGTAAAAAAAAAAAAAAAAAAAAACCTGAAAAAAATCTAGGCTATATTCATGTAAAACAGTGTCATTGTTTTTGTTGTTGTTAACCAAAATTAAAAACTATTAAATATAATTTTACAAATTATATATTAATACAAATAAAGCTACAATAAAATATAAATATTGGATGAAAAACTTTAAAAATGTTGCCTGTGGAACTAAATTAAATAAGTTTAAGCTGAAGTACTAAAATAATTAAAACAAAAAATTAAATAAAAAATGAATTAATGCTAAATAGAAAATAAATAAATAACAAAAGCACAAAACTAAAACTTAAATTTGAAACATAAAATATAAAAATCAAAGCTAATTAAAAATATTAATAAATAGCCTACTTTAATAGTATATTAATAATTCTAAAATTACACAATTAATTAAAAGAAACAAAATATTAAAGATGCCCCTGTGGACATAACATAAAAGTCCCTGAAATGGATATCCGATTAAATAAAATGAAATAGATTATAATAGTCGTTGCTGTTCTTTCCACTCCAGTACTGTTCTATGTATGGTTCGATTTATTATTCTGCATAGTAATCTGCCACTTCTCGTCTCTTATTGGCCATTTGAACGTGTCACTCAAACCTGACAGGCCTCCGTAGGTCACGCCCCCGCGTTTATCCATATGAGGAAGAACTTGAAAAGAAGTGAAACAATGTAGAGATAAACAGTTTCAGGACCGGATACTTTTATGAACAGCTTAATAGTTCACGTACGTGTTTATGAACAAAGAAATGCCAATTTTTAATTGAGAATCATGTCTTATTGTCGATTACTGCTGATTTATTTTTATCTGTTGTATTTCTGCGTTGCGTTTCGCGTAAATGCAACGACTCCTCCGAGAAATGCGAAATCGTGTGATAATCTGGAGCACATAGACTCTGTAGAGCAGAATACAGGTAACACCAGATTCAAAGGAAGGTCCAGTGAAGGTCTCGGGGGGTTTGAACCTGGTGATCCTGCTCCTGCCTTTCAGGTCCAAACTCTGGATGGAGTGTTTATTTACAATCCTCAGAATCACGCGAAGCGCGCGCTCATCATTCACGCGTTCACTAATAAATCCGCTTTTCTGGAGTGTCTGTGGACATGGAACGAGTCTCTGTCAGACCTGCTGGAATATCTGTCGTCCAACACTGAAATCCTGCTCCTGTCCATGGATGACTCTGCGGTACAGGACGCCCTCTGGATGAGAGAACAGGTGTACAGCGCCGCTGCCCACAGGTACTGACATGGATGGATAAACACAAATACAGACAGACCTGGTTATTGTTCAGTATCAGAGTACCATGATATTACCATCTGATACTATCACTGTAGATGTATGTATATATGTGCAGTATTTATTTATTTATTTAAAAAAGTACCAGATTTCATGATTTTGGACATCAAGATAATACTGAAGCATTCTTTAGATTACTTTGGAAAACCATTTTAATCATTACCATAGTTAAAGACAGACCAGGCTTTTTTAAGTTCCTACATTTATTTATGTAATCATTCATTTATTGATTTATTAACTTCCTTCCATCCATCTATCCTTCATTCATTCATCCATCCATCCAAATTTCCATCGCATCATTCATCATCTTTCCTTCCTTCCTTACTTCTTTCCTTCCATTTGTCCAAATGTGCACCTATCCATCCATTTTTCCTTCTTTCCATCATTCCTCTTTCCATCCATCCTTCCTTCCACCCATTCATCCAAATTTCTATCCATCCATCTTCCTTCCATCTCTCCTTCCTGCCATCATCATCATCCATCCATCCATCCGTCCTTCCTGCCATCCATCCATCCATCCTTCATTCCATCCATCCATCCATCCATCCATCCATCCATCCATCCATCCATCCATCCATCCATCCATCCATCCATCCTTTCTTCCATCATCCATCCCTCCTTCCATCCATTTATCCAAATTTCCATCCATCCATCTTCCTTCCATCCATCCATCCATCCATCCATCCATCCATCCATCCATCATTCCTTCCATCCATTTATCCAAATTTCCATCCATCCATCCATCCATCCATCCATCCAGTATCATGTTTTATGATTTTAGGACATCATGGTATAACTGTAGTATTCTTTAAATTACCTTGCAATTACCATGGTATATGAATATGTAAACAATATCGTAGGATATATCAAAGTACCCATGATACTAATATCATGGTATTACTATCTGATACCATCAGCTGTAGCAATAGATGGATGGATAGATAGATAGATGTATTACCAGGTGACACCATGGCTGTAGCGCTGTACCACTACAGTACACAAAAGTTATGTCATTAAGGCATTAATTCATTAACATTAAGACACAATTTTTTCTTGTTAGAGGAAAAGAGATCTTGTCCAGACTGCATTTTTCTCCTATGCCTGTGTTCGCACTGGGAAACTGGATACCCAGAGTTCTGTACTCATGGGGGTGTGGTGGTCACAACTGCGGCCTCGCTCAGGTGGTTTTCTTCTCTCCAGGTGAGTATGAATGTCTTGATAGGATCACATGACTTGGTTGAACCATTTTATCATACTTGGGGCGTCATTTCTTAAATATTGATTAGATAACTGATGCATTCTGGAATTGCAGACTGGAGAATACCGGTGATCGCCAAGCGTCTGAATGCCCGATATGACTGGCTGAATGGTCGCTGGGGTGCAGATCCATACAGATTGCTGGATGCAGGTGATGGTTGTGAACCTGTGACGTCTGTCAAAGGTGCTGTCGCATGGGTGTCTGAGGGTGGATGCTCTTTCTTCAAAAAGGTGAGCTACATGAGCAAAGCAACATGGATATTTGTTCAAGACGCTAGATATGGCCCGATTAACAATGTCTTTAAATGTTTAAGATAAAAAACATGGCTGAATCCAATGCTACTGGGGTTTTGGTGTATGCCTTGCCCGGGAATCCCATTCAGGACATGAACTGCTCAGGAGAAGACTGTTCCACCTCGCTCAACATACCTGCGTCTATGGTTCATATTGAACCCTCTGTCATGCAAGCCCTGCGGTGAGTGATGGTACATATTAAATATTTTAATATTAACCATGAATATTAAATAAGAAGCACTGAGGCAGTTTTTGATTGGTTGTGTGTTGTCAAAAAACTCACCGTAACATTCGAGCACTGCTTTATTTAATTTTTGCAGCCTCAAGTTGGGCGTACACAGTTAGATTTTTGCTGTCATACGAACTTGCAGGTGATTTATTTATCTCAAGAGAAATCGTGTGGAAATTGTTGATGCTCATATGGTCGCGGCTTGCATTGTGTGAGAGAAATTTGCGTGCCAAGACGTGCTCATGCGATCGCGCTGGCTAGCCGTGCAGTACAGTCGTGCTGTGTACCAGCCGCTTCAACGCGATTATCAGGTTAACTGACTCGTAACGTGTGCAATGGCTCACAACCTCCCGAGTGTCCAAACTCGTACAGTGTACGCCTGCCTTTACTTGTGCTATTTACAATACTGCATGATTTATCAAACTTCTTGAATGTTTTTAAATCAATCACAGATGTTTTAAAATCATGCAGTATTACGTTTGTATTAAAGCATTAAATGTTTTTAAATCATTTTTGACATGTGGATTGTTTTCAATAGAAAGGGGCGCCCGGTGAATGTCACATTCCAGATCACACCTTCTCCAAACTTCTTCTTTGCGATCGACCAGAAGGGGGCGCTGTCTGAGATGGGCTGGTTTCTCTACCCAACCTTTAGATTCATGGCCTGGCAGGCTCAGTGGTAAGAACACTGGTATCTGTTGGGTGAATGTTTCATCCACTTTACAGTTTATACTTAAAATGTTTAAAACATATTTGTGTGTTCAATACATTTAAAACAATTAGTCTACATGTTTACTCCATATATTTGAATTGTAATGTTTGATGTAGTGATTCACTGATGGCTAATGCCAATACAGATATCTAAAGAGCGGGGTGCCTGAAAATTATATTTGTGAATATATATATATATATATATATATATATATATATATATATATATATATATATATATATATATATATATATATATACACAGTGGGTACGGAAAGTATTCAGACCCCCTTAAATTTTTCACTCTTTGTTATATTGCAGCCATTTGCTAAAATCATTTAAGTTCATTTTTTTCCTCATTAGTGTACACACAGCACCCCATATTGACAGAAAAACACAGAATTGTTGACATTTTTGCAGACTTATTAAAAAAGAAAAACTGAAATATCACATGGTCCTAAGTATTCAGACCCTTTGCTCAGTATTTAGTAGAAGCACCCTTTTGATCTAATACAGCCATGAGTCTTTTTGGGAAAGATGCAACAAGTTTTTCACACCTGGATTTGGGGATTCTCTGCCATTCCTTCTTGCAGATCCTCTCCAGTTCTGTCAGGTTGGATGGCAAACGTTGGTGGACAGCCATTTTTAGGTCTCTCCAGAGATGCTCAATTGGGTTTAAGTCAGGGCTCTGGCTGGGCCATTCAAGAACAGTCACGGAGTTGTTGTGAAGCCACTCCTTCGTTATTTTAGCTGTGTGCTTAGGGTCATTGTCTTGTTGGAAGGTAAACCTTCGGCCCAGTCTGAGGTCCTGAGCACTCTGGAGAAGGTTTTCGTCCAGGATATCCCTGTACTTGGCCGCATTCATCTTTCCCTCGATTGCAACCAGTCGTCCTGTCCCTGCAGCTGAAAAACACCCCCACAGCATGATGCTGCACCACCATGCTTCACTGTTGGGACTGTATTAGACTGGTGATGAGCAGTGCCTGGTTTTCTCCACACATACCGCTTAGAATTAAGGCCAAAAAGTTCTATCTTGGTCTCATCAGACCAGAAGAACTTAAATAATTTTATCAAATGGCTGCAATATAACAAAGAGTGAAAAATTTAAGGGGGTCTGAATACTTTCCGTACCCACTGTATGTGTGTGTGTATGTGTATATATATATATAATATTTCTTACCCATTGAAAAGGCTATTAATACATTTTGGAGTTATCGGCTGATACTGATAATTTTAAAATCACTAAATATTATCCAGTTATTTGGCCAGGCTGACATACCTGTATATTAGTAGCTTAATGTATCGTAATTGTCCTTCTCTGTTATTTTATTCTCCTTTTTTCTAATATCCAGTTCACATTTGTTATCCTGTAGGTTCACATTCAGTGAGGCTTTGCAGGAGCAGCTGAGTCGACCTGCCTTTAAAGTACCAGTGTTTGACCGTCATCTGATGCACGGAGAGAGGGGTGCTCAGGCAGTGGTGGATCTTCCTGGAGGTTTGAGCTTTATATTAGTAACATCTACCAATCCAGGCCTGTCATTCAATGCTAGACATCAGGATTTTTATTCTGTTTTTCTATATAGACATTTTGAGTTATGATGTTCTGGAGTTGGACGCCTCCCTTTCCTGTCCCGGCCGCAGAGACGAGACATGTGCCTACTGGGATCACACTGTACAGCTGTACGTATGCTGTGATCAAACCAGCCCGTACTGCAACCTGGAACTCGGGCGCTGGATAACGGCCTTCCGCAGGTACTTGATCGTCCGGTTTATGCCGAACTGAATTGTTGCTGTTCTTTCAACACCATAATTCTGGACCATTTTAGAATTAGCCTTAGTCAGTGTGCTGATACTTGAATCTGTTTGTGACTATCTTTACAGAGGCACAGGTCATTGGCTGACGGATGTGTCCCCTTTGATTCCCCTGCTAAATAACAAAAAGTGTTCCTTTACCATGAAGACTGTGCCATGGGCGATGCCATGGATGACGTCTCTCAATCTACGCTTTAGTCACAGCAACCAGACAGGTCAGAACATTGTACTACAGGTCATAAAAGCATTCAGTGTGGCACCTTTGTGCAAGGTCTTTAAATCAACTGATGTTTTAGTGATTTTTGGTGGATTTAGTGAAGTCACATAACTATTGTATCACAAAGTGATGCAATATCTTTTTTTTTTGTCCTCATTGTGAACAGTATACACTACTGTTCAAAGTTTGGGGTCAGTAAGATAATAGAAATAAGTTATAAATTAATATTTTTATTTAGCATGAGCTCATTAAATTAAATCAAAATTGCAGTAAAGACATTTATTTGTATTTCAAATAAATGCTGTTCTTTCGAACTATCTATTCATCAAAGATTCTGTCAAAAATGTATCATTGTTTCCACAAAAATATGAAACAGCACAACTGTTTTCAACAATGATAATAATGAGAAATGTTTCTTGATGTGACACTAAAGACTGGAGTAATGATGCTGAAAATTCAGCTTTGATCACAGGAATAAATTACATTGTAAAATTCGAATAGAAAACAGTTCTTTTAAATCATAATAATGTTTCAAAATACTGCTGTTTTCCCTGTATTTTTAATCGAATAAATGCAGCTTTGGTGAGCATAAAGGCCCCGATATACTTCAAGTAAAATCGAAGAACGAACTGGTGTGACATCATTTCGGACAAAATTGGTTTGTTTTCGTGTTCGTTTCGGGAGTTCGAAACAGTTTGCCAAAGCGAACCAGAAAAGTTTGCTCTGGCTGGTAAAGACCATCGAACTGCCACTGGTCCATGAGCGATTATGTAATAGGTAGGTGTGGCTTCTTTCTTAAAGCTGCAGTCTGTAACTTTTTTGGTAAAAAATTATCCAAAATCAATTTTTTGAGCAAGTACATAACCAGCCAGTGTTCAAAGCTATCTCCTTACCTTAGTTCAATTCACAACGGTAAGCTTGTAGTAATGTGTTCTAATTCAAGTGGTACTGGTAGGTTTTCGTGGGAAATTCAAGCATGCCGCCGTTCGTCATTATGTCACGTCTGTTTACATGCGAGGATGCTGCAGGTGGCGGATCATTTATAGCCTTTTCTCACAGCAGCTGGAATAATTAAACTTATCATTTTGATGGTGGATTGTATGGTATGACAACTTAACGTTAGAGATTAGACTGTACAGAAATTGAAATCTACAAGTCATGCTAATACACACTAAATACACGTAGTCACGCAATGCTGATGTTGTGAACATTAACAATTTGAGAACAAAGTATAACAATAATAATTTGCACAGTTTGATGTGATCGCACTAAGCGATCGTTAGATTTAATCACAATTGGCAGCGCGATTTATTGTAATGCTTTTTTTTTCTCAGTTGGTCAGAACAAAAGTGGCAGGTTTGTTACTTACTTGTTCAGGTGACATTTTCCAGTGAAAATTTGTATTTTGGTCATACAATCTGTGATTCTGAAGTACAGTATCCACTGGTGCGATAACTGACAGCCACACATTCTCCTCAAAAATTAGATTAATTAGCTGAGGAGCCGTGCCGATGCACAACCCACGTAAAGATGATAATTCCGCAAATAACTGCAATTGCAGGTTTCAAATAGAGATGGCGACAAAGAGGCAAAACTTACAGACTGCAGCTTTAACTGTTGCTTTCTCACCGCTGGCATTTTCGTTGTGTGTTTTTGTTATTGAGTGGAAAATGCACAGCACATATTTAAATACTCATCACAACATCCCTCCCAGCAGCGTGGACAGTGTCGCTATGTTAGTTAAAAATATACCGCTGCAAAGGTATTTCTAACTTCTTTTTACCCCTAAACGAAGAATGAAAAAGAAGTTCGCTGTGAGTATATCGGAGCCTTTAATATGTTTAAATATTTTTTAAAAATCTTACTGACCCCAAACTTTTGAACATTAGATGACATATTTTGTTATCTAATGTAATGACGTTCAGTAATTGTATGCATTACAATGCATGTCCAGGTACTGTACTGTACTGTATATGCAAGTAACGTTTAAGTGTTTTAAAAAAAGCTTGTAAATATTGTGCAAAAGTTTTCATGTCAAGTACTTTTTTTTTTTCTTTTTTTTTTTTGTATTTTGTACAATCAGCTTAAATAAGCCTATAAGTATTTAAATGTTTACAATAAGTTATACATTATCGTTTGCTCTATTTCTAGTGCACTTGCAGGAAATCATAAATACTTTATTCTTGGATGCTGCATTTAGGGGCTTGGCTGTTTCACAAAATGTGTCAATGCAGCTTCAGTTACTCTAGTAATAAGTCAAATAGTTTGCAGTGGGATGAGGACATCTGTTATGAATATTGACATCATCTGAGATTGTCTTTACAGGTAATTACTCGGAGAGATTGTACCCTTTCAAGGTAACGTCACTCTTCAGTGGTGGGACGTTTGACAAGGACTATAACAGCAGATACCAAGAGATCAAGTTCATTCTTCCAGCTTCAACAAAGAAGGTGATAAATCCCCCCCCAGATTATTATTATTATTATTTATAATAATAACAACATCAATAATATTTTGTAAAATGAAACACATTTTAACATTTATTATATTATTATGAAGTTTTTACTTATACAAAAAAGTGTGTTTGTGTGTGTGTGTGTGTGTATATATATATATATATATATATATATATATATATACATATAAAATCTCACAGGAAAAATATAATATAATAAATGTTAAAATTATTGTAATGTAAATTTTGTTATTATTATAAATATAATAATAATAAAACAAATTAATAATATATTAAAGCAAAAATCTTTCCATGAATTATCATTGTTATATTAATAATAAGTCATAATAATAATTTTGTAATAAAAATGTTTTAAATGCTATACAAACACACACACTGCTTTTTTTGTTTGTTTCATCTGACCATAGAACCCATCCAGTTTGAAGTTCCAGCAGTATCAGTTACTTTTCAAATGTTCTATGGTCAGATGAAGAAAAAAAAAAAAAAAAAGAAGCTTTTTAGCAGCAAACACTCAAGATTGTTTTGGTGCACACAGGGGTAAAAAGTACCCCATGTGTACAATTAAATATACTGCTGTATCTTTAATGTTGTGGGCCTATTTTTCTGCCGGAGGTCCTGGACATCTTGTTCAAATACATGGTATCATGGATTCTCCCTGTTAGAAGTCATATAATGGGCCGTGGTTGGATCTTCCATCAGGACAATGATCCAAAACAAACATCAAAATCAAAACAAAAATGTGTCACTGAGCACAAAATGAAGCTTCTGCCATGACCATCCCAGTTCTCTGACCTGAACCCTAAAGAAAATGAGTGGAGTGAACTGAAGAGAAGAAGCACCAACATGGAGCTGGGAATCTGAAGGAAGGAATGGTCTCTGATCTTTTGTCAGGTGTTCTTCAAACTCATCAGGCATTATAGGTGAAAACTCAGAGCTGTTCTCTTGGGAAAAGGAGGTTGCAAAAAGTATTGAATAAAAGGGTATTTTTTCCCTTTTAAAATTATTATTCTCCAGTGAAAGGTTTGATTTTTGTGGATTTTTAAAATAAAAGATCAAAATGATTAATGATGCAGATTTAATTTCACATTCTTCTTTAGTCATATTTACCAAGGGTGTGAATAATTTTGAGCACTGTGTGTGTGTGTGTGTGTCTCTCTCTCTCTCTCTCTCTCTATATATATATATATATATATATAAATGTTAAAATGTATAGTAAAATTTTATAAAAATTTATGAAGTAAAAATTTTCTATGAATTCTATTTTTATGAATGGCAGGTGGAGTTATACGCCGTTATCACTGCTCACGGGTCTGACGAGAACTTCTGTGGTGAATTTTGTGTGACATCACACCACTTCCTGATCAACAGAGCCATCAATAACACACTCATATTTGAGTCAGCTGGTTAGTAGGACCAGGGTGACAGGATGGTTAGAGTGTGACACCTGAAAACATTTTATCACAGTAATTAAAGTGATGTGCTCACACTGTGCCAGTGAGTAAAACAGATGTGCATTTCCCGGTAGGATCACCCCTGGGCTGTGCCATGCGGGTACCTGAAGGGGCAGTGCCCAATGAACATGGTACCTGGCTGTACGGCCGTGGAGGCTGGTGCGACGGGCTCCAGGTAAATCCGTGGAGGACCGACATCACTTCCCAGGTACAATAAAATTGGAGCAGAACAGAAACATGAAATATGATGAGGTCATGTAACGACAATGACTATGTTTACATGTGCACCAATAATGTGATTATTTCCAATAAGGACTTAATCACAGTAAGATGTTTACATGACAAGCAAACCTCTTCACTCCTGTTTACAAGAAATTTGTATTATTCTGATTATTTGCTAAGAATTGTGGTTATTTTTACCTTTACTATTTTTCACATACCTCAAATGCACAGCACAAATGATGAACTCACATACAGGAGGTGTGTTAACTGGCCACTGTTTTAATCCACTTAGGTCAAATGCGAAACATATAGGCCTAACTAATTTAATAACACCTTGTGCCAGCGCATTTTGGCATTAAAAACTACTGTCGGGATTTACTAAAGACACACAGTGGAAAATTAGCGATGAAAAGGCATAGACTCGGTTATTTTTTGTGGCTTACCTTATTGCATATGCATTTGTTCAGACACAAAATTTATGGGAGGAGAGTATTTAAATGAATCATGCGAGGTGATTTACTAAGGTTTGCGCTAGTCAATTTACTGTTATTTGCGCCATTATTTACCGCCCAAAAAAGCATGTCTTAAATTTGCATTGCTCTTAGTAGATTGCATTGGTCATTATGGAAATGATACGACTGCGTCTGTGTTCTTTTAATTCCAAAAAAGCGCAGTTGGGAGTGGAAAGCTCTGAGCATGATCTACTGAACTTTTCACTCCCATCTGCACTATTTTGGAATTGCGCTCTCACGCTATTTGCCCTGTTTAGTAAATCTGCCCCATAGACTATTTATTTATTTATTTTTTACTTACTTTGATCAAATTGATGTGATTATTGTGTTTACATGAGGTAAAGTTTAATCGCAATATTGCCTAAATGTCATTGTAGTCACATTATTAGGGTGCATGTAAATGTAGTCAGTGGAAGGTGTTACAGTTTATTCATTTCTTAGTGCATCTATAAAATAGGTCAGGCTTTCTGATTGTGTTTATGATGTGTTAATGATTTAAAAACATTTTGTTCCTCTCACAGCTGGACATGAGTGGAACCAATTCTGTCCTTTACTTTGGACTCTATGAGGGACGCAACCCAGATCCAAAAACTGAGCCGGGGTACATCATTATGTACTCCTTTCTAGTGTTTTATAAATGATTTTACAGATCTGCAAAAATATTCTTTCTTTTTTTTTTTTTTAATTCTCACTTGAATCTTTTAAAGTATTGACAACATTAATCATTCATTTCCCTACATTCACAATCATGCATTTTTGTTTTAATGATTTATGTTAATTTTAGTATTTCCTCAGGCTGCTTTTTTTTTTTTCTTCTTCTTTTTTTTTTTTTTTTTTTAAACCAAAAAGTTGTTTATAAGTGCAATCTGACAATATTAAAAGTATTAAACTTTTACAACAGTTGACTACTGAGATTAGACACTCTGGATATGATTTTAAAAAACACATCAATTGACAGATATTTGCAAATAAATTGTATGCCTTAAGAGACACACATCACTCTCACTGAGGTCATTTATTTGTATTACTAGCCTGACTTGTCCAAAACCTAGTGAGCTGCCTATGTAGGCATTATTTTAAGGCATCATAGTTGCTCCCAATCCAAAGGCTGTTCCAAAAGTATGATTATGCTTTTTCCTAAAATACTGTACCTTCTTTTGACCCTCCTTTGTGAAGAAACATAAATCCCATAATGCATTCCAAAGAGCTCAGAGACAAATGCTGAGAAGTTAAAAGTTAAATCTAAAAGTATCAAGCATTTTAAGCAAGTTGCTGCCTATGTAAAGTGTTCCAAACTTATGATGTTCCATTCCAGTTAGATTGTTTCCTTAGAAGGAAATTGTCTTTGTAGGCAGCAGACATCAGGGCAACTTTTTAGGTTTTGGAACAGTGTTTCACATAATGTTTAGTAAAATAACTGGATTCGCCCTCTGTCATTCTTCTAAAGTCTTGGTAATCTCTGTAATGCCCAGTATGTATTGTATGATTTTGGGCTGTCCCAGATGAAAGATGGTCAACATGAAACAATCGTGGAGATTTCTTTGGTTGTGGCTCCTAAACAGTGGTCGTATTGTGATAGAGGTTCAAAGACGGCCATTGTCACGACCAAATATAGCCTGCGAAAATGTTCTGACAGTGTCAGAAATTTAGGATGACCATCTCACATTATGTTTGCTGCTACAACCTATGTCTGCTGTGGTAGATTTTCCCCTACGCACCTGACTTAAGTTTACCTGATCACCTGGGGCGTCTCCTAATCGACACCCGAGCATCTACTGGTGACACTCAATAATATTTATACTCTAGCACTGCGTCTCCTAGTCGACAACTGCTGCTTCGAGTCGGTCAACGTTTTGACCCTTTTGAACCCTATCACTTGGGAATAAGGTCTTTAGTGTTCCCTAACTTTCTGCGCAGCAATAACCAGGTAGACTCCAGACTATGCCTTAGAATATGCTTTATTCACGGCCGGAGGACCTTGTATCAATCACAGAGAATCCCACCAGCAAAAAGAATACAACAGTTTATATAGGATAGGAGCATGGTAAAGCATTCTACAATATGATTGGTTCTTCATATGTCAAACCCTTCTGTTACTATGTAAAGCAAGATCTCCCCAAATCATGTGTTTATTAGTTCGTTGGTTACTCAATATCATGGGGCTATTATATTTAGATGGTTGTCTAGCTGTCCCTAAGTTTCATTTCCCCTTTTCTTATATTTAAACATTATTCAGACACACACTGACTTAGGCCCATACAGGGTTTGAGGACATTAAGGTTTCAAAAGCATATAAATGTTATTCCTGCAAGGAAAAATAAATGTTAGTTATGATTAATTAAAAAATTCCATCACACTGCTGACTAGCCAATGAAAATGCAACATAAAATGACGTATTGATCATTGCGACATGTCGCTAAAACTTAAATACCGTGGAGGTGCAAAGAGCTAAAAGGAATAGTGGCACATAAAAACCACAAGTGCCAATGCTCGATTCATCTTGCTCTATTTGTTTGTCATTGGTGCATGCTGATGACTATGCTATTTTATTCTTCTACAACCCGAATTCCAGAAATGTTGGGACGTTTTTTTTTTTTGTTTTTTTTATTTGAATAAAATGAAAACTAAAAGAATTTCAAATCACATGAGCCAATATTTTATTCACAATAGAACATAGATAACATTACAAATGTTTAAACAGAGAAATTTTACACTTTTATCCACTAAATGAGCTCATTTCAAATTTGATGCCTGCTACAGGTCTCAAAAAAGTTGGTGCGGGGGCAACAAATGGCTGAAAAAGCAAGAAATTTTGAAAAGATTCAGCTGGGAGAACATCTAGCAACTAATTAAGTTAATTGATATCAGGTCAGTAACATGATTAGCTATAAAAGGGATTTCTTAGAGAGACAGAGTCTCTCAGAAGTAAAGATGGGCAGAGCTGTGAAAGAGTGTGTAAAAAGATTGTGGAATACTTTAAAAATGATGTTCCTCAATGTCAAATTGCAAAGGCATTGCAAATCTCATCATCTACAGTACATAACATCATCAAAAGATTCAGAGAAACTGGAGAAATCTCTGTGTGTAAGGGACAAGGCCGAAGACCACGGGCATCCAATAAAGGTCTTCGGGCCCACCAGGTGACACTGCATCACTCATCAGCATGATTGTGTCAATGACATTACTAAATGGGTCCTGGAATACTTCCAGAAACCATTGTCGGTAAACACAATCCGCTGTGCCAACTAAAGCTCTATCATGCAAAAAGGAAGCCATATGTGAACATGGTCCAGAAGCGCAGAAGCTTTTCAGTTCAAAAGCCAGCATCTCTGATGGTATGGGTGTGCATAAGTGCATATGGTATGGGCATGTTTTGGAAGGCACTATGAATGCTGAAGGGTATATAAAGGTTTCAGATGACGTTTCAGCAGGACAATGCAAAACCACATACTGCAGCTATTACAACTGCATGGCTTCGTCGTAGAAGAGTCCGGGTGCTGAATTAGCCTGGCTGCAGTCCAGATCTTTCACATATAAAGAACATTTGGTGCATCATTAAACGAAAAATACGTAAAAGATGACCACAAACTCTTCAGCAGCTGGAAACCTATATCAGACAAGAATGGGACCAAATTCCAACATCAAAACTCCAGAAGCTCATAACCTCGATGCCCAGACGTCTTCAAACTGTTTTGAAAAGAAGAGGAGATGCTACACCATGGTAAACATGCTCCCGTCCCAACTATTTTGAGACCTGTAGCAGGCATCAATTTGAAATGAGCTCATTTTGTGCATAAAATTGTAAAATTTCTCAATTTAAACATTTATGTTATCTATGTTCTATTGTGAATAAAATATTGGCTCATGTGATTTGGAAGTCTTTTAGTTTCCATTTTATTCAAATTTAAAAACCCAACATTTCCAGGAATTCGGGTTGTACTAACTAACAATTCAATAAATGTCATCATTGTACAGTCTACATACATGTTGTACCCAAATTTTTTAGATCCGTGTCACACAGTGTGATTTGTAATGATCTTAAAGGCAAAAAGATATTCTTTATGAAATGGTTTCTTCTGAAGTTTGACAATTATGTACAATTAGACTAGTCTCCAGTAGCTTCGTAAATTTAAAGTGGAAGGAAGACCAGGAAATCTTGATCATCATTCTTGAGAAAATTGCTTTTTACTTTCAAGTACCTGATTCTGAGGACTGACCCATTGTAACACAGTATCTGAGTCACAGAGGTCGTCCTTGCTCAACTAGTTCTGTAATTGAAATGTTGTACTTCTAATGCTGGTTGCACATAAATTAGAACAGGACAGAAAATACACTTTATTATGTCAGACATATTTATGTGCGCTACAGTAGCCATTTTTTAAAAAGCCATATGTAATATTTGAGAGAAAAAATACTGGGAATGATTATATTCTTGTTTCGAGGCAAACTGAATTTTTTTAATGACTGATTTAATAAGGTATATATGCAACCATTATTAATACAAGATAAGAGACCTGTAACATCAAGAATAGCTAATAAAAGTTTTATGTGGAGAATTACAATAAAAAAGGTGTAACAGATGGTAATCGCAATGCTTTGAGACAAACAGTTGAACCTCAGCAGAGAGCAAGAATTCATTTTAAATATACAGAAAACAATAAAAATGTGACCTAAACTGCACTGATATGGTAAGTCATTGTTTTGTTTTTGTAATGTATTTGAAAGAAGTCTCTTCTGCTCCCCAAGGCTGCATTTATTTAATCAAAAATCCAGCAAAACAGTAATCATGTGATATATTATTGCACAACTGTTTTCTATTGTAATATATTTTAAAATTTCTGTGATCAAAGCTGAATTTTCAGCATCATTACTCCAGTCTTCAGTGTCACATGATCCTTCAGAAATCATTCTAATATGCTGATTTGCTGCTCAAGAAACATTTCTGATTATTATCAATGTTGAAAACAATTATGTTTATAGAAAATTAGATTTTTGTAACATTGTAAAAGTCTTTACTGTCACTTTTGATCAAATTAATTCAAACTTGTGCGTGAATTTCCCAGATTAGCGGGCACAGTCCCTGTATTCCCATGTGTGTGTGTTGTGTTGGGTCATGGCCTGAAAATCTGCAGAAAAAGCTCCAGCACATTCGTGCCAACTGGGCTAAACACTGTAACCAGGTGCTGTACATGAGCTCGCAGAGCTCTGACTTCCCCACCGTGGGGCTCAATGTCAGTGAGGGACGATCTCAGCTGTACTGGAAGACCATCTGTGCCTTTCAGTACCTCAATGCCCACCACCTCCAGCACGCCAGCTGGTTCCTCAAAGCAGATGACGACACATTTGTGGTGGTTGAAAACCTGAGATACCTACTTTTCCCATCATGACACTGAGTAGCCTGTTTATTTCGGCCAGAAGTTCCGGCCGTTCCTACGTCAAGGGTTACATGAGCGGAGGAGCCGGATACGTTCTGAGCCGAGAGGCTCTCAGGAGATTTGTGCAAGGTTTCAGCACGGGACGCTGCAAGCATTTCAGCTCCGTGGAGGACATGGCCTTGGGAAGGTGCATGGAGACCATGGGAGTAAAGGCCGGGGATTCAAGAGATCCAAACAAACGAGAAACATTTAATCCTTTTAGACCGGAAAACCACCTTATTCCCCCAGAGAATGGAAAACAGACCTGGGGCTACAGTTACTATGAAACAAGACGGGTGAGTGCAGCTGGCAGTTTTTCATTGAAAATATTTCTGAGTCATTCTACAGTTAAACCTAAGCTCTACTTTGTTCAACAATTTCTTCTCTTCCCTGTCATTCTCTTACACTGTTTACGTTGTAAACACAGTGCAGCGCTTCCGGGTTCTCACATTCAGACATTTTAAGTGTGACAAAACAAAACTTGTATTAGCCATTTATCTTTAAAGAATTTAAGTTACACTGAAACGTGATTTAAAAACTGCATATACTGTGAATCAGAATCGAGGCAAAAAGGTTTTACCATATTTTTGAATATTTATTGTTAAATTCAGTTTAAACCTACCAAACACAGAGACCGACTTGCATTAGAAAACATGCTTTATCCACCATTTCTTCTTGTTGAATATCCTATTTCACTCAGATACACATCAGATTGCAGAAAATAATTTCAGTTTGTCACTAGTTATTAGTGTTTTTTTTCTACTTTTACTATTTTTAAACTGTAAAAATGTCTCTTTACTCAGCATCATAATAGAGCAGTATTGTCATGCTCAAAGAAAATGTTAAAGTTAAAGTAATTGTAAATATTAATAAGATTCCCACTATAGATAAAATGTGTTTTAAAACAAATATGGATTTCTGTAGGACTTGTGTATATTGAAGTTTAACTTTTGCATAATGACCTTTTTGCATTGTCCAAGATTAGTCAAAAATGAATGATTTTTCTCTTCTTCCAGGGCCCTGACTGCTGTGCGGTCAGCGCTCTAATAATAAGACTTACATTTTCACACAGGATTTTCTGCAGGTCTGTTCGCTATCAAAACGGTTTTTGTTGCCATGGCAACCTCCAAACCAGAACTGAGCACATGAATTGGTCTTAGGATCAAAATACCATTTAACAATATACTCTCGACATGGACCGGGATCCAGAGGCTCTAGGCACCCCTCCTCTGAGAGAGAGAAAATAGAAAGATTAAGGCAGTTCTTTTGTTTACAGAATTGTTATTATTTATATCGTATCACTTTTAAACGGCTGTATGGGCATTTACCTGCGGTAAAATGATTCTGTACGAGCAGCGACGGGTTAGTTGGTCTGCGTTTCGGGGCAGTCCTGTATGTGCCCTGATTTGGCTGGTCCAAAGATGTAAAAGAGAAACCTGGGAGATGGTTCAGGTCATCTCTGTCCAAATACGCTGTTATGGTGCTGATAATGTCTGTGTCATCTGATTTAGGATCATGGTAGGGGGACACGCTGACGGGTCCAAGGTCATCTGGCTGATTGATTTAGTGTAATATTAATATCTCTTCATAACTAGAGTACTTGGATAATAACAGTAACCGTAAAAGATCGAATCGTTTTGATTTTAGCCTCAAGATTTTTTTTTTTTTTTTAAATTTCAGTCTCCTTTTTTGTCTACTACAGCAGTCCTGCAGTTTAACAAATTAAAATTGCATGCATAATAACTATTAGGAAAATATAATAATAAATAAATACATTTATAATGTATAGATGTCACACTGATGGAATTTTATGCAATTTATTTATGGTTTCATTTAAAAATTCTGCTATTTAAAATTATAATAATAATATAACATTAAAATAAAAATACATAATAAATGCATTTATTATAATAAAGTCACACTGCAGGACATTTATTATGTAATTTCAAGAGAAGAGCAGTTGAAATAACATAAATGTCCTGCAGTGTGACATTTTTGTTAACATTTTATTTCTTATCAAACATAGTGTATATTTCAGACCAAATATGCCGCATTTAGTTGCATTCTTTTTTATTAATTGTAGTATGTGTCAGTTTCTCAATTAATATGAAGTCATAAAAACTGCATGAAAAAAAAGTTTTTTTTTTAAAATAATAATAAAAAATGATAAATGTCACACTGCTGGAATTTTATGTCAATTTAAAAAATACATTTCTAGTTTTATTTAGAAATTCTGCACTGCAGTACAGCAATGAAAAGGCCTCAAACATCAGCTCTTAAATCAAATATGGCAGCTTTAGATGCATCATGAGTTTTTAACTAATGATCTTGTTGACTGAAGTGTGTGTCACTTTACCTTGGAGCCGGAGGTAGTGCCATCAATGTTTTCACAGACCTTTTGGAGCAATTTACTTTCCAATTCTAGACCACAGAGACAGAAAACATGAATTTAATTAATGTAGATGATCCTGTAGCTCAGACGAGTCAAAGTCTAGGGTTTGATTCCCAGGGAACTCGAAGTTGCTTTGGATAAATACATCAGCTAAATGTGTAATTTAAGGCATTCTTTTTATATTTGTATAGAATGTTTGATGGTTTTTAAAGGTGAAGTGTATCATTTTTGTTGATGCTGAAATACTTTCTTCTGTCCCAGTTCAATGTCCAAATATAAAGCCCTTTAATGGGATTGTTCAAAATAAAAATTCTGCCTGCATTTACTCTCCCACACAGATTTATATACATATACACAGTCATGGTGATTTGGCCAAGTAAGACATGTTTCTGGATCAACATATTTTGTTGATCCTGGAACAACATTTCTGTCCGAAATTGTAGTCCTATACCTACCCCTAAACCTAACCCTACCCATAAGTTATCCCTTAAAATCAGAGGGAAAAGATAGGTGAATAACACTGATGTAGAAGCACCTAACCCTAGATGTAAGCCTAAACTTGACATAAACTGTAAACTTCTGATTGGTTGATTGGAATGTTGTTGTTGGAAGACGTTGATCAAGGAACATGTTGTACTTAGTGAAATCACATTCACCACATATACACCTAACCCTACCTGATAAACATTTTATTCCTAGTAAATACCCTTTAGCCACTTTATTTCCACTTTTCTAATATTTTCTTCATTTTTATTTGAAAATAAAGGCTACTCTGAGCTGATATGTGATGGGAAAAGGGAGAAGAATAAGTTTGGAAAAAGGCGGATTCCAACTTAAAAACTTACCGCTTTCTTTTGTAATTTTGTTTGGCCCAACCAGACATTGGTGGGCGGAGTTAGTGTAAATAGTCTTTGCCAACAAGGCGGGCACTTAGGCCCTGTTTCCACCTGATATTAAGATGTGTTCGATCGGATCACAAGTGGACGAGGGAGACACACCCGTTTACACCTGGTATTTTAATCCACTTTCAACCACTTCTGTCCTGATTTCTTCAAGGTTAGGGTCTATGGGTGGGTAAATGTATGGGTTTTTTAAGATCTTTCGACTTAATGGACAAAATAACGTTGCGCAATCTACATATGAACGCGCCCACGATGACGGAAAAACATACGGAGAGCAGCATCTTTTGTTTCTGCTCTGACAGCTCCAAGACCACGCTGAATGCTGTGAGTGTGTGTTAGAAACCAGTAATGGTGAGAGAACATTGTGCTTCTTGGTACGCTTTTCATCTTCAAACCAAACTTGGGTCTTTAACCGACAAAGTTTAAATCCCATCTTTCTAGCACGCTTTCCATAATGTTTATGCATCAGGTCAGTAGGTGGAGAGTAAGGCTCTTTTAATGGCTATTCAATCACATTCAACCACATGACCGTCTACACTGCGAAACCAATCCGGTGGAATGTGTTTTTGACTACCTCTGGAAGTGGTTGAAAGTGGACAAGCTCAAAACGTTTTACACCCTGTTTACACTTGTATTTAGAGTCCGATTGTGATCCGATCGACTAAAATGCATCTTAATACCAGGTGGAAACAGGCCCTTAGTGTAAACAGACACTCAATTCCATTTAATTGTGTGAAATGAATGCATTGTGACATACCAGGAAGCGTTCTGAAGTCTTCTATAGAAAACACATGCTCCTCAGTGGGCGGGGACGCTATTGACTTCAGCTCCTCCTTAAAATCATCATAGATCGGGTCACTTTGATTCACCACCCCTATAGCAAACATGGTGATATTGGCTGAATGAGCCTCTCTGACCGCATCTTCCAGCTTCACCGTGTCACGATGATCCGTCTGGCCATCCGTAATAACCACCGCCACTTTTTCCACACCAGGGCGAGCAAAGCGGAAGATCTCATTGGCCCTTCTGATGCCACTTCCTGTGTAAGTGCCCTCTCCAATATAGGGCATCCTGCGCACAACTTCTTTCACTTCTTCACGAGTTAAACTCTCTTGTATGCTTGCGACCACCAGGTTAATGTGGCTGTAGAGAACGACCCCTATACGCGTCACCTTCGGACTGACTGACACGCGGTCAATCAAGGTATTCACAAAGTCTTTAATGACTTCAAAGTTTTCCGGGCCGACGCTCTCAGAGCTGTCAATCACAAACACCAGCTCAAGAGGTTTTACTCTGCATATCTGGCCACAACCTGAGAATCCAGAATAAATCATCCACATCAGTTTTGTAATTCATCACAAAGCATTCAGATTTAGAAATAGATCTGCAATTTGATTACTTACCACAAATAGTTCTGATTAGTATGATTATTTCCTCTCTCTGCAAAATACATAAATCTTTTTACTGAGGTGCTCAATTTCCATATTAGGGTTATTACTCAGTATTATTTTAGTATAATTTATATAGTATGATGATATTAATATTTTAAATTTGTTTTTATATATGTACAGTTTTCACTTGAATTTCAATTTATCTCCTTTTATCTTTACATAATAATGAGTGTGTCTTTCTACTTAAAAATTTCACATTTCATTGAATGTGTTACTTGTCATTTCTTTGTAATTATTTGTGAAATTTAGTAGCAATTGGATAACTAAAATGAGCAGTATACACTGTGTGTAATATTGTATCCCACAATGCAACGCACTGTACTTGACCAAGTCATTTTTTACCAAAAATTAGGCTACAAATGCAAAAATTGGTTTTTATTTTCCAACAGTCACATGATGGTGAGGTCATGCAACAACAGCGTAACATATTGCAGTTTAAAACTGTCATTTCTTTAGGTGCAAAAACTTTTTACATTGGAATATGACAAGATAGAAAATGAATTCTTTCATCTGTGCACATACCGTGAGACCAGGTTCTCCTTTTGTTCCTGAATTACCCTGTGAATGTAAGAAGACGCAATGTTCAGTTTGTTAAATGTAGTTAATATAGAGATGTTGATTATAGTGTTGTCAGTGATCATAATGCTCAACGATTAAAAGTCTAGCATGAGGAGTTTTTCAACTAATCAAAATTTCCCTTCTCAGTTCTTCTCACCGGTGGTCCTGTAAGTCCTGGTTCTCCCGGGCTTCCTCTGTCCCCTTTGCGTCCTTGTGCTCCTGGTATCCCACGATCCCCCTACAAACAGAGCAATTACATCACATTTGTGGTCATGTTTTTTTCAAACATGACGTGGTGCGCCTTTTTTTTTCTTTTGTTTTGCATGCAAGTGTCATTTTTGGAGTTAAATTTTTTAGTTCTGTTTTGTGTTTGACAGAAGAAAAGTAATGCAGTTTGGAACAGCATGAGGGTGAGTGAATAATGACTTTTTTATTTTTGGGTGAATGATTCCTTTAATGCTAGCTGTACAAAATATGAATGCATGACAAAGGCTATAAGAGCCTCCTCACCTTCTGTCCCGGCAGACCCTCTCCAGGGAACCCTCTTGGCCCCTGTATACCCTGATATCCAGGATCACCCTGTACAAAACAGAGTAAAGTGCATGTGATTTAAACATTTCATACTGTATCCATACTGATTCCTGTTACCTTTGGTCCTTGTATGCCCTCTCCTGGTAATCCTGGAGGACCAGCTGGACCAGTCTGACCAATGGAGCCCTGCAGACCACAAAACACTTCTGAGCAAACCTGAACAGGGCTGTGTTTCCCAAAAGCATATATATATATATATATATATATATATATATATATATATATATATATATATATATATACAGTGCTCAGCGTAAATGAGTACACTCCCTTTGAAAAGTAATATTTTAAACAATATCTCAATGGACACAAAAACAATTTCCAAAATGTTGAAAAAAAGTTTAATATAAAATCTGTTTAACTTATAACATGAAAGTAAGGTAATAATATAACTTAGATTACACATTTTTCAGTTTTACTCAAATTAGGGTGATGCAAAAATGAGTACACCCCACTGAAAGTCTCTGGAGCAAAGCTAAATTTTAGACTACAAATGTAACAAGAATTCAACCACAGGTGAGTCTAATTATTCATTACACAGGTGTCCAGCAGACAGTTGACTATAAAAGGGTCTTAAAACCCCTTCCCATTTCATGCTGTCAGCAATGGCACGACATGGAAGAGAAATGTCACAAGAGAAAGAAAATAATTTCTTCACACCAGAAAGGTCGTCCACGGAAGTTAACACCTCGACAGGAGCGTCTACTGATGAGAAGGGTTGAAGAAAATCGTCATGCAAGTTCACACCAGTTATCTAAAGAAGTAGAAAACCAAATTGGGTTGACTATTTCCCATGACACAATACGACGTACACTGCAGAGGAATAGCATGCATGGGTGCCGTCTACGAAAGAAGCCTCTCCTAAAGCCCAGGCACAAAAAAGCCCGCCTAGAGTTTGCTAGGGCCCATGCTGACAAAGATGAAGACTACTCTATCCTCTGGAGTGATGAGACCAAGATAAATGTTTTTGGAAATGATGGCTTCAAAACTGTATGGTGTCGCAAAGGTGAGGAATACTAAAAAAATGCATGGTGCCTACAGTGAAACATGGTGGTGGCAGTGTCTTTATGTTGGGCTGCATGAGTGCTGCTGATGTCGGGGAGCTGCATTTTATTGATGGCATCATGAATTCACAGATGTACTGCTCTATACTGAAAGAGAAGATGCTACCATCACTCCATGCCCTTGGTCATCGAGCACTTTTCCAATATGACAATGATCCTAAACACACATCTAAGGCCACTGTTGGGTTTCTGAAGAAGAACAGGGTGAAAGTGATTCATTGGCTCCTGATCTGAACCCAATCGAACACCTATGGGGAATTCTGAAGAGACAAGTTGAGCATCACTCTCCATCCAGCATCCAGTCTCTAAAAGAGGTAATTCTTGAAGAATGGAAAAAGATAGATGTTGCAAAATGTTGCCAACTTGTTCATTTCATGCCTAGAAGACTTGGTGCTGTCATTAAAAGTCATGGAGGCCATACAAAGTACTAGATGTAGTAGTAGTTGTTGTTGTGGGGTGTACTCATTTTTGCATCACCCTAATTTGAGTAAAACTGAAAAATGTGTAATCTAAGTTATATTATTAACCTTACTTTCATGTTATAAGTTAAACAGATGTTATATTAAACTTTAGTCTTGTCAACATTTTGGAAATTGTTTTTGTGTTTATTGAGATATTGTTTAAAATGTTACTTTTCAAAGGGAGTGTACTCATTTACGCTGAGCACTGTATATATAATATCTATACACCATTCTTGTTTTGGGGGTCATCTCATTGTTGCCCGTATAGTGAACCTGTTGTTAATTTCATTAACACCAAAGCAGCTGAAACTGATTAACAAGCCCCTCTGCGAATTAACTGACCAGATCAATATCCAAGGAGTTTAACTGGCTTGATGCTATTCTCGGATTGTTCCTTTAATTTTTTTGAGCAGTGTATATTCATATTCCTTAAACATTCCTTCATGTTTATAGCAGTTATTTAAACAATTTTTTTTTTAGCGGTGGTTGAAAAGTTTGATAATTCATTTGAACCTATCTACAAAAACAAATCTAAATATAGCTGTACGGCAATTACGGGGCCAATCACAAAGAAGGCACAACAAGCCAGCCAACATTGCTGTAAGCATCAGACCTACTGCAACAGTGAGCAATTAAGACCTATTAAGATCATTTTAGGCAAAAGAGCTGAAAAATCACAAATGCTGTCAATAATAAAGATTTACTGGTTTTTTCACTTTCGACCAATAGGTGGTGCTGTGATCAAATTAATGAGGTATGGTCAGAGTGAGGTGACAATGACACTCGCAAAGTTTGGTGTCAATATGTCAAAGCATTGCAGAGATACAGCCTCAAGAGTCATTTTGGCATCAAGCCTCTACTTTGTTGATGTGGTATATGAATATGGTGACATCTATCAACAGAAACCCATAACTTCTTACCACCATGGTCTGAAGATGATACGATTCGATTTTGGTGAAAATTGGACCAACGGTCTAGGAGTAGTTCGAAAAAGTATGTTTTTAAAGAAAACCAAAATGGCCGAAAGGAAGTTTGGCTGACTATGGCAAAATTGGCATTAATGTTCTCAGCATGACCCACGGTATCTATTAAGACCAGTCTCATTACAATAGGACACATTTATATAAAGCTATTCGCATTTTTAAAAAATATTACAACATTTGACCACAAGGTGGTGCTGTCTCAACCATTTGAGAACCTTCAGAGCATGGAGACACATACTTAATTTGGAATGGTACACCAATGCTTTCATATAATATAGCATTTTATATCATAATATTGTACTGTAGTTAATGGCAATTTCATATTTTGTTTAATTATAGTGCCACCAAGAGGCACAATCACACTGCTTTTTTTATGTGTCCTCAGACTTTGTTTTGATTTTTTTCGCCAATTCCTGTAAAAATGTTGACATTTGGGCTGTGACATTTAGTTAACCAACTAAGGTTCTGCGTTTCCTACGCTGGTTTCGTCTCAATCGGACTAACGGTTTCGAAGATATTCGCAATTGTTTTTTAAGCGCTAAATCACCACGTCGCACAAATCATAAGGCAAAACCTAGCATGTTTGGTATCGTTGGACTTGGCAAGGATTCAGGAGTCTAAGGATATGACTCCCGTGAAAATAATTCAACCACATCAAAAGTTATAAGCATATAAAAAAATCTCCACTAGGTGTTGCTGGTCCAAAACTTCTCAGGCTCCTTCAGGGCATTGTGCTAATGACCCATACTGAGTTTCATAATGATACGCTAATGTGTTCATAAAATACAGCATTTTAGCACAAAAAAATGGCAGACGGCCAAAATGTACGATATGGGAAAATTGTACATTATTCAACGCCTTGAATCTAATGAGACCAAATGTATGATTTTTGGACAAATCTATCAGAAGTTATAAGCAAAAATCCCCGGACCAGTAGGTGGCGCTGCGCCGAAACGCTGCATGTTGCCTCGGGTCATGCTTGTGATGATAATTAACAAGTTGTCTGAAGATGATCTGGTTCAATTTTCATGAAAATTGGAGCAACGGCCTAGGAGGAGTTAGAAATAGTATGGGTTTTTAAAAAAAAAATTAAAATGGCGGGAAAATTCTCATGATGGAAAATGACGTCATAGGTTGCAATCGAATCAGCTTGAGGAAAAAAGAATTTTGTTTCTAGCCCTTATGCTTCAAAAGTTATTAGCATACACATGAGTGAAACTTTGGACAGGTGGTGGCGCTAGAGGTATTTAGAGACTCCAAATTTGCTATGGTGGCTTTTCACACTGCCCGCTATCTGTGTGCCAAATTTCACAACTTTCCTGCATACCGTTCTATGGGCTGCCATAGACTTAAATTGTGGAAGAATAATAATAAGAACACTAACGATTACACCTTCGGTGCTTGGCCCCTAATGACTCATCCAACAGTGTACTGTGACATCACTGTGTTGATTATGATATGTGTATATGCATTTAGTGTCAGCCTCAAACGTCACACCCACTGATCATTGGCTGAACGTCTGATGCATATGGCACATACAATAGGGAAACAATTTGGGAGTTTCGAAGTCGTCATCTGATGGTTGAATTCTTCAGTATTTCCGGGAAGTGTGTGTCGCGTTTTATAACATCCACCTGGAAACAAAGCCGTCTTGATGCCAAACCCCCTCATGGACGAAGAAAGCCATCATGTTTACAACTATGACAATGAGAACTTATTGGGATCAGCTAAATGTTAGATTTTCAGAAGTGTGTGAAGTTCACAGCACCATTGTTGTGCAATTGTTGCAATAAACTTGCATGATATTCTTGAACGAAATGGATGCTGGTCTATATAAATTTACATTTTCATGTACCTAAAAATTATGCTGAACAAAGCAAAATGTGATTGGTTGCTTTGCTTTACATGTCAGTCTGACGTCCTCTTGGGACTGCTATGGAATCTTATGCTATGATCTTCTACCGTAAGTCTGAAGGGCTGGCTATGTGAGACTAATATGTATTCTACATGCAATACATGTAGTTTGAAATATATTTCCCACCTTTGGGCCCACCTGCCCAAGACCTGGTGGTCCAGCAGGCCCTAGGGGACCTGGAGGGCCTCGATCCCCCTGAGACAGAAAATATCAATTAATCAAACGCTCTAATAGAATAATATTTTTTCAATTATTCAAATTTTTATATTTTCTGAAGAAAATGGGAGGGATGCAGTCAAATTACCTTTGGTCCAGGTAAACCAGTACCCTCTGGCCCAGTCTCTCCTGTAAGACCTGGTGGCCCCTATATATCACATGAGCAACACTTATGTAGTCTGTTATAATTCCATTTGGCATATTAAATTAAATACATTCTATACAAATGTAACTATGATTAGCATGAACAATGTTCTATTTACAGGTAGGCCGGGATAGCCTTCTCCCTTAAGCCCTGGTGGTCCAATGGGTCCTTGTAACCCCATTTCACCCTAAAGACAGACAAAATGGATTATTTCAATCATAAAAGCACAGTGTAGGTTTCTGCTGGGATGTCACTCTTACCTTCGGCCCTGCAATGCCTATCCCTGGTTCTCCAGCAGGTCCTGGTGGACCAAGTGGCCCTGGATCTCCCTACAGCAAGATGAACATGGCATGAGATCTCCTGATGTGGGTACACATATACATACAGTGGCTCCAAAAAAAAAAAATGAAGCTACATTAAAAATGTACCAATTAATCTTTATTCTCTTTTTTTTTTAAGCGAGAACTTAAAATGGATCCAGTAGGTAAGAAACTTTTTGTTTATTTTCATGAATTATTCAGTAATTGCAATTGTTTATTATTAAGTCAGTTTATGGGGTTACTTTCTGGGGTTAAACAATTGTCTAGGTGTTTTAATGTTTAATGCCTGACCATGTGTATGTCTATTGTAGGTCACAGTGATTTTGCCAAGTAAGGCATGTTCCTGAATCAACATCTTTTGTTGATCCTGGAACAACATTCCTGTCCAAAAATAGTACTAACCCAATCCCTACCCCTAAACCTAACCCTACCCATATCTTAATTCTACAATCAGAGGGAAATGATTGGTGAATAAAAATGATATAGAGGCCTCTAACCATGATTTTTACTTTTTATTTAATTTTATTTTACTGTTAAAGCTTGCGTTGAACCATTTCTTTAACGTACTTTAGCTCCTGGTATGCCTCTTCCTGGAGGCCCAGGAAGACCTGGTAGTCCATCATTCCCTGGTTTTCCCTATTTTAAATGAAAGAAACTGTTAGCAGCAGTGACCGAGACATTGGGGCTTTTCTTGACATAGTATTTTGTGTTTGTTAATATGAATGAATGAGTTGTTTTCACCTTTGTCCCTATTGGCCCAACTGGTCCCATTGGTCCTGGTCGGCCTCTGGAGCCCCTCTCCCCCATATCCCCCTATTGAAGGAAGATACAACCCTCTGGTACTGTTTATTTGGGAGTCACACTTGTGTTGTTCATGGTCAAAAGTGACCGAACACCTGAAATCAAGTCTCTGAACTGGTTCAAGGAACGAAAACAAAAACTGAAATTTTAAACTGCAAATTCATAAGTCAACACCATTGCTGAGTATTTTCTCCTTAAAACGGCAGTGAACCAAAGACACGGTTTGAAACTGACTGTCACAAACTACCTTGTATCTAATCACATCAACCTGCTAGCGGTCTTTAGCATATCATTACTATGCTGTGAAGATGGGTGTCTTGAGAAGCCAGGTTATCCCGGTATATTTTTCTGTTGATATGAAAAATCGGGTACTTTTAGCAATATAGCGGGTGAATTATGTATATGATGTATATTATGTTATGATTGTAGAATTTGAGGGCGAACCAGACTGAAAATGAATCTTCCAGATGATTCATTCAAACATAATTCTATACAAAAACAAAAAACAAAAAAACACTCCAGACCCCAAATCAACAATCTAGGACCATAAATGAAGTGGGCTCCAGCCAGTCTGAGCTAACTAATGAACCCCCCCAGCTAAGTACTTCATGGCTTTGCAAGCTTTAAAGAGATGATCCTAGCTAAAAGGAAGAACATTGTAAACGTTAGACTGTTTGTAAAAGACACATTGGTTTGGAGAGGGCACAGCTTGAGCCCCACAAAGATAAGGCCAGAGGTTGTTTGATCCCCAAAACATAGATGCAAAACAGACCTTCTTCTTCTGAGTGACCTTTGAGTGACACAGAGTGGAAATCCACAGGAAAACCCACAGTTTTAACATATAAACTGCATCAAACCATTCAAAAAGGATGGTAGACAGACTTATAATCAAACACCCTTCTACTGCATAATTCTATATCATGTCTACAACCTATATATAGGTGAGCATTATGCTTAGATCACTCACCACTCATGTAATTGTTATAACTTTTGAATGGTTGATTGGAAGCGTGTCTTGTTTACTATGTGCGTGATAACACAAAGGATGGCAAAGACGATACCTAATTGGTTAGAAGCTCTCAAAGAGGCTGGACAGACCCCTGAGTTTAAAATCTCAGGACACAAACAAAACTTTGGACAGAGTTGGAGACAGCGTTAGATCAAGATTGGAGAAAATGAGTTAATTTCATTCAAGCTGTAATGACTGCGACAAATCAGTCACAGTTATTTGTTATATTTAACAAATAATCTTTAAAACTCACTCTGGGGTCTGTAGACCCATCCCCCAAAAGACCAACTTGGGCAAGAAGGGCCTCAGTGACCATGGACACCAACTGATAAGACGTTTACTGCTCTAAAGCAGAGGCCATAAGAAAAACCCATAGCCCTTAAAAAAAAGACTTTCCTGCATTAATTTATAGATTAACTATTCTATAAATGAACATGCATCTCAGGACATTGTGTGTATGATTATAACTGTCTTGTATAGTGTATCTTGCAATGGCTTCAACAGCTAAGGCATTTGCAAGTATCGTACATTTGAACACTAAACAGCGATTTAGTATTAAGTTGTGAACCACTTTATTAACAAAAGTGCTTTATAGTGAGAAATGATGGTTCTTCCAGCTGGTTAAATTACTTTTTTCATAGCTCCATTCCTCTGTTATGCTACAGTTCCATTCACTTCCACTTTCTTATTTCCTATGCATGCGTGATTTGTGTGTATGTGTGTTTAGTTTAGTTATGTGTTAGTGATTTAGTTGAATAAAACTTTTGTGTACATTCTTGTGAGTTGATTCTGATCTGCTTACAAACCATTGTCAATTTAATGATTTGATCACAGCTACATGTTAAGAAAGCGTTATTTTTCTGTGGCCACGAAAAATATCCTTTCTGACGACGATCAATACTGAGTGTTCACTGGCCGAACAGATTAATTGATTGTAATATTAATTCAGCTACATGAAGTTAATTTCTTTTAACTGATCCAAATATTTATAGATAATTATAACGAGTTATGATTAATTATTCATATTTCCCTTTTGAGCCAATTTGTTACATTTATGGTGGAGAATGCGGGGATCGTTTTAAACGTTGGTTGCAAGCAGACCTAGTAATGAATCAACCCAGAAATCAAATATTCAGACATCATCAAAACATGGAGCAGAGGAGATGGACCCGCCGGCTGCCCCAAATGCTACAGAGAACTCATCCCATCTATTAAACTGCCTGGAGTGACTCAAGGAAGGGACTCAGGAGGCATGCTTTTTTGGTACAGATCAAATCTTGCCCATGCCATCAAAGTAGCTAAAACAAGACAATTCTATACATGGTTAGAAATTGACAGGACAGTCACCGCAACAGAAGAAAACATCTTCCTGTGTGCCACTTATATCCCTCCGGTGCGAAAGAGAACTCGATTCTGGCGTGCACGATACTAGCGCGCGTCTTTCTGTGCATTGTGTGTCTGTCGGGACATTCACAGACAGTGCGTTCTCATTAGTTTTGTCACGCTTAAATGGTTTAAAAGCATTTGGATGAAGAAGAGCGTGATCATATAATGTAATGAAGGATGACAGAAAAAATGGATATAACGTTAATTATTTTTAATGCGTTAAACAGAAAAAAATCAATTGTGTTAACGTTGACAGCACTGATATAACCGATGTGTTTATGTGAATACGAGGCAAGACATATATAGTGACAATATTTTCATGTATATTTGACCATAAACGCAACAAGCCATGAAAAAGAGGCGGCTCTATGTGTACGGACTGGGAATGAAGCAAGGGAATGAAATCACACGCATTCGCCGCCGAGATTCAGACAAACCTCTCTTACGATTCACTTTTTTATTATAAATTTGTGTGTGTTATTTTTTGTTATTGGAGACATCAGAGATTGATGGTACATAACAAATGATTTTTGTTTTTTTTACACATTTTAGCAATTTAAAAATGTTTGAAGGAGTTTTTACATGGAACCCCTGCTCTCGCCAGACGGCACCCTGGTTGGGAAAAGCTGATCTAGACCTCCTGCACAACTGTCAGTCATGGGCCCTGTCAGTTAACCCAAAAATACAAAAATAATGATATTCCGAAAAAGACCCAGCTGGCAAGACCAACATCATAGCTTTAAATTAGACAACATGCTCCTCGAACACATGCAGAACTACACTTACCTTGGCATAAATATTAGCAACACAGGAAAAACCAAAGAGTTCACTAAATAAGACAAACACCCAAATAGAGACTCTGCAGACCAAACTATGCAAAGTTTTGGTACGAGTACAACCCCAAATAATGCCTCTATGGGGAATGCCTTGGGGAATGTGTATTTTGTACAACATTTGTAACTGCTTTTTATCACTTAAAGAAGCACCACAATTTTAAAATTGTGTCTTCTGTTAGTTACATAGTGACCACTGAACAGACATTTAGAAGTGTATTTTAAAATGCAAAGTATTGAAAATAATAATAAAAAAAATAAATAAATCAAACTCTGTAAACGCTTGCATTTTTCAGCCTTCACGCCCACTTGAACACTTGAGCCAAATACAGGAAATACATAATGTAGACAAGTGGTCAAGTGCAAGGACCGCAAGTGTGAGTATTTGGACAGGGCACAAATTCTCTGTATTTTCGTATTTTTGCCTATTTTCAATTCATTTCCTATGACGGTCATTTTTGACAGCGAACAAAACGAGTGTGACTATTTTTTTATTAAGATCATCATTTTTCGAATCAAGTCCACTAATTTACTTATTTATTTATTTATTTTGTGGTCACATAGCCATTGCTGCAAAAGTCGATTTGTAAAATTTAAAAACACTTTATTTTTTGGTCTAAAATGACTGAACAACACCAGAGGGTTAATACATACTGTTCTATATATTTTTAATATAATAATTTTAGTAGGCGTGACACCTTCTCTCCTGGTAGGCCTCTTCCAGGAGGTCCGTCTTGTCCTTTGGGCCCTGGTAGGCCTATATCACCCTAAAATAAACAAGATATCATGCAGTATATTATAAGATATGTCAAGTTTTGAATGCAAAGTTATACATCACTAACATGCTATTAAGAGCACCTTTGGTCCCATGGCTCCATCTTCTCCTGGTTCACCTTGTTCACCTGGTAAACCTTGGAATCCAGGTTCACCCTACGGCATCAACCCATAAACACAACTCTGATTTCATTATTTGATACTTTATTCTGTTCTTTCAGGTCATATCATAAAAGTTTAATTGAAACAACAACCTACTTTGGGTCCTGGTTCTCCAATTCCTCTTTCTCCAGTGGCCCCTGGATCTCCATGGAGACCCTGTTCTCCCTGAGAGCAAAAAAAAAAAACAAACAAAAAAAAAACACAGTGGGTCATTTATAAAATATTGCGCAGAAACCGTCCTAAATTTGATCTAAGATGTGCGTACGTGTGATTCATAGAATGAACATACACACAAAAAACGAGATTACGACTCTCTTTCAGATGTGAAATCTGTAAATCGCAAACGATCTTGAACTTGCATGCAGCTGAATGGTTTCAGTTCTCCGCATTGTAAACGACACCTAATTAATGTCATTTACATATAAAAGATCACCAGTCATCGTCCAAATCCTTGGCGAGCTGCAAGAATAGCTTAGATTTCCAAAAACCTGCAGTAATCTGACCAGGAAAAGTGTGTATGTCTGCTTAGACCCTGACCTGAAGCACTTTTCCACGTCAAAGACCGTTTTTATAAATATGAGTGTTGGCGTGGATTTAAGCGTACATACACTCTAAGATCAAATCTGTGCGTACGCACGCTTTGTAAATGAGGTCCAGTGTCTATATATCATTCATAAGTTTGCGATTGGTAAGATTTTTGTTGTTGTTGACAGAAGTCTCTTCTGCTCACCAAGGCTGCATTTATTTGATTGAAAATACAGTAAAAATGGTAATAATAATTTTTTTTTTAAAGAACGGTTTTCTATTTAAATATATTTTAAAATGTAATTTATTCCTGTGATTCAATGCTGAATTTTCAGCATCATTACTCCAGTCTTTAGAGTCATTCTAATCATTCTAATATGCTGATTTGCTGCTCAAGAAACATTTCTTATTATTATCAATGTTGAAAACAGTTGTGTTGCTTCATATTTTTTGTAAAACTCATTAAATTTTTTTTAGGATTCTTTTTAGAATAAAAAAAAAAACAGCATTTATTTGAAATAGAATTTTTGTAACAATGTAAATGTCTTTACTCTCACTTTTGATCAATTTAATGCATCCTTGCTGAATAAAACTATCAGTTTCTTTAAAACAAAAATATTGTATAGAAGTGTAGTTTTACCTTTGGACCCATGAGTCCTATCCCAGGATTCCCTCTCTGACCAGGAGGACCAGCTGGTCCCTGATTCCCCTTTAGATATTAAGATGAAGGCGACAATTGAATGTTTCCAGTTGTTTCAAAAAGTAATAGCACACTCCTCAACACGCTGCATGATTTGAGGAATCATATTGTATATGAATATAGCACAAACAGTGTTTATTACTTAGGGTTAGGGATTTGTTGAAATCACTAACACTATAAGCATGTATTGAGAACATGAAGCTTGCCTTAACTAGCACCACTAGTACAGAAATATTTGTATAAAAATGCTAAACCACAAAAATAACATAAAATACTTTCTCTCCTTGAATTCCCCTGCCAGGCATTCCTACTAGTCCAGGTGATCCAGGAGGTCCTGCGTTGCCCTAAAAGGATAGATATAGGGGCTAAATTTAATGCAAAACGGCCATTCATACGGCCATCTAAAATCTCATCTCACACAACTGCAACATACCTTTTCACCTTTGACTCCATAACCTGGGGGTCCACGTCCACCAGTAGGGCCGACATAGCCACGGTCACCCTAAGACACAAACACAAAACAGATTAAAAAGTGATATTTCAATGTCCACACAACCATTAAAGGGAAAGAATAACAGAAAGTTGTGCATTGATTTTAGATGATTTTCAGTGTGCGCTCTTAAAAATAAAGGTTCTTTATTGGAGTCTAAGTTTACATGAAGAACCTTTAATATCCATGGAATCTTTCCTTTTACCAAAAGTCCGTTATAGTGAAAAAAAGGTTCTTTAGATTCCTGGAGGCCCCCCAACACTGCACATTTTCCATGTCTCCTTTGTCTGACACACCCATTTCTGGTCTTGGAGTCTCTGCTAATGAGCTGATGACCTGATTCAGGTGTGCTTGATTAAGGAGACATGCAAAATGTGCAGTGTTGGGTGGCCTCCAGGAATGTGGATGGAAACCACTGCTTTAGATTATTAAAATGTTCTTCACGCTAAGGAAAATGGTTCTTTTAAGAACTGTTCTCTGAAAGGTTTTATGAGGAACCCAAAATGGTTCTTCTATGGCATCATGTGAAAATGAACCTTTATTTGGAACCTTTACATTTAAGAGTGTATATTTTATTGACTTAACTACTTTTATTCACTTTCACAGTATCGAAAAGAGCAGGACAGGACATCCTGCTAAACATCTCCATTTGTTTTTCACAGAAGAAAAAATGATGGGTTTGGAACAATGAGAGTAAATTTCATATGTTTTCTATCAAAAAAGAAAAGAGAGCCCATTGAAAACTGTGTCTGCTCACCTTTTGACCAGGAAGTCCCTCGCCTGGAGCTCCTGGGTTCCCCCGTGATCCTGGTAAGCCTGGAGGACCCTTCATTGATGCATGTATCATTATCTCATTATCTATAGATGCATGTTTTAAAGTCATACAAGAGGCTAAAACAGTAACAGTAAAAGATGGCTGCCTCGGTTTTGAGCTCTGCAGTACTTTTACTAGTTTTGTTTGTCCTGTTTTAAGTAACTTTTTTCCGATTAGCTTCACTAGGAATTAACTCCTAGACATCAGAAACAGCACATCAAACCACTTTTAGCCGACTTTTGAGCATTCAGACTTTTTACTGGACGTTCACAGAAACCTGGTTGAATGGAGCCATTCTGGACAGTGAGTTACATCTAACGGTCTTCCAGCTGTTCAGAGCGGATCGCGTTGCCGACTTATCCGGGAAAATGAGAGGTGGTGAATTATGTTTTTATATCAACAAAGGCTGGTGTACAGATGTGACAGTGTTAAAGAAGTGTAAGTTAGTTACTCTGCTGAAGGCAAACTTGAAGAACCCAAGTGCAGTTTTATTTACAACAAAAATAAACAAATTAAGACTTGGCTTGACTGGGCTTGGTACAAAACTAAAGCACGGAACTCACCAACATTGGTTACATGGACAATACTTGACAAAGAACAAGGCAAACATGAGAGATTAAATGCACAAGGACTAATCACTAGACGAGACACCTATTCACACTCAATCAATGAACCAATGAAAACATAACACACGAAAACAAGGGAATCACATGACATGATCACACGGGGACAAAAGAACACATGATAACATGAAGCACATGGCAAACCAAGGTTGTGGAGCATGGGCGGAACCTGGACCGTGGAGCATGGGTTGACCTGCCAAGCTAGGACACCTCCAGGGCGGCACTGGCAGTTCAGGGAGCCATGTTGGTGCAGGCAGTTCAGGGCGCCATGGAGGTGCAGGTAGTTCAAGGGACCATGGCATTGTAGGTAGCTCAGGGGCCCAGAGAGGCACGGCCTCCATGGCCCTAGCAGGGTATCTATAGCCCCCCTCCCCTCCCAAATGTTCTTGGGAGAAGCTATGGGGTTGTGAACTGGAGCAGGTTCATGGGCTGAGGCAGTCACTGGTCAGGGGCTAGAGCCCTCTCTGGACACTGGTCAGGGGCTGGAGCCATCTCTGGATGCTGGTCTGGGGCTGGAGCCATCTCTGGTCGCTGGTCAGGGACTGGAGCCTCACTGGACTCTGGTCAGGGGCTGGAGAGGATGCATGCGTGGCCCAAACACACATGATAGCCGTGGCCATAATAGTCAGTGCTGCACAATCTGGAGACTCTGGCGTGGTGGCCGTCTCGGCTGAAGCCTCTGGCATGGCGGCCATCTTGGCAAGAGGCTCTGGTGTGGTGGCCGCGATGTAACGAAGCTCAGGCTTGGCAGGCCTGGCGTGAAGAGACTCAAACTTGGCAGGCATGAAGTGAAGAGATTCAGACTTGGCAAGTGTGACGTGAAGAGACTCTGGCTGGGCAGGCATGACGTGAACAGTCTCTGGCTAGGCAGGCATGACATGGAGAGACTCTGGCTTGGCGGCCATGACGTGAAGAAACTCTGGCTTGGTAGACATAATGTGAACAGGCACTGACCTGGCTGGCATGATGTGAACAGGCTCTGGCTTGGTAGGCATGACGTGAAGAAACTCTGGCTTGGTAGACATAATGTGAACATGCACTGACCTGGCTGGCATGACGTGAACAGGCTCTGGCTTGGTAGGCATGACGTGAAGAAACTCTGGCTTGGCAGGCATAACATGAAGAGGCTCAGGCATGGCGTGAATAAATCCCGACATGACAGTCAGGACATGAAAACACTCTGGTGTGATGGGTACTGTGGGATTGCGGGGCTCCTTGATGATGAGCCGCTCAACATAAGGTCCAAGTCAATATACTCCTCAAGGGTTTCTGAGCTGTTACTGTCAGGCATTAGATAACTCAAAAACTCATTAAGTCCACTGAGGAAAATGTCTTTGAGGGCAGCATCATTAAAGCCTGCCTGGAAACAGAGTCCACAAAAGTCCTCAACACACTCCCCAATGGTATGATTACCTTGTCGAAGCTGCAAGAGGCAAACTGCTGGGTTCATTGTTTTGGTCAACTATTCTGTAAGTTAGTTAGTCCACTGGAGGCAAGCTTGAAGAACTCAAGTGCAGTTTCATTTACAACAAACATAAACAAAATACAAAACAACGAAAGACTTCACTTGGCTTGACTTGACTTGGTACAAAACTAAAACACGGAACTCACCAACAGTGGTTACACAGACAACAATTGACAAAGAACAAGGCAAACATAAAATGCTAAATTTGGCTAAAATGCACAAGGACTAATCACTAGACAAGAGACACCTGTGCACACTCAACCAATGAACCAATGAAAACATAACACATGAGAACACGGGAATTACATGACATGATCACATGGGGACAAAGGAACACATGATAACAGGGAGTACATGGCAAACATAGCAATGGAAAAATAAACTTGAAAATAAACCATGGAACATGAACATGATACCAAAACAAGACATGACAAGATGATGTGCTCAAATGCCAACTTGTATCCGATGCACACTTTTGCACACTTTTTAAATTGCATCGCATCGTTAACTTTTCTGCCAATGCACTGATGCGAATCTGTGAATCTTACCATCTCTAATATGTATGTATATATGTGTAAGTGCTGTTGTGTAGATGTTCTGTGCATTTGGTTTATAATTAATTTATAATTAAATCCATAATTTCATGTATTCATCTATTTGGTACGATATAAATGTAAATGTGATGTAATGTGATGTAAATTCATTTGTGGCTCCTTAAAACATAAGGCATGAGAATGCGTCACTTTAGTGGAAATTACGAATTACTGAGTCGCCCCCCAATTATAAGTGGATGCCTCACGAGGCTTTGCTATGTTACATTTGAGTTTAAAATCAGTGATGTCTTAAGTCAACGGACAGTACAGAGGATTTTTAAAAAGTAAGGTCTGATGACGTCACAGAGCTAAGAGGGTGCATGGAGACCTAGCTCTCGCTTATTTCGACACCTTTCAAATTTTATCTCGACAAAACGCTGAGTTTCTGACATAGAAGACAACGCAACATCAATGGAAAACAAAGAAACAGAAAAGTTAATGTGGGTGCTGTCCGAAAACGACTTGAGAACAGGTCAAGGAGAGAAAATGTAAGAATTGTGGGGCTAAAGGAGGGATTCGAAGGCTCTCAACCCACTACATTTTTTTGCGTCATGGCTACCAAAGGTGCTAGAGCTTGACACAATGAAAAGACACTTCAAAATTGACCGCGCACACAGAAGCCTCGGTCCAAAGAGGGGTGACAGACTGAGACCAGTGCTCATTAACACAATTTCACCAACAAGCAACGCATACTGTCTATTATTAAGACCAAGCGCTATCTAGAAGTGGGTTGACAGATAGTATTCATTCAGCAGGACTTCTGCTCTGCTGTAAAAGAGAAACATCGGAGCTTCAACAAAATCTGCAAGGATCTGATTCAATGTGGCACTCGTTTCACTATGCGATTCCTAGCCGTGCTCTGATAGCCGTTTTTTTTTTTGTTGTTGTCCTTTTTACATTGTTGACTTACTTTGCTATTATCTCAGAGACATTATGGTTTTCTTTCTGTATGTTTAATTTTAAATTGTTAAAATTATACTTTGTGTTCTCAACGCCTATCATGCCCTCTTTGAAGCCAAATAGTAGTTGCCTCTTATCAAACTATTCTTATCCTTTATTGGGGTAGGTCATGAGTGATATTAAGATTGTGTCATTAAACGTCAAAGGGGTTAACCGTGTGATTAAGAGACAAAAAATAATTTCTTATCTTAAAAGGGAACAAGCTCAGATTGCTTTTTTACAGGAAACCCATTTGACCGAGACAGAACACATGAAGCTCAGATGAGGATGGGTTAGTTAGGTTTTCAGTTCTTCTTTTAATACTCACAGTAGGGTGAAAACTTTTGAACAAGATGAAGATGTCCAAATCTGTCTTATTTTGTTTAAATATCAATTTTTTTCATTTAGTACTGCCTATTGGAAGCTACAGAAGATACTCACATGTTTCCCGGAAGACAAATTAAGTAAAATTTATCTTGATGTTCAAATTCAAAAAGTTTTCACCCCCCGGGTCTTAATGCATCGTGTTTTCTTCTGGAGCATCAGTGAATGTTTGAACCTTTTTTAACAGTTGTGTTTGAGTCCCTCAGTCGTCCTTTAGTGTGAAAAGATGGATCTCAAAATCACACAGTCACTGCTGGAAAGGGTTCAAATATGCAAAAGATGCACACATTTTGCATGATCCCTCTTATTTTGTTAAAATAATTAACATTTTGCAGATTCTGCAAGGGGTATGTAAACTTTTGAGCACAACTGTATGTGTGTGTATATATGTATGTAAATGTAAATATGTATATGTGTGTGCATATATATTTATATTTGATTTTATTTATTTTTCTTAGTTAATAAGTGAAATTCAAAAAAAAAGGAAAAGAAAGAAAAACTAGGATCAAGGATCTTTTTTCATAACAAGCAGCCAATGAGATATTTGTTTCGCTTGTTTAATGTATTGAAAGCATCATTTTGTATCTCTTTTCCTTTAAGATTATGTATTGTATAATCTGTTGATGTGTTTGTACTATGTTCATTTATGAATACAGTTCTCACAGCGTAAACAAGACGAGCTTAAGAATTAAATGCCTGTTTCAAGGAACTGACCTGTGCCTGTGTTGTGAAATGAGCTACAATATGTATGTATGTACCCAGAGCTCCTGAAAAACCACAACAAATTCAATGTGTGTTTGCGCACACTTGGCGAATAAAGCTCATTCATTCATTCTGATTCAGGCTGTTTATACTTACAGGTAGACCTGGCTGACCTATGCCAACCTCACCTCGAAGACCTGGTCTTCCTGGGTTTCCTTTGTCACCCTAAAACAATCACACCTCAAATAACTTTAAAATGAAATAAAATACACCACATGTAGGAGTTTACATTGTGATGGACAAGAACATCAACATACTAAAACCTCTGGAACAAGAAAGTACCTAATTGTAACTTATTTTGGCTATTAATTAAAGCCTACAGATCACAGCATCCAATGGCAATAGAAAAGAAAAAAACACAAATGAGATCTCTTTTATATTTCGCAGAAATGAGATTAAACGAAAGCAAATTACTTTAATTTTCCTCTGAAAACACTGACACCAGTAATCTCACAAGGTCTCCTCAAATCTGTGCCAAGACACTGAAGTCTTCAGTCAAATGTAAGAGATCTTAAATTAAATTAAAACATTTCTCTTTAAAGTCTAAATCTTACTTTATTATAAAAATCACCTCATTTGTTGCCATTTTTATTTCTCCTCTAATTTTAGAAGAAACATCCAAAACTTAAAGTCTAAAATTAAATGTTGATACTTGAATAAAATATAAGTGAGAACCCAATTAAGTCTCCTGAGCTATGAAAGAGCAACATCTGAGCAATAAAATGCTTTTCAGCATTACTGTATAGAACGGTAATGTCAGTAAATGTTTACACTACTGTTCAAAAGTTTGGGGTCAGTAAGATTTTTATAAAACATTTTTAACAATCTCTTCTGCTCACCAAGGCCGCATTTATTTGGTCAAAAATACAGTAAAAACAATAATATTGTGAAATATTATTACAATTTAAAATAACTATTTTTAAGTTGAGTATATTTTAAAATGCAATTTATTCCTGTGATCAAAGCTGAATTTTCAGCATCATTACTCCGGTCTTCAGTGTCACATGATCCTTCAGAAATTACGTCCTTCAGATTTGATGCTCAAGAAACATTTCTGATTATTATCAATGTTGAAAACAGTTGTGCTGCTTAATATTTTTGTGGAAACTGATGCATTTATTTTTTTAGGATTCTTTAAAGAAAAGAAAGTTCAGAAGAACAGCATTTACTTGAAATAGAAATCCTTTGTAACATTATAAATGTCTTTACTGTTCCTTTTGATCATTTTAATGTGTCCTTGCTGAATAAAAGTTTACTGTTTACAGTTTACTGACCCTGCACTTTTGAACAGTAGTATATGTTTTTACTGATTTAAATATATATTTTTTATTTAATATGAACTGAGAGAAGTCCTGTTGAGAACAACCAGCTGAAAAGTTTACCTTTGGACCAGGGAATCCAATTCCAATATCTCCCGGTGGGCCAGATGCACCAACTGGCCCTCGATCCCCCTAGGAACAACCCGGAGGTCAGTGATTCATTTGGACATCATCTCCACATAAATTTAAAGTTCACATAAATTTAAAGCTGACATATTTGCTTCTAAATGCCGTAAACCTCAGTCATCTTTGATATATGTCACATTGCAACTTTTTTTGTAGCATTAACAACATCCTACTATTAGAGTGAGGTATGGTGAAAGGGTTCAGTACACATTTGGATTACCCAATGCATTCTCTCATGTATGTTCCAAATGACATTTACAGAGCATAAAGGCACCCTTTGTGTCTGGCAGTTTAGGGTTTTTTTTTTCTTTTTTCTATTATATTTGTCAGATTTTGAAGGCACTCTTTATTAAAACTGACCAAACCTTAGAGGCAAAATCTGCATTTAAACATGGAAAGAGTTACAGATGTTTCACTGGCAAAGAAATGGAAGATATGTTCATACTTTGGGTCCTGCTTGACCCTCATGCCCCTGGTCTCCTGGAGGCCCTTTCAGACCCTGGTAAAATAATGAAGAAATATATTAAAATTAGTCTTGCATTCTCATGAATTCATTTTTTTCTTTCTATCTATCTATCTATCTATCTATCTATCTATCTATCTATCTATCTATCTATCTATCTATCTATCTATCTATCTATCTATCTATCACGTTCAGTTCTGTTAAGTTTCAGTTTTCATGGACTTTCAGTTTGTTTTCATTTGTCACGTTCCTTTGTTTAGTTTCCCGCCACTTGTCTGTCTCCTTGGTTACCATCATTATTAGTTCCTATGTTTCAGCTGTGTTTTATTAATTATCCTCATTTGTGTTTGCTTTAGAAGTTGTGTGTGTTACGTTTAGTTGTGTTATCTTTTACCTGCCTGCCTCCCTAGAGTATTATAATTAAACTTGGAGTGTTTTTGAACTGGATCCGTCTGTCTTCGTCTTCCTTCCTGAACACGAGTGTGACAGATGATCGGACTGGGCCAAATGGATGATAGGGCTAAGTTTATCATCCTAGCTCAGGAGAGCCCTGATTATTTTTCTTTTATAAAGAATTTTTATTTTTTGGCCAGCAACTGCCTTCTGGATGACGAAACACTTAAGACCCTGTTCTGGATCGGGGCGAACTTCCACAAGCACATCCACCTACCAGACACCACCAGACTGAGTTGGAGGGAGGCAGTCGTGAGGTGTCTGGAGAGTGTACGGCCCCGATCCAGAACCCGGCCAGACCCAGAGCCCAGTCCGCCACCACCCCAATCGATGACTCCTGAGCACCCCACAGACTGGAAGCTTCCACCTGCCGCGATGACTGAGCCTATGCACAAGGATGTGAAGGCGGAGCACAACATCGCCCTGGAACCGAAGCCCCACAGTGAGTCTGACCAGGGGTTTGAGCAGGCGACACTGTCCATTGCCATGGGAGTCAAGTCAAGTCACCTTTATTTATATAGCGCTTTTTACAATGTAGATTGTGTCAAAGCAGCTTTACATTGATAACTGGTACATTATTTTGGCTGCACAGCAGCTCTTAAAGAATAGTGTCAATGCAGGCAGATCAAAGCACTGTTGAATATTGAATGTCAATTTTCAAGTGTCCCCAACTAAGCAAGCCAAAGGCGACAGCGGCAAGGAACCCAAACTCCAACAGTTGACATCAGGTGGCAAACAGGTGTTAAAATGGAGAAAAAAACCTTGGGAGAAACCAGGCTTAGTCGGGGGGGCCAGTTCTCCTCTGGCAAACAGTGCTTTGTTACGACTCAGGCTGCTATCATAAGTCAGGTAGGATCGCAACATTCAAAGTATTTAATTCAGTTCCATCCAGCTGAGGATCGTATTCATCACGCCGGTATGGACGATTGTTGAGGAGCTGCGCCACTAATAATATTAATAAACTTAATAAACCGCTTTGGCAAGCTCCCTCAGGCTCCACCTCCGTCCTCGGTCACACCAGCTCGCCCTCTGCTCTCCAGATCTCCACTTCCACCTCAGGGGGTCATCGCTGAGGCTCTATCTATCTATCTATCTATCTATCTATCTATCTATCTACCAACCATCAGGAACACTCTATTTTTTGTTGGGTTTTGTGCCACTCTCCTTTCTCAGACCTCCGCCAAGCCTGCCATCCATTAATCATCATCTCCCATCAGTCCCACCGTGTCACCACATCCTCCTCTCAGTGGCAAGGTTACCCCGTGGACCTGCTGGAAGCCTACTCCTCCTGGGCGATATGAGCCCGTGGCTCCGCCTCCAGCCTCGCTTCGCTTAGTCCCACCTTGACCTGTCGACCTGCCTCCTGCCTCCTGTCTCCTGCACCTATGCTCCTTCCTCCCTCGACTTCAGCGTCGACCATCTATCTATCTATCTAATTGATTTTGTATTCCAGTTTTTTGTTTTTTTGTAGTCTTTGTACTTTTATGTTTTTTTTTTTTTTTTTGTGTAAAGTGCCTTGAGAAGCTGCTTTAAAGGTACTATATAAAATAAAGTTTATTAATATTATTTTATCTCATATTTTTATTTTATAAGTTAAAAGTAAAAAAAATGTTTTTGTTCACAGATAATGTTTTTCAATAGTGCATCAAAAATAGCATTATAGTGCTGCTTTATAAATGTTTTTTTTTTTTTGTGTTCATAGTAATATCATTGTATGTATGGATAAAATACACAATTATCATTTGTTTAAAAAATAACATTCTACAGGCTAAGATGAGTAAAAGTGCCCAAATATTGATGATGTGTATTTATACATAAATTCACGAAAAAAGTATAATATAAATTAAATCTGTAAGTCTGTATGAGCTCCATGTATAAATGTATTAATTAATAAAATAATTAATTTGAGGAATTTTTAAGAATTTATTTTTTCCAAACATTTTCTTAAAGGTGTTTTATTTTCTTGTTTTCTTGAGCTTTTTGTGTGTGTGAAAATCTAATGAGATTAATAAATGATTAACTCATGTAAATTGATTCACAGAATCAAATGAAATAATCAGTTATTAAATAATTATCATTATCAAGTGATAAAGAATACAAATACAGTTATTGTTATGCATCATGAATTCAGCTGAAACGTGAAATGTAGCATATAATATGTCATGTAAAGAGGTATACTGTGCCTGCTCTCCTCTTGGGCCCCTCGGCCCTGGAGGCCCTTCAGTGCCCTGTGAAATGAAACATAAAATTTAATCAATCATATGTGAAAAATTTCAGAACAATAGTAAATCGAACAGGAGAGAAGACTTACCTTATGTCCGTTTTGCCCTGGTGGTCCACAATTACCTTTATCCCCCTAAAACATGACTTAAGACTTTAGTTATTGTATTGTGGAATAGAATGTGTGAGAACAGTGACAGTAGTATTAATGGTGGTTGCTATGTGGTTGCTAGGTATTCTGAGTACTCTGTCCAGTCAAGCCACAAGTACACTCTTAAAATATAGGTTCAAAAAAGAAGTTTTCACAGTGATGCCATAGAAGAAGGCTTCCCCAAATAACCTTTCAGTGAACAGTTCTTAAAGGAAACTTTTTTTCTTAGTGGGAAGAACTAAGATAAAATATATATAAAATCTTAATAATCTAAAGGAACCTTTTTCCACTATAAAGAACCTTTTAATGGAAATGGTTCCATGGATGTTAAAGGTTCTTCATGGAACTATCAAAGAACCTTTATTTTTAAGAGTGCATGCTAACATTGGGTTTTCGTTAATATTAATATGCATACTATTGATTTTGTTTGTGTGAGTATATACAGATATATATATATATATACCGTTTGTATTACTCCGCTTGAAGTGACTGTCATGGCGGCTGAGCAAATTCACTGTATTTTTTACAAATACTACACTTGTTGTAGCATGAACTGTGAGCATGAAAGAGTTTTTTTAGGCGAGAATGTAGTTGTTTAGACCTGAAATATGTGATATTTAATCATAGCGGCCATTTTACAATTTGTTAAAACATTTTCGGAGATGCAAGTTCCAGGCCGTCAGCGGGCGTTCAGTGCTCGTGTACCCGCCGAGAACAGCTTCATCTCGGCCAGTGCTTCGGGGATTTGCTGCTGGCTCTTATAGTGGTTAAACATGAGATATAATTCATTTCGGGTACATTAAACGGTAAATCTTTGGTCATATTAATCTATTACTTGTTCCTGAGCAAAACAAATTTGACGATGTTAAATTTAACGATTTAATATTAAGGCTATATTTAACTTACATCCTGTAGAGCACTGCTTTTGTACATTTGACTAAATTGTACACATGTTTATTTCCTGTTGTCATTTATAATCGCTATTGTTGTTCATTTAAATATTGTTGTTCAATAATTATTATGTTTTATATAAATAATATGTTGTATTTTCCATTATTGTGTAACATGGATTGAGTGAAAGTTACATTAAAAAGCCATTAGATGGTGGCAAATCTGAATGAGTGAATGAGACTCATTCAATAAGTCAGTCGCAAGACACTTTTAAATTGAAAGGGACTTTAGTCAACAAAGGATATTGTTTTAGTGCTGTTATGGAAAACTCCCTTAACTGTAAACAGTTAAAGACACTTACTATATATAATATGTAGAGAGAGAGAGAGAGATCCAATCTTGCGGCTTGTTAGGACAATATATTGAAATGTTAACAAATTAATTGCAATAACCCAAATGCATATGCAAAAGATAAAACTTGGATGTTTCACCTGATCCCCTTTGATCCCAGGTCTTCCCTGTGGATGAGGAAATAGGAACAAGAACCGTGTTGGTCAGAGAGTCAGTAGTAAGACAAAATGTATAAACTGACCATACAAAGATGTGATGTACCTCTGGACCGTTGATTCCTGGAAAACCAGGTGCTCCTGTTTCCCCCTGTAAAATAGTCATAGCCATAGTCAGACCAATGAGTCAACAACAATAAACTACAGATCTAATCATCATAATTCCTTTAAACAAATATGGTAATTATTTTTACTCTCACCCTTGAACCTTTTTGACCAGGCATTCCTTCATAACCTTGATCTCCTTTTTTACCCTAAACAAAACAATTTTCCTCATAAATGACACCAGTGAAAAGGGAAAATGGCCTCAATTCCTTCCCAGCGATACTCACAGGAGCTCCTGGAGGACCCTGTTCACCTTTCTCACACAAACACACTGGTGAGCACTGACAAGAGAAATACAACAATAGGTAGTTAGCAATCAGCATTGTTTAAGAGTTATCATTTTTGGTGTGATATGCTTTGCTTAATTAAGTCAGGTCAAATGTATTTGTATAGCGCTTTTCACAGTACACATTGTTGCTTGTATATGGGTATGTACTGTATGTATGATAAAGTTGGACACACTTATACAAGGGTTAGACAATGAAACTGAAACACTGGTCAATATAGTGTTGGAGGTGTCACGCCTATATATGCACGTCCTGGTGGCTAATCTTCACTGATTTTACATTCCATCAGTAAGAGCAGAGTGTGAAGATTATATTAGCAGAGCTGTACATAAAATATTGCAATCCACACAACATAATGGGAGATAAATCAGAGTTCAAGACAGACTGTTCAAAACTGTTCATCTGGAGCTCCACAGAGTCAATATTCATGGTTGCGCCGCTATAGCCAAACCTTTGGTCACTCGTGCCAATGCCAAATGTTGGTTTCATCGCAACAGTGCAAATCCTGGGCAGTGGGCAATGTGAAACATGTATTGTTCTCTGATGAGTCCAACTTCACTGTCTTTCCATGGCAGTTACAGTGTGGACAAGCTCCAAAGAAGATGAACACCTGACTATTGCTGCCCAGAGTGAAGCACGGCAGTGGATCAGTGATGGTTTGGGCTGCAATGTCATGACATTCCCTACTATGCTTGATGAGTGTCACTGCCAAGGACTACCTAACCATTCTAGATGATCATGCGCACCTAATAGTTCAAACATTGTACCCTGAAGGGAGTGCCTTGTATCAGCATGATAATGCACCAGTACACACAGCACAACTTGTAACCGAATGCTTTGATGAACATGAAAGTGAAGTTGAACATCTCCCATGGTTTGCACTGTCATATAAATATTTTTAAGCTACTTTGGGGTATTTTGGAGGAGCGAGTCAAAAAATGTTTCAGAAAACGAGTAAAAAATCCCTCTGGCCACTGTGAAGGACTTGTATCTGTCACTCTCAAGACGAACTGATGCTTTATTGGCCGCGAAAGGAGGCTCTACACCATATTAATAAATTATTGTGGTCTAAAACTAGGTGTTTCAGTTTCATCGTCCAACCCCTGTATATCCAACTTTATATAAAGAGCTAGGCAATAATATATTTACATTTTGAGACAAAAAAATCAGGCAGTTGAGATTTGATATATTGCTATATATTTGCTATATTGCTATATATCACTTTAAGTGAGTGCCTTGAGTTTACTGCATGCATGCGGATAAAGTTATATATAATAAATATCCATCTTTATATGGTGCTGTATGAGTTTACATTTTTGCATCAATATAAACAATCAAGCAGCTGAGATTTGCTATATAGTATATTTGGCTTTACATAAATCTACTCATATCTCCGCATAAGGTTGGATATACTTATAGTACTGTAGTTGTATAATTTATTATTAATTTAATTAATTTGAGTAATTAATTCATTATCTACGGAAGCCCTAAAAGGCCATGGATTATTATTTTTTTCTATCTTGTTTTCTCGTGATCACGACTTAATCTCTGCTCTAAATGACACAAAGGTGCCAACAGGTGGCAGTATATGACCAAATATAACCTGATGGGGTGCGGTAAATATTCACTTTACTGTATTAGTTCATATTGGCCCAGATTGTACGAGTTTCGGACAGAGAGAGTTTTCGTGAACGCTTTATTTTGTGCAGTATTGTGTGCGTTAAGTAACTTAACTGTTAAATGCTTGAATATGATTATTTTGCTTGAAAGTGTATCTGTTATCGTTATGTTTTGGCTGCTAGCTGTAATAGCCTACTCATTACAGTTTCACGACCGCAATAGCGTTCGGTGTAATTCTAAACTTATTGCTTATTAAAACGAATTTTGATGTCACTGTATAGTATTCTGTTTGCACCTTATTGTTAAGACGCCATTTTAATCATCGCAGTTTCAGTGTTCGTTTACCTCACTATGTCACTCAATGTATATTGATAAGAAATATGATTTATAGCCTATGTAATTTAATTCAGTGATAGTGTGTAACCTTTTCTACATTTCTTTATAGGAAACCACACATACACATAAACACTCTTCTCAAACAGCATCCCAAGATTGTTTTAGCCTATATCAACTGGATTAAAGTTTTGTTTTTGGAAATCTGGAGTATTTGCACCTCTTTTTAATGGAAGAGCTAAGAGGAGGAAGACAGTTTAACGCACATGATATCACAGCCTGTCCTACATGACGAATAAAAATAACAAACACATTATGTAATATAATTTTATTTCAGGCGAATGAGGAAAATAAAGTGGGTTTTGTAAAAGTTTTTAGAATTATAGAATAATCTGGCATCTTTCTGAAGGCACTCCGTCTGCACTTGAGATGTTGAATGCTCTGTTGATTATTGTTAATTACACAAATAAAATGTTTGGCATACATTTATTGAACAGTCATTGATTAGCCTATATGTAGTTATTTACTGTAAACTTTATTATTAAGCGAAGTAAACATTTTGCTGAAATATCCACAAGATATAAGAGCGCATGATTTATCTGATCTGATGCACATGAAAGTTGTGTTTGTTACTATAGCAACAGTAGAATCCGGGTCCTGTGTTTCAGAATCAATCATTGTAAAAAGAACTTTTATGTCGAGATGACGGGAAAATTAAATCGTGATCACGAGAAAACAACTTGTTATCTCGAGATCACGAGAAAATAAGTTGTGATCATGAGAAAACAAGATAGAAAAAAAAAAAAAAAAAATCCATGGCCTTTAGGGCTTCCGTAATTATCTGAGGATTGTTGAGAATTATGAAATTGGTGTGGTTTTGTAGCTTAATGCCACTAAATTGACTAAAGTGTCTGAATACTTTGAGGGGCAGTCTTCATGATAGTTCAGTACTTACTTCATTCTTTGCCAATATTTCCTGAAAAAAAAAAAAAAAAAAAATTTAATTAATTAAAAGAGAAATAAGTGTAACAGGTATAAAAATTATACTGTTAAAATATATGTATTGTTTAGTAGAATTCACACAAAATTGTTCATTTATACACCTGATGTGGCTGCCTGATCAAAATGGGTTGCTTTCCCTTTAATTGTTGTGATGTCACGAGTCAACATAACTTCCTGTTCTGTCTCCTCCTCTTTCCTTTTTGCATTGTAACTGCATGGAAGAGGTAGGTTTCTTTTGACTTCCTGATAATCTTATTTAATCTTTATTGTAATTATTGCCTTTATATCTCTATTTTCACTCCAATTCATGTGTATAATGTTATTCTACTTACCTGTGTGATTATTTTTGTCATTTTACCCTTTTTGAGTTATATTTTGTCTTTTGCCTTAATATGTGGAAATTAGAGCACATGGTGATCAGTGTACATATTTATTTTATGGAGAACAAGGGCAATTCACTCTAAAGAGGCTGCTTGTTTGTGTTTTGTATCAGGTATGTTTTCTCTGTTGTACTATTTCCTTGTTTACTGTGATTTCTCTTTACTCCGTTTCATGCTCCTTTTTGTATTGTAATCTCATGGGAGAGAGAACAAGGGCAATTCTCTCTAAAGAGTCTGCTTGTTTGTGTTTTGTATCAGGAATAAAAGATCCAGCGAAACTGCTGCCTACTGTCCCGTGTCTAACAACTCCACAAAGCTACACAATGCAGAATTTAAGTGTTTTATAACTGGTGTCTGGGGCTGCACATCATGCTTGGCGTCGCTAGCCACCAGTTACAAAAGAATTAGGACACAAATCTATGAGAATGCCAAAACAAGTCCAATTTATTGCCACATTCTGTGCATGACATGGGAAGCTTTATTATGCATTTCTAAGAGACCCATATTGTGTGATCACAGACAGTGCTTGACATTTCACGAGCAGCAGACCCTTTCTGCCTATATAATATCGCAATATATATAATAGATCAAGATGGCGCCGCAAATGGCAGCCTTGATATGGATCTTTCCAATTCTTTTGCTGTTCTTGATTGTTTGTTCTGTGTTTAGTCATTCTTTTCCTATGAGTTTCACCAGAGATGAACTACTGGACATAAGGCAAGACACACCAGACAACATGCGTTTTACTGCAGATTTGAAAAGCCCAGTTTCACACCCCACAGCTGCTCTGATCTGCACTTCACACATATACACCAACACCTCCTGCACCCACCCTCCTCCCCCCTCCTGCTATTCAACCAGCACTTAAGGTCTGTGTGGAGGACGTGAGCCAGGTCTTCAAAACAGAAGACTAGTAAAGCTTCAGAAGGTCCAGAAGGTGTTTCACCTGCCTGTTTAATAGTCTGCGCTGACCAACTGGCCCCAATCTTCACACAGATCTTTAACAGATCACTGGAGCAGTGTGAAGTTTCCTGTTGCTTCAAATGCTCCACTATCACTATATTCCGGTCCCCAAAAAAACCCAAATCACCAGACTTAATGACTACAGACCTGTCGCTCTCTTGTCTGTGGTCATGAGGTCATTTGAGAGACTAGTGTTGGCCCATTTGAAGGACAGCGCTGGACCCTTGCTTGATCCTCTTCAGTTTGCCTACAGGGCAAACAGGTCTGTGGATCATGCAGTCAACATGGGACTGCATTACATCCTGCAACATCTCGACAGACCTGGGACCTATGCAAGGATCTTATCCAAACTGACCCAGCTCTCCATGTCCACCCCAATCTGTCAGTGGATCACCAGTTTTCTGACAAATATCCAACAGCTAATAAGACTGGGGAAACTCACATCCAAGACTCTCACTATCAGCACTGGTGCTTCTTAGGGTTGTGTCCTCTCTCCACTGCTCTTCTCTCTGTACACAAATGACTGCACTTTTTAAAAGACCCCTCTGTCAAGCTTCTGAATTTTGCAGATGACACCACAGTCATCAGCCTCATCCAGGATGGTGACGAGTCTGCTTACAGACTGGAGGTTGAACAGCTGGCTGTCTGGTGCAGTCATAACAACCTGGAGCTGAACACGCTCAGAACAGTGGAGATGATAGTGGACTTCAGAAGGAACAGCCTAGCCCTCCCCCCACTCACCATCATGAACAGCACTGTGGAAGCAGTGGAGTCATTCAGGTTCCTGGGCACCACCATCTCTCAGGATGTACTTCCTTTGTCAGCTGGGGAAGTTCAACCTGCCACAGGATCTGCTAACACAGTTCTACTCAGCCGTCATTGAGTCTGTCCTGTGTTCATCTGTAACTGTCTGGTTTGGTTCAGCCACCAAATCAGACATCAGGAGACTACAACAGACAGTCCGGACTGCAGAGAGGATTATTGGTGGCCCCCTGCCCACCTTCCAGGATCTGTACTATTCCAGAGTGAGGAAAAGGGCAGGTAAAATCATCATAGATGGCCACAACCTATTTGAACTGTTGCCGTTCAGATGGCGCCTCAGATCACTAGGTACTAAAACATCTAGTCATAGGATCAGTTTCTTCTCACAGGCTATTTCCCTCTTGAACAGTTAAATGCCTTCCAAGTGCAATACCCCACTGTTTAGCGCAGTATCTTCGTAAATTTATTTAGTCCTATTTATTCATAATATTATTCACAATACTGTAGATATGTTTATTATCTGTAAATGTTAAAATAACAGCAACATTGCCTCTAGGCTATAAAAAGAAAGCTAGAGCTTTTTTTTTTTTTTGCATTTGCATTTGCAACTAAAGCTCTGTGAAATGTTGTGCCGAAACAGAAGAGTCATAAGTGGTGTGTTTTTGGCCAAGATTTTTTGAACGGTTATTAGCATTGCACCCCACATATGCATTAGAATATTGGTTGCTAATGTATTCTGGGTGGTTGCTAGGTTATTTCTTATTGACCCAAGTCACAGGTACAACTTTATCAGCACTTTACATCATCTTCAAACATGGCTATTCATAATTTAGAATTAAGAATTATCTGAAACTGTTCTGTTTAACATGGTTTTTAATTTACATGGTTTTAAATGTACAGTGAACATTGCAGTGCACTGAACCCAGAACTGAGTGACCACAAGCAAAGATGACAGCATGCAGATCACATACTAGTTAGTTAGTTAGCTTTACCTGGTGGTGTTCTAGTTAGCAAAATCGGTTTGAAAAAAGCTTTTCTCAAATGCTTCTGTTTATGTTCGCTGATCAATGTTTATATGTGAATAAAAGCCTAAATTAAATCTGTACATCATACAGTATAAAGCGATCAAGTCTTTCAAATTTTTTGTCTTTTTTAACATTTCCTTCTTTAGGTCTAGCAAAATAAATTTTACATATTGTTACATATCCTCATGTTTCTGTGACCTAGTTTCCCCATTCTGTTCATTAGTTCATTTCATTCACCTGTGTCTAATTATCTCATCACCTTGTTAAGTTCCCTTTATTTGCTTCCTGTATTTAAGCCCTATGTTCACCCTCATTCCTGGTCCGTTCTCATCCTTGTATGGTTGTGTTATTCTCACGTGTTATCATTAAAGCCTGTATTCATCTACTCTCCTTCGTTTCGCCTGGTGTTTGAGACCCATTGTGACAGAAGAATGGACCGATACCAAATGGACTTACCGGCTGTCCAGCTGCTATACATCGACCAGAAGCAGCAGTCCCTCGAGACCCACACCCAAAGGTTTTTAGATCTGGCGTGCCGTACCAACATCCTGGACGAAACTCTTGAGTCTTTTTTTCTACATAAGCCTCAGCATGAAGTCAAGAGCTCGTCTGCCTGGTGTGGGTCCTCGGGGGAATTTCGCAGAGTACGTGGAGTGGGTGCTGGAGAACTGTGATTCTCCATTCACCACCGACATCGCTGAAGAAGTCACCAGCCCCGCTCCCCATCCAGAGTTCAGCCTGCCTTCACCCTGCGAGATGGACTACAAGCCAGAGCCCACCGCAGATGGAGGTGATCAGCCTGCTGCGAGGAACGAGCCAGAGCTGACAAGTGGGACCGAGCATTCCATCGCCTCAGAACTGGAGTACAGAGGACAGACGTCTGACCAGGTGTGTGAGCCGACAACAACGTGCCCCATCGTGGGAGTCCTCATGGAGTTCGAGGGGATGGAGTGGAGCCCCGCCCACATTCCCACCAAAGAGGGTGAGCAAGCGCTGGACTACTTGTTTTCTTTTTACGAGGACTGTATTGAAGAGGAGGATTCCCTGTGTCTCCTTTCCCCGCTGGTTCCGTCCAGCCTAGAACTGTCCATCTCCCCGCTGGTTCCGTCCAGCCTAGAACTGCCCGTATCCCCGCTGGTTCCGTCCAGCCCTGTGTCTCCTGTGTTCCCTCCCAGCCTCCCTCTCCCGCCTCCTCTCCTGCTGCCATTCAGTTCCTCTGCCCAGTCGCCGCTGTCTCACGCTGGCACCTCAGTTTCTCCTCTACCAGCTCTCTGTGGTGTGGATCCACCTCAGGCCAGCCGTTCAACAGCGCCGTCTGGATGCCTGGGCCCCTTAGCTCTGCCTCTCGCCTCCGATCCAGTCTCTCCACCTCGGCTCGTTGTCCAGACTCCTCCGCCATGGCTCCTCCCCCCTTCGGCTCTGCCTGTGACCATCGGCCATTCCGCTACACCGGGCTCCCTCGAACCTCCGGCTACACCTTGGTCGGACGTCGCCACACCTTCGCCACGGACTTACGAGCCTCTCCACCCCTACGGCTCCGTCTGGTTTCACCCTCCCTCCGGTTCCGCCTCGGTCCTCTGTCACTCCGGTTCCGCCTCGGTCCTCTGTCACTCCGGTTCTGCCTCGGCCCTCTGTCACTCCGGTTCCGCCTCGGCCCTCTGTCACTCCGGTTCCGCCTTGGCCCTCTGTCACTCCGGTTCCGCCTCGGCCCTCTGTCACTCCGGTTCCGCCTCGGCCCTCTGTCACTCCGGTTCCGCCTCGGCCCTCTGTCACTCCGGTTCCGCCTCGGCCCTCTGTCACTCCGGTTCCGCCTCGGCCCTCTGTCACTCCGGTTCCGCCTCGGCCCTCTGTCACTCCGGTTCCGCCTCGGCCCTCTGTCACTCCGGTTCCGCCTCGGCCCTCTGTCACTCCGGTTCCGCCTCGGCCCTCTGTCACTCCGGTTCCGCCTCGGTCCTCTGGCACCCCGGCTCCTCCTCAAGGGATCATCGTCACGCCTCCCTCGCGGGCTCCGAAACCTGCGGTGTCGTGCCTGGTCGTCGGCCATCCATCTGCGCTCTGGGCTCCTTCTCCATCGGCTTTGTCTTCATCGGTCATCCCCATGGTTTCATCGAGGAGTTTTACACCATGGCTCCTCCCTCCCTCGACTCCGCCGTGGAGCACCATTCTGGCTGAATTCTGGAGTTTCCATCTACTTGTCCTACTCCTGGTCTTACCCTGGCTCCTCCCACCCTCCACGCCCCCTTGGACTGTGTTTTCTGTTCCCTGGACTCTTCTCTTGTATGTTTTTGTTCTGCTCCGCCCTCCTCCAGAACCCCCATCCTCCCTCCTCAGTTGGACTCTTACGGCGCAAGGACAAGCCTATCGGGGAGGGGGTGAACTGTTACATATTCTCATGTTTCTGTGACCTAGTTTCCCCATTCTGTTCATTAGTTCAATTCATTCATCTGTGTCTAATTATCTCATCACCTTGTTAAGTTCCCTTTGTTTGCTTCCTGTATTTAAGCCCTATGTTCACCCTCATTCCTGGTCCGTTCTCGTCCTTGTATGGTTGTGTTATTCTCACGTATTATCATTAAAGCCTGTATTCATCTACTCTCCTTTGTTTCGCCTGGTGTTTGAGACCCATTGTGACACACATTACTAATAGTTATTAAGATACGGTAAAATACTAAAACAGATAGTTCTGCTCCGTGATTCTGATTGGATGAGCTACGTTCAAAGCCGTTGTAAATTACTCTACAGACAAACAAACACCTGTGACCTCATTAAAATAAATATTTTTATGTACTAACTATTTTCTAAAAGCATTAAGAACAGCTAAAGGATGTTTTTTAGGCTACATATATATATTTCTGTCTTGACAACTCTCTGAGTGTTTGGCATGGTAATGGGTATGACATTGTTGATATGTTTGGTCTTGGTCGGAATAGATCTGCTACGCTGCTGCTGCTTTATTGCTGCTGCTGCTGCAGAGCAAGTATGGGACTGAGCAGGTTGAGTTAAAGCACCTATTAGCCTGCCCATTAGAGTTTCATGCCAGAACTTTGTATGTATATATATGTGTGTATATATATATATATATATATATATATATATATATATATATATATATATATATATACACACTATATTGCCAAAAGTATTGGGACACCCCTCCAAATCATTGAATTCAGGTGTTCCAATCACTTCCATGGCCACAGGTGTATAAAATCAAGCACCCAAGCATGCAGACTGCTTCTACAAACATTCGTGAAAGAATGGGTCGCTCTCAGGAGCTCAGTGAATTCAAGTGTGGTACTGTGATAGGTTGCCACCTGTGCAATAAGTCCATTCGTGAAATTTCCTCACTACTAAATATTCCACGGTCAACTGTTAGTGGTATCATAACAAAGTGGAAGCAATTGGGAACAATACTAACTTAGCCACAAAGTGGTAGGCCACGTAAAATCACAGAACAGGGTCAGCGCATGCTGAGGCGCACAGTGCGCAGAAGTCAACTTTCTGCAGAGTCAATAGCTACAGACCTCCAAACTTCATGTGGCCTTCAGATTAGCTCAAGAACAGTGCGTAGAGAGCTTCATGGAATGGGTTTACATGGCCGAGCAGCTGCATCCAAGCATTACATCACCAAGTGCAATGCAAAGCATCGGATGCAGTGGTGTAAAGCACGCCGCCACTAGACTCTAGAGCAGTGGAGACGTGTTCTCTGGAGTGACGAATCACGCTTCTCTGTCTGGCAATCCGATGGACGAGTCTGGGTTTGGCGGCTGCCAGGAGAACGGTACCTGCCTGACTGCATTGTGCCAAATGTAAAGTTTGGTGGAGGGGGGATTATGGTGTGGGGTTGTTTTTCAGGGGTTGGGCTTGGCCCCTTAGTTCCAGTGAAAGGAACTCTTAATGCTTCAGCATACCAAGATATTGTGGACAATTTCATGCTCCCAACTTTGTGGGAACAGTTTGGGGATGGTCCCTTCCTGTTCCAACATGACTGCGCACCAGTGCACAAAGCAAGGTCTATAAAGACATGGATGAGCGAGTTTGGTGTGGAGGAACTTGTCTATACAGAGTCCTGACCTCAACCCGATAGAACACCTTTGGGATAAATTAGAGCGGAGACTGCGAGCCAGGCCTTCTCGAGTCAGGCCAACATCACTGCCTGACCTCACAAATGCGATTTTAGAAGAATGGTCAAAAATTCCCATAAACACACTCCTAAACCTTGTGGAAAGCCTTCCCAGAAGGGTTGAAGCTGTTATAGCTGCAAAGGGTGGGCCAACTCCATATTAAACCCTACGGATTAAGAATGGGATGTCATTAAAGTTCATGTGCACGTAAAGGCAGGTGTCCCAAAACTTTTGGCAATATAGTGTATATATATATAATATTTTCATGCTTCGTTCTGTTGCACAAGGTGATGTTTGTGTGTTTGCACTGAAGCTGATTTAATTAGATTCAAATGTATTAAAAAGAATTAAATTAGAAGTGCTGATACCTGCAGTTTCTCAATTCACTATTGTTTTTGTTTATTGGATAATTTAATTGTGCTATTTGTATGCATCTTTCACTTCCATTTTTTTAATCAATCATTTATTTGCATTTATAATATGGGGGATTATGATGTCTGATCTTGCTAAATCTAACGAGGCTGACAGATGAACTGAATGCCTCACGAGCTGCTGCAGGAGCCGTTCTTCCAGTTTGGGGTCAGTGAGGCTGTGGGAGTACTGATGGGCTGGGCTGCTTGCCACGTCCCGCAGTTTGGCACTGTTCATGTTGTTCTTTGATAAGCTTATTGTGAAGATCTTAATATTGTGGCCTTTGGCCTCTGCGACCGCCCTCATGATGTCAGGATTCCGCGGATGGTCGATGCCGTCGGTCATGAGCAGGGCCACCCGAATGCTCTGCTCCTTGGTCTCGCTGGTGAAGAGCTGAGTGGCGTTGGATATAGCATATGTCGTATACGTTCCATGACCGATGTAGATGGCATCTGTCAGTCTGCTCAGAAAGACGTCAAGGTCCTGCCAGTCTCTGAAGCGTTGGTTGATATGCGCTGAACTGCTGTAGTAGATGAGCGCCAAACGAGTCTTCAGATGCCAGTTAGACCTCCGCATCTGCACCACCTGCCTGCTGAAGGAGCGCACAAATGCTTTCTCTTGATCAAACAGAAAGTTCTTCGCACTCTCTGAGCTGTCCAGGATAAGTGCGATCTCTAGTGGACATTCTAACTCTGAAATGAGAGAAGAAACTATAGCCATAAACTCTTTACACATACCATATGTATATGACATCTGTTGACATCGATGGATCCTTTAATATCCATGGAGCCTTTCCATGACACAAAGGTGTTGTTTGAAGGGGTGGATTCTGGAATCCACTGCTGCTTCAATATATATCTTTTGAGTGATTTATAATCAAGTTATTAATCAACATTTATAAGTTGAAGAAGGCATGCAAATAATTTATGTTAAAGCATTTATTTTCCTTTTCATCTTCAAACACTAGAGAATTATGATAAATATTGTCTGTACCTCTTACTGAGAGAAAAGTACAACTTATCAGTATGTTTTGGGGAAGTTCGGCCAACTTCAACCTTGAAGAAGCTGTGAATCCTTTGTATCGGTGTATGTGCACTAGTATTCTGTGTTACAGGTCAGTATTGTGTTACAGGTCAGTATTATTCAACCTGAAGTAATGACTTAGTGGACTCTGTTAGAGTATAATTGCTGTGGAAATGTTAATGTACAGAGAGTGGCCTATGAACTCCTTGTGAGACTTGAAGCTGGCTTCTGCTAATAAAACTGCAAACTATTCTTCAGTAAAATTTTCTTCAATTTATTTCTTTGGGTCTTTAACTGTAAATTAGTCTCTCCAACTGTAAACCTTACACTTTATAGTGGAAAATGTTCTTGAATTTTCTTGATCTTGAGTTTTATTCAGTGACACAAACTGAGCAAAATATGCAATTTGGCACAATGTCTGATATTTATATGGTCAAAAAGTAAGATGTAATTTGATAGCTTGTATTGTAAATCAGTGAGATCTTTATAACCGTATAACAGACTATTACATAAAATGCATTGTCTTAGTAAGATGATATTTCAATGCTTAGTTTTATGATCAAAGCTCTGTAGTTTTTATTGTGCGGGCAAAACATATATTGCAATGCAATACAATGATGATTGAAAGATGAACAGATGTTAAAGGAACAAAGTTAAAGGGATAGTTCACCCTTTAAAAAATAAAAATTAATGTCGTTCCAAACCCATAAGACTTTCGTTCAAATCTTTTTGATGAAAATCTTTTTGATGAAATCTGAGAGCTTTCTGTCTCCCCATAGACAGCTTATGCAACTGACACTGTGACACTTCAAAAAGTTCATAAAGAGATCGTAAAACTAATCCATATGAATTGAGCAGTTTAGTTACATTTTTCTGAAGAGACTCGATCACTTTATATGATGAACAGATTGAATTTAGGCTTTTATTCACATATAAACATTCATCAACTCTCACATCAGTTATGGTAAACAGAAGCGCAAGCATGTTTGCTTGACGTGTGAGAACCAATGAGGTTCATTCTCATGTTACGCAGTACGTTTGAGCTTCTGCAAGAGGTTTGTTCTCGTGCGTCAAGCAGGTTCGGGTGAGCTTCTGTTTAGGTACGCTGATCAATGTTTATATGTGAATAAAAGCCTAAATTAAATCTGTTCATCATACAAAGCGATCAGTTCTCTTACAGAAAACTTGGACTAAACCACTCAATTTATATGGATTAGTTTTACAATCTCTTTATGAACTTTTTGAAGCATCAAAATCAGTTGTGTAGCTGTCTATGGAGGAAAAGAAATCTCTCAGATTGCATCAAAAAGATATTTATTTGTGGTCTTACGGATTTGGAACAAGATGAGGGTGAGAAATTAATGACAGAATTTACATATTTGGGTGAACTATCCCTTTAATTAACTTTTGGACTCCTTTTCTCAGAACAGTCTCCATTTAACCTTATTGCTGTCTTGGAGAAACAGTTGACATAGTAAAGATATCTAACTTTCACTTTTGTACATACAAGACTAAGTCAACACGATAAATGAGGCACTGAAGAAAACGCTAATGCATTTACCATTGTCCCGTTTTGTGGAGAGGTTGTTCGGTGTTTCTCCAGACTGTCTTCTGTTCTGGCATCGGGCCGCAGGTAAAAGCGGCCAAAGCAACAGGCACAGAAAAAACACTTTGGGCATGCTTTCATTCATTCCTAACCTTAAAGATAATTGAATAAAAATCTTTCAGACCTTCTGTGCATCTTAAAAAAGTGTTATATTTATATGCATATTTATTGCATGCATTACAAAGACCAAGTGGCTAAAAAATAAAAAACATACAAAGAGTGTCCCTTTCTTGTTGTTTGAATACACACTTTTTAGATGTTCAAACACAGCTGAACATGGTCCTTGGGTATTTCTAAACAGGTAATAATGTTTAATAAATCAACTGTAATAAATCTGAGCTTATGCATCAAAACACATTTTAAACAAAGACCAAATCAAATCCACAAATACATCATGCAATAATGTTAAATCCGTTCAATAGTATTTTAACATTAATGATCAATTCTATGTTTAGTTTTGTCATTTAATGCTGAAATGTTTTTTAGGCAGGAACAGATATCAGAACAGTAATACAAGAAAGGATAAAATGCTTACCTTGCCTGTTATGCAGATATAGAGTATCCACATGTCTCCTGTATGGAGCACTTTCTGTTCTGACTGACTTCAGTTCTGCGCTGAACAAATATCGAATGCCTGATTGAACACAAACAAACAAACACAAACACACACACACACACACACACACACACACACACACACTTAAACGGTGCCCCAGTGAAATCTAAAAAACATGCAGGAACCTCCTGTTGTTAAATAATCTTATATTAAATATTAATATAACTGAATATTACATTTCTGTACAAATTATATCACTTCTGCATTCCATAACTAGAACAACAATGCAAGACTGAAATCATGAACATGAAGTCATTCATCCAGTTATCTCAATATCTCTGTTATCTCCATTCATCCATATCTGTTAAATATCATATCAGACAACAGCAGAATAATCAGCAGGAAGATCTTCATGATGCGCTGATGTCTTTGCAGTGAGCTTGATGGAGTTCAGCTGATGGATAACCAGTGACCAGACCAAATCACTCGGATGACAAACTCTTAGGCTGTTCTACTAAACAACCTGAGCATTACCTGCGTTGGTCCCTTTACTCAGATGTGGTGTGAACAGGAGCTCTGTTTAAATAGGGCTGGTGAAATGGGCACATGATGGCAATTATAAATTATGGATTATGGATTATCCCTGTGAGACTGCAAAAGTGCAAAAAGCAGGGATTGGTGGTTCTTCACGATGCTTGAAATAAGCCATCATCATCTGGCACCAGTTACCGACAGCCAAAAATGAAAAGAAATATCTGCATGTGGTTTTTCTAGATCTTGCCAATGCCCTTGGGTCAGTGCTGCATGAGATGTTGTGGGCGTAATAAATGAGTAATAAATGACATTATTTTCATTTTTGGGTGAACTAACCCTTTAAGCGAGTTCGAGAGCTCCCTCTAGCGGTCTGGCTATATTATGACGCTGTATACACATGAATGGATGCATCATTACTGCAGATCTCTTATTGAAATAAATAAGAGTCCATGAAACACAAACACTGCCAAACATTTGAGTCTGGGTAGATTACCACCTCTACATAGAAAGATATAAACTCTTAAAATTTTAAATGGGGGGGTTTCTGTTTTCATGTCTTTTCTTTAGTGCCACATAAGCAAATCTAATGATTCTGCATTTGACCTCTGATCCTGGTTCAGAGATGCTTGATTAATTTGAGTCTCAGATTTAGACAGTAACTTTACTTCATGACACTTTATGATTTTGTTCACTCATTCATTTGACTGATGCCACTGTGACTGATTTCTGTAAATCAGTCTTGCCCATATGGTGCTTGTCTGTGTCAGTGTTTGAAGCACAAAATGGAGTCATGTAAAGGGACATTCTATTCTATTCTATTCTATTCTATTCTATTCTATTCTATTCTATTTTTTACTTAACACATATTTTATATTCACATATTTATTTTGTATATTTTGTTCTTGTTGATTGTCTTGTAGAGGATTATTCAGCAACTTCAAACCTTTTTTTCATTTGTTGATTTAAATACATTTTAATATATTATTTACTAATATTAATTAGCAATATTTAATTTAATTTCTTAACTTAATTAGATATGATTATTCAGTATTAATGATAAATGAATTAATGTAATGTGTTTGTTTATTAAAAGAAATAAAGAGGGAAAAGTATGTGATATAATGAAGAAACAAATCTATATTATGAAATGTAAAAAATACATTATATGGACAAATACGTACAAATACGTTAATGGAGATAAAACTGAAATAATATATATATAAATATTAGTTGAAAAACTGAAACTTAAATTTAAAAATGTTGCCTGTGGAACTAACTGAAATAAGTTGAAGTTGAAGTACTACAATTATAAAAACTAAAACTTAAATAAAAGATAAATTAATGCTAAATAGAAAAAATAAAAATGACAAAAGCACAAAATTACTAAAACAAACTAAAATTAAATTGAAAACTTAAAGTATAAAAACTCAAAGCTAATTCAAAATATCAATAAATACTATAATAGTATATAAATAATAATAAAATAACGTAATTAATTAAAAGAAACAAAATATTAAAGATGCCCCCAGGACATAACATAAAATCCCTGAAATGGATATCCGATTAAATAAAATGAAATAGATTTTCAAGTCGTTACTGTTCTTTTCACTCCAGTATTTACATGTAGTGTTCTATTTATTATGTATGATTCTATTTATTATTTTGCATAGTAATCTACTACTTCTCGTCTCTTATTGGTCATTTGAACAGAGGTCAAATGCAGAAACTCAAACCTGACAGGCCTCCGTAGGTCACGCGTTTATCCATATGAGGAAGAACTTGAAAAGAAGTGAAACAATGTAGAGATAAACAGTTTCAGGACCGGATACTTTTATGAACAGCTTAATAGTTCACGTACGTGTTTATGAACAAAGAAATGCCAATTTTTAATTGAGAATCATGTCTTATTGTCGATTACTGCTGATTTATTTTTATCTGTTATTTCTGGATCGATACTTTCGCCTACGTCACGCATGCATGACCTTTGTAATGTGATTACGTCATGCGTGCGGATTGCAGAGCAGTGCAAGACAAGCATTTGTGGTTAAAAAGTATATACATTTTTAGTTTTTTTTTTTTTTTTTTTTTTTTAATAAAATGACCAATCGTTTCGCTAGATAAGACTCTTATTTCCTCGTCTGGGATCATGTAGAGCTCTTTGAAGCTGCACTGAAACTACAATTTGGACCTTCAACCCGCTGAACCCCAGTGAAGTCCACTATATGGAGAAAAATCCTGGAATGTTTTCCTCAAAAACCTTAATTTCTTTTTGACTTAAGAAAGAAAGAAAGACATAAACATCTTGGATGACATGGGGGTGAGTAATTTTCATTCAGAAATGAACTAATCCTTTCATTTAAATGAATCTGAAATTAAATAAAATATAAATTTTAGATGAAAAACAAACAAAAATTAGAAATGTTTCCTTGACAACTAACTAAAATAAAAACGTTTAATTCTGTCATTTAAAGTTTAATCAGTGTTTTTTTTTTTTTTTTAATGACATGGATTGTTTGGGATAGAAAGGGGCGTCCTGTGAATGTCACATTCCAGGTCACACCTTCTCCAAACTTCTTCTTTGCGATCGACCAGAAGAGGGCGCTGTCTGAGATGGGCTGGTTTCTCTACCCAACCTTTAGATTCATGGCCTGACAGTAAGAACACTGGTATCTGTTTGGTGAATGTTTCATCCACTTTACAGCTAATACATGTTTAAAACAATTTGTCTTCACGTTTAGTGCATATTATGGAAACCAGGGCTAGTCGTCACAATTTGAATCCAGTGAAATGTAATGTTTAATGTATTGATTGACTGATGGACAATGTAATTTGGATATGTGGAGAACAGGGTGCCTGATGGCTGATATTGTGCTAATATATAATATTATTTAATGATAGTACAATTACTGAATTTAAACATATAATATATATATATATGTTTATTCAGCAGCCAAATCATCCTCTAGCCCAAGACTGGTTCCCCACTGAAGCTAAGCAGGGTTGAGCCTGGTTAGTACCTGGATGGGAGACCTCCTGGGTAAACTGGGTTGCTGCTGGAAGAGGTGTTAATGAGGCCAGCAGGTCTTTGTGGGTCCTAACGCCCCAGTATGGCAACGGAGACGCTATACTGTAACAAGCACCCTCATCATGACCCTCTGTGGTCATTACAACCTCTCTGGAGGTTTGAGCTTTATATTAACAATCTACCAATGCAGGCCTGTCATTCAAAGCTAGAAACTAGGATTTTTTTACTGTTTTTCTATAAAGACATGTTAAAATATTATGTTCTGGAGTTGGAAGCCTCCCTGTCCTGTTCTGGCCGCAGAGACGAGACATGTGCTTACTGGGATCACACTGTACAGCCCGTACTGCAACCTGGAACTCGGGTGCTGGATAACGGCCTTCCGCAGGTACTTGATCGTCTGGTTTTTGCCGAAACTAAATTGTTGCTGTTCTTTCAACACCATAATTCTGGACCATTTTAGAATTAGCCTTAGTCAGTGTGCTGATACTTGAAACTGTTTGTGACTATCTTTACAGAGGCACAGGTCATTGGCTGACGGATGTGTCCCCTTTGATTCCCCTGCTAAATAACAAAAAGTGTTCCTTTACCATGAAGACTGTGCCATGGGCGATGCCATGGATGACGTCTCTCAATCTACGCTTTAGTCACAGCAACCAGACAGGTCAGAACATTGTACTACAGGTCATAAAAGCATTCAGTGTGGCACCCTTGTGCGAGGTCTTTAAATCAACTGGTGTTTTAGTGATTTTGGTGAATGTATAAAGTCGGTTATCCTCAAGTCCTAGCAGAGAAACCACCGGTGAAGTTAATCACATTAACTATGAACATGTTCAAAGTGACGCAATATTTTTTTGTGCTCATTGTGAACAGTATACACTATGGTTCAAAGTTTGGGCAAAGTGCCTTTCAAGGAAAGTCTGTTCACTCGGCGGCCATATTTGCAATGCCTCCGGCAGTTGTTTTGGGCATCCAGGACTAAGTCTTATCTGCTTGAACGGGGGAATCCTGAAATCTCAAAAACTGCTTGCCGAACTCACAATTAAATAACATATTTCAAATCAGCAACAAAATCTGACATGAACTGTCCCATAAATGTTGTTTCTTGTGCTCAAATAGGGTTAAAAAGCTTATTTTTCAGGCTAGATGCCAATGCGCATGTGCAGTCACAAGAACAAGTCACTGAACACTGACAAAAACAACCAACGATTGGCTCTTTTATACAGAAGGCGGGACTTATTCCATCATATTGGGCATTGCACTTTCTCCCATTCATAAGTAATATGAGTGCACTGTCTTTCTATACCGTATAGAAACCTTTGGCGTCTTTGGTTTGGGGTCAGTAAGATTGTTTATTTTTTTAAGGAAATTAATACTTTTGTTCAGCATGAGCACATTAAATTAAATCAAAGTGACAATAAGACATTTATAACATTACAAAGCATTTGTATTTCAAATAAATCATCATTCATCAAAGAATCCTGACAAAAATGAATCATGGTTTCCACAGAAATATGAAGCAGCACAACTGTTTTCAACACTGATAATAATCAGAAATGTTTGTTGAGCAGCAAATCAGCATATTAGAATGATTTCTGAAGGATCATGTGACACTAAAGACTGGAGTAATGATGCTGAAAATTCAGCTTTGATCACAGGAATAAATTACATTGTAAAATTCAAATAGAGAACAGTTGTTTTAAATCATAATAAAGTTTCAAAATATTACTTTTTTCCCTGTATTTTTGATTAAATAAAGGCAGCCTTGGTGAGCATAAAGGTCCTGAAATACTTAAAGCGAAACTGAAGACGGAACTGGTGTGACATCGTTTCGAACAAAATCAGGCCAAAACGAAGTTCGTTTTGTGTTCGTTTCAGGAGTTTGAAGCAGTTTGCCAGAGCGAACTTTCCAGAAAAGTTTGCTCTGGCTGGTAAATAACATCAAACTACTATTGGTCCGTGGCAATGATGTAATTGCTCTGAGACTCCGCCTTCTTTGACGTGGAAATCTTCTCCGGTTCATTTCCTCTGTTGAGTCCATCGAGGTCAGACATCTGCGAATGAAAACATAAACACTGGAGAGCTGCTTTATAGTAGAAACTGAAGTGTAATTTAAAGCAGCACTGACACTGTTTTTCATGTTTAATATTGTAAAGCTGTTTGGTTTAAAGCGATCTATTGTATAAAGAGCTAAATAAATAAATGTGACGCAACTTTACTTGACTGGAGTGCCGAACTGCAGCGCTCGTGCAAACATCCACATCGCTATGATCAGATGCTTTCTTAACTGCTGTTTTCTCACCGCTGTCATTTTTGTTGTGTGTTTATTTTGTTATTGAGAGGAAAGTGCATATTTACATATTTATCTAAACATTGCTCCCAGCAGTGTGGGCGGCATCAGGATGTTTGCTATACCACTGCAAAGGTATTTCCAACTTTTTGTTACCCCTAAACGAAAAACAAAAAAGAACTTCGCTGTGAGTATATCAGGGCCTTAAGAGACTTCTTTCAAAATTATATTAAAAAATCTTACTGACCCCAAACTTTTGAACATTAGATAACATATTTTGTTATCTAATGTAATGATGTTCAGGCATTTTATGCATTGATTAAGTGTCCAAGTACTGTACTGTATATGCAAGCTTGTAAATATTGTTCAAAAGGTTTTTCATGTTAAGTACTTTTAGGTGTGGTTTTAAAGTGTCCAAATGGCTTTTGGGGTACATGAGCACTACAATACTACAGTATTTGTATGACACACACAGTTGCTGCCTCTATAGTGTGTTCTAAATTAATTACATGAGGTTCCATATCAGTTAGGATGCTGCTTTAGAAGGGACCTGCATGTAGGCAGAGGACGCTAGGTTTTGAAACTATGATTAAATATTTGTATACACAGCCAATATTTTCCTGGAAAAACAGATTTCAAACACTAATTTACTGTTTGCAGCTGTAAAAGCTGTTGCTCACCCACACATGTTCTATCTAGCGAGTCATCCTCAAAGGAACAATGTAACTTACAGAGAAGTTCGAGTCCTGTAAAGTGCAGTATGTTACTCTAGTTTATTGCGCACTTGTAGTTTGTACAATCAGCTTAAATAAGCCTATAAATATTTAAATGTTTACAATAAGTTATATGTTATCGTTTGCTCTATTTCTAGTGCACTTACACGAAATCATAAATACTTTATTCTTGGATGCTGCATTTAGGGGCTTGGCTGTTTCACAAAATGTGTCAATGCAGCTTCAGTTACTCTAGTAATAAGTCAAATAGTTTGTAGTGGGATGAGGACATCTGTTATGAATACTGACATAATCTGAGATTGTCTTCACAGGTAATTACTCTGAGAGATTGTACCCTTTCAAGGCCATTTGAAACGTTTGAAAAGGACTATAACAGCAGATACCAAGAGATCAAGTTTTCCAGCTTCAACAAAGAAGGTGATAACCCGAACTTCTGTGGTGAATTTTGTGTGACATCACACCACTTCCTGATCAACAGAGCCATCAATAACACACTCATATTTGAGTCAGCTGGTTAGTAGGACCAGGGTGACAGGATGGTTAGAGTGTGACACCTGAAAACATTTTATCACAGTAATTAAAGTGATGTGCTCACACTGTGCCAGTGAGTAAAACAGATGTGCATTTCCCGGTAGGATCACCCCTGGGCTGTGCCATGCGGGTACCTGAAGGGGCAGTGCCCAATGAACATGGTACCTGGAGATCACGTGCAGAACTTTCCACTCCGATCTGCGCTTTTTTGGAATTGTGCTCTCATGCTGGTTTGCCCTGTTTAGTAAATCTGGCCCATAGACTATTTAATTTTTTTTCAGTGACGTGACTAAAATGACTCTTTATGATGTTTTCGACCATCAATATACTGCATTATATTCATGTTGTGGAGCGATGGCAACATGAACTCAGTTTCTTCAGCACCCCAAAAATGTGATGCCTTCTTTTACCCCCATGCTTCAAATCTGCGCATGACACCCTCATCTGTGTACGTCACAAGCACATGCACACATTCGTCAGAGTGTTTACATACCTGTACCTGTTTATTGTGATTTTAATCAGCATATGCCACATATTTTACTATGATTACGGTTGCTATGATTGTGAGCTTAATCACATCAATTTGATCAAAATATTGTTTACAAGAGGTAAAGTTTAATCGCAATATTGCCTAAATGTCATTGTAGTCACATTATTAGGGTGCATGTAAATGTAGTCAGTGGAAGGTGTTACAGTTTATTCATTTCTTAGTGCATCTATAAAATAGGTCAGGCTTTCTGATTGTGTTTATGATGTGTTAATGATTTAAAAACATTTTGTTCCTCTCACAGCTGGACATGAGTGGAACCAATTCTGTCCTTTACTTTGGACTCTATGAGGGACGCAACCCAGATCCAAAAACTGAGCCGGGGTACATCATTATGTACTCCTTTCTAGTGTTTTATAAATGTTTTTTCAGATCTGCAAAAATATTCTTTTTTTTAAATTTTTTTATTCTCACTTGAATCTTTTAAAGTTTTGACAACATTAATCATTCATTTTCCTACATTCACAATCTTTAATTTTTGTATTAATGATTTATGTTAGTTTTAGTATTTCCTCATGCTGCTCTTTTTTTTTTTAACTAAAAAGTTATTTTTGTTTATAAGTGCAATCTGACATTATTTAAAATATCAAACTTTTACATTAGTTGACTACTGAGATTAGACACTCTGGATATGATTTTAAAAACATAAATTGACAGATATTTGCAAATAAATTGTATGTCTTTAGAGACACACATCACTCTCACTGAGGTCATTTATTTGTATTACTAGCCTGACTTGTCCAAAATCTAGTGAGCTGCCTATGTAGGCATTATTTTAAGGCATCATAGTTGCTCCCAATGCAAAGGCTGTTCCAAAATATAGGAAGTATGATTATGCTTACGAAACATTTAGAAAGACAATTTACAAATATCACTAAATATATCATGATATCATGGATCATGAAAAGTTATTATGGATCCATCTGCCATTTTTGCTATTGTCCTTGCTTGCATGCTTCACAATACCTGCAGAAAGTCTGATGATTCGGATGTGCAGCTTCAGACGTTAATACTGCCTTAGTGCCTTGCCTTTACATTGGCTGGCATATGCAAATATTGGGGGCGTACATATTAATGATCCCGACTGTTGCGTCACAGTCTGTGTTATGTTGAGATTCGCCTGTTTTTCAGTGGTCTTTTGCACAAACGAGATTTACATATGAAGGAGGAAGCAATGGTGTTTGAGACTCATGGTATGTGATTACCATGTACAGAATTCTAATTATTCAATTATGCCAAGGTAAATACTGTTTTTCATTCTAGGGCACCTTTAAACAAGTTGCTGCCCATGTAAAGTGTTCCAAACTTATGATGTTCCATTCCAGTTAGAATGTTGCCTTAGAAGGAAATTGTCTTTGTAGGCAGCAGACATCAGGGCAACTTACTAGGTTTTGGAACAGTGTTTCACATAATGTTTAGTAAAATAACTGGATTCGCCCTCTGTCATTCTTCTAAAGTCTTGGTAATCTCTGTAATGCCCAGAATACATTGTACAATTTTGGGTTGTCCCAGATGAAAGATGGTCAACATTAAAACAAATGTGGTGATTTCTTTGGTTGTGGCTCCTAAACAGTGGTCGTATTGTGATAGAGACTAGCCAATAAAAATGCAACATGAAATGACGTATTGATCATTGCGACATGTCTCTAAAACGTAAATACCGTGGAGGTGAAAAGAGCTAAAAAGTAATAGTGGCACATAAAAACCACATGTGCCAATGCTTGATTCATCTTGCTCTATTTGGTTGTCACTGGCGCATGCTGATGACATTTTATTCTTCTACTAACTAACGATTCAATAGGTGTCATCATTGTACAGTCTACATACATGTCGTACCTAAGTTTATTAGATCCATGTCGCACAGTGTGATTTGTAATGATCTTATAAGATTGCTGAAATCGCATAGTCATCTGAAGTTTGACAATTATGTGCAATTAGACAAGTCTCTAGTAGCTTCTTAATCCTAAAGTGGAAGGAAGACCAGGAAATCTTGATCTTCATTCTTGAGAAAATTGCTTTTTACTTTCAAGGAGCTTTTAAGTACCTGATTCTAAGGACTGACCCATTGTGACACAGTATCTGAGTCACAGAGGTCGTCCTTGCTCAACTAGTTTCCACACTTCTTATGTGTTCTGTAATTGAAATGTTGTACTTCTAATGCTGGTTGCACATAAATTAGAACAGAATATGGACATTTTTATGTGCACTACAGTAGCCGCCTTTTTTAAAAGCCATATGTAATATTTGAGAAATTTTTTTTGGGAATGATTATATTCTTGTTTTGAGGCAAATAGAGCTTTTTTAATGACTGATTTAAAGGGATGGTTCACCCAAAAATGAAAACTATCCCATGATTTACTCACCCTCAAGCCATTCCAGGTGTATATGACTATCTTCTTTCAGACGAACACAATCGGAGATCTATTTTAAAATATCCTGGCTTTAAGATGGTAGTGAGTGGAGAGCGTGTTTTGAAGTCCACAAAAAAATGCATCCATCCATCATAAATATAATCCATACTGTTCTAGGGGGTTAATAAAGCGATGGGTTTTTGTAAGAAAAATATACATATTTAAAACTTTATAATCTAAAATAACTAGCTTCCACCAGACGACCATACGCATACTGTGCAAGTCGACTTGCGCCACAAGAGTAACCCCCTGTTGTGATGTATGACGCAGGATGTAGGAGTAGCGCAGTTTAGACGCCTCTCGCGGTTTAAACAAATAGAGATGGGCAACACACTGAAGCTCCCCTTCTCTTATATTGAAATCCTCTGACATTTCTCTTTAAAACTTTTAGTTTTAGACTTCTAATTCGTGACTGGTGTTTTGTTTTGCTCTGTCCTCGCGTTTGTCATTGCGTCAGTTCAGAGTTCACTCTTCCACCGCAAATCGATGTGTACGGCCGCCTTTCAGAAGCTAGTCATTAAATTTGGATATTTTTCTTACAAAATCCCATTGCTTCACCTTTAGAAGGCCTTTATTAACCCCTGGAGCTGTATGGATTACAACCCAAATTCCGGAAATGTTGGGACGTTTTTTAAATTTGAATAAAATGAAAACTAAAAGACTTTCAAATCACATGAGCCGATATTTTATTCACAATAGAACATAGATAACATAACACATGTTTAAACAGAGAAATTTTACACTTTTATCCACTAAATGAGCTCATTTCAAATTTGATGCCTACTACAGGTCCAAGTTGACACGGGGGCAAAAAATGGCTAAAAAAGCAAGACATTTTGAAAAGATTCAGCTGGGAGAACATCTAGCAACTAATTAAGTTAATTGATATCAGGTCTGTAACATGATTAGCTATAAAAGGTTTGTCTTAGAGAGGCAGAGTGTCTCAGAAGTAAAGATGGGCAGAGCTGTGAAAGAGTGCGTAAAAAGATTGTGGAATACTTTAAAAACAATGTTTAATGTCAAATTGCAAAGGCTTTGCAAATCTCATCATCTACAGTACATAACATCATCAAAAGATTCAGAGAAACTGGAGAAATCTCTTTGAGTAAGGGACAAGGCCGAAGACCTTTATTGGATGCCCGTGGTCTTCGGGCCCTCAGGCGACACTGCATCACTCATCGGCATGATTGTATCAATGACATTACTAAATGGGCCCAGGAATACTTCCAGAAACCACTGTCGGTAAACACAATCCGCCGTGCCATCTGCAGATGCCAACTAAAGCTCTATCATGCAAAAAGGAAGTCATATGTGAACATGGTCTAGAAGCGCCGTTGTGTCCTGTGGGCCAAGGCTCATTTAAAATGGAAGAAGAGTCCGGGTGCTGAATTGGCCTGCATTGCAGTCCAGATCTTTCACCCATAGAGAACATTTGGCGCATCATTAAACGAAAGACGATCACGAACTCTTCAGCAGCTGGAAACCTATATCAGGAAAGAATGGGACCAAATTCCAACACCAAAACTCCAGAAACTCATAACCTTGATGCTCAGATGTCTTCAAACTGTTTTGAAAAGAAGAGAAGATGCTACACCATGGTAAAAATGCCCCCGTCCCAACTATTTTGAGACTTGTAGCAGGCATCAAATTTGAAATGAGCTCATTTTGTGCATAAAATTGTCAAATTTGTTATGTTATCTATGTTCTATTGTGAATAAAATATTGGCTCATGTGATTTGAAAGTCTTTTAGTTTTCATTTTATTCAAATTTAATAAATGTCCCAACATTCCCGGAATTTAGGTTGTATATTTATGATGGATGGATGCATTTTTGGGGGGCTTCAAAACACGCCCCCCATTCACTACCATCATAAAGCCAGGATATTTTTAAATAGATCTCTGAAAGAAGATATCATCTGAAAGAAGATAGTCATATACACCTTGAGGGTGAGTAAATCATGGGATAATTTTCATTTTTGGGTGAACTATCTCTTTAATAACTCAAGCTATATATGCAACCTTTATCAATACAGGATAAGAGAAATGTGACGTCAAGGATAGCTAATAAAAGTTTTATGTGAGTTACAATATAAAAAGTTGTGACAGATGACAATCAGCTGAACCGCAGCAGAGAGCAGTCGCCCTCTTTGATTTAAAATTTTAAATATACAGAAAATAATACAAAAGTGACCTAAGCTGCACCAATATGGTAAGTCATATTTTTCTGTAGCAGAATTCTATACAGTGGTTATATTGCTTGTTTTCAAATGTTTTTCTTTTTTTTCCTTCAGATTTCTCAGCACATAATGCTCTTTTGTGGGATATTCATTGGTTTTTTCTTTGTTCAGCAATTCATAAGATTTGACCTTCTAGCCAAAGCACTTTCATCTCCACATACTCTTTCTTCTCAAGCCAAAAGTCATGCATGGAAAAAGAATGGTATGTTTCTTATCATTTACTTCTTGTAACTCATATTTTGAGTCTTATTTGCTTTGTGCTTACAATACCAGTTTGGACATACAGTCTCAGTTTTTATTAACTTTATTTACTTTTTTTTCTTATATGCTGCAACTTTAAGAAAACAAAAATAGTTCAAGTTAAAAAAAAAAAGTGCAAATTTCAAGCATTTAAGCAGAAGCCTTTGGATCAAAATATTTGTAATATCATGAGCAACACTACTGTTCAAAAGTTTGGGGTTGGTAAGATTTTGTAATGTATTTGAAAGAAGTCTCTTCTGCTCACCAAGGCTGCATTTATTTAATCAAAAATCCAGCAAAACAGTAATCATGTGATATATTATTGCACAACTGTTTACTATTGTAATATATTTTAAAATTTCTGTGATCAAAGCTGAATTTTCAGCATCATTACTCCAGTCTTCAGTGTCACATGATCCTTCAGAAATCATTCTAATATGCTGATTTGCTGCTCAAGAAACATTTCTGATTATGAATGTTGAAAACAGTTGTGCTGTTTATAGAAAATTAGATTTTTAGATTTTTTTTTTTTTTAGAAAGTCATTATTGTCACTTTTGATCAAATTAATTCAAACCCAATTCAAACTTCTGCTTGAATTTCCCAGATTAGCGGGCACAGTCCCTGTATTCCCATGTGTATGTGTTGTGTTGGGTCATGGCCTGAAAATCTGCAGAAAAAGCTCCAGCACATTCGTGCCAACTGGGCTAAACACTGTAACCAGGTGCTATACATGAGCTTGCAGAGCTCTGACTTTCCCACCGTGGGGCTCAATGTCAGTGAGGGATGATCTCACCTGTACTGGAAGACCATCTGTTCCTTTCAGTACCTCAATGCCCACCACCTCCAGCACGCCAGCTGGTTCCTCAAAGCAGATGACGACACATTTGTGGTGGTTGAAAACCTGAGATACCTACTTTTCCCATCATGACACTGAGTAGCCTGTTTATTTCGGCCAGAAGTTCCGGCCGTTCCTACGTCAAGGGTTACATGAGCGGAGGAGCCGGATACGTTCTGAGCCGAGAGGCTCTCAGGAGATTTGTGCAAGGTTTCAGCACGGGACGCTGCAAGCATTTCAGCTCCGTGGAGGACATGGCCTTGGGAAGGTGCATGGAGACCATGGGAGTAAAGGCCGGGGATTCAAGAGATCCAAACAAACGAGAAACATTTAATCCTTTTAGACCGGAAAACCACCTTATTCCCCCAGAGAATGGAAAACAGACCTGGGGCTACAGTTACTACAAAACAAGATGGGTGAGTGCAGCTGGCAGTTTTTCATTAATTTTTTCAGTCATTTTACAGTTAGACCTAAGCTCTGCCCTCCTTGTGGTTACTGTTGCTAACACTGCGTAACACCGGGTGTGACGCAACAAAAGACAATATAGTTCAACAGACTGGGCCGCATTAATGTACGGGCATACCTGGGCTTAAGCCGAGGGCCCCAGTGATGCCGGAAAAAAATATAACCGCGTTTAATAATGTGATGTCTGTCCCTTTAACATCGCTTTGCTTTGAATACATGTGCGGGTGTTTCAAGTCCTGCGCGTGAAGTGCGTCAAGACGCGCCGCGTCTAGCAGCAAGCGACTTACAGTATCAGTAGCTGGAAAACGCGGGCAGACGGAGTCATGACACTAGCTTTAAATATGCAATTTTTTGCTGCATAACGAATCGATAAAAGCGGCCAGCTGGATATAAACTAATGCAAATAGATGGTAACAATCATGACATTAAACATTTGGGTCGAACTTGCGTGTGTTTTTGTCACATTATTTTAAAGATCAAAGTGCAGGATAAATAAAATAATTTTCTCCTTAAAGAATGAATTGATTTTGAACTGCTGAAATGAGTCGTCAGCAATTCCATTCTCACTTCCTGTTACAAACCTACATAACAATGCAAATATTAGCATAATGGCAGCCGATAGTCTTCATTGGTTGCTCACGAACAACATCTGTTTTGACTCGCCTTCAAACACTGTTGTAGCTGAGACTGGAAGAGTTTGGTTTGTGTTGTTGACATGTTAAGAAGATTTTTTTTTTTCTGTTTTGTTTTGTTTTTTGTTTTTTACGGTGCGAAAGCAAATCCACTTTGCATGCACTTCCAAAAGATGAGGACTCGCACTGGAATTGATACAGTAAAACTGACACCATTGTAAACTGTTCGAATCACTAGCTGCGTCTCATTTCAGAGGCTGCGTCCTCTGGAGGTCGCATTAGAAGGCTGCATACGTCATTAAGGATGTCTTATTTAAGAAAAGTAACCATAATAAAATTGAAGGTTATTCCTAGTAAGGTGCAAAATGCTGTATTTTCTTTCTTACTTTGCAATCCAATGGTTATTTTTCTTAAATGAGCCGGCCTCAATGACGTATGCAGCCTTCAAATGCAACCTCCGGAGGATGCAGCCTTCGAAACGAGACGCAGCTATCATGTATCATATGCTAAGGAAGCCTCCAGAAATTCAGATATGGTCATTTGTTTAGTTTCTGACATCCGCTGTAAGCGGTATACCAGTCACAACAGACTGGGCCATCTGACCAATCAGAGCAGAGGGGACTCTCTGCTCGGAAAGGAGGGGTTTAGAGAGACTGACCCTGCATCCCAATGTGCCATATCCACCCTAATGATTGGCCTGTTGAACTCACCTGACGTAGCTACTCGCGGTAAATTCCTAATAATAGACGGGTTGATGTCATAACATCGAGACTATGAAATATATGAGCTTTTTAAACTTTACCAGTCACAAATACATACGTAGAACGTTCTTTTTCAAAGCTGTCATAGTAAAAAACAACAACAAAAAAACAACAACGGCAGAAGAAAGACTTATTCTGACATGCATGTCAATCGAAAGTGTCGTAGTGAGGGAGTAGAACTTTTCCGACGTCATAAGGGACGTTTTTTTGTCCTGAAAAAGTTAGCCCCCATGATCTGATTACATTTTCAGCATGATAAAAAAAAGTGTTCAGAAAGGAACATTTTTGTATATTTTCATATGAAATTATAAAACCGAGCATTAATTGCATTAATTTCTGCAAAACAAAAGGCTGATTTGATAGGAAGATGGAGTTGATGTAAGCAGTAGTTCTAAGTAGCCTGTATAAATAGTTCAGACTATGTGCCAATATGTAGTTAATGCAGTGATATTTATATTTTATAACAGACCAATAGGTTCGGATGTTTTGGTAATGGTATTTATTCATGCAAAATAAAAGGCTGATAACTTGCACTTTGTGATTAAGAAGACTAAGTGAATGTAGGTTATAGTTCTGGTGGATGAAGGGCCCCCTCTAGAGGTAAAGCCCAGGGGCCCCTTGTAGTCTTAATGCGGCCCTGTCAACAGCCAACCCTCTTTTTCAGCGGCATTGGGTCCATTCATTTCTCCCATAGGGATTTCAAAAAAGTCTTTATTACAGCATTATAAGCCATGAACCAAGCCAATCAGCTATGAGGTGAATAATAACATTACTAACTTTGATTTAAAGCAAAACAATTTTTAAAATCGGACAAAAATACTAAGGTACAAGACTGTACTTAAAGGGTTCATTCACCCCAAAATGCAAATAATGTCATTTATTACTCACCCTCATGCCGTTCCACACCCGTAAGACCTTCGTTAATCTTCGGAACGCAAATTAAGACATTTTTGTTGAAATCTGATGGCTCAGTGAGGCCTGCATAGCCAGCAATGACATTTCCTCTCTCAAGATCCATTAATGTACTAAAAACATATTTAAATCAGTTCATGTGAGTATAGTGGTTCAATAATAATATCATAAAGCGACGAGAATATTTTTGGTGCGCCAAAAAAACAAAATAAAGACTTGTATAGTGATGGCCGATTTCAAAACACTGCTTCATGAAGCTTCGGACCGTTATGAATCTTTTGCGTCGAATCAGCGGTTCGGAGCGCCAAAGTCACGTGATTTCAGCAGTTTGGCGGTCTGACACGTGATCCGAATCATGATTCGACACACAAGATTCATAACGGTCCGTATAGCTGTATAGACCAAAACCACAATTTGATCCAGGCTGTAAACATGTTTTTTTTTTGCTGTAAAGTTGGCCATTTTAACATGGGGCTCAATGAGATTCTGCTCTCTTTTGGAGCCTGTCCCTAGTGGCCAGTCGATGAATACTAGCAAATATTTACAGAAGCAAATACTATTAATTTATCGTTAAAAATCAATTTCCCTATGGAGAAAACGAATGAGTTTTTACTTCTGGAACCTGAATTTTGCACTGAACTGTGAATCAGAATCGAGGCAAAAAGGTTTTACCATATTTTTTGAATATTTAATGTTAAATTCAGTTTAAACCTACCAAACACAGAGAAAGACTTGGATTAGAAAACATGTTTTATCCACCATTTTTTCTTGTTGAATATCCTGTTTCACTCAGATTTACATTAGATTGCAAAAAATAAAAGTCCTTTTGGTTTTTAGATATAGCATAAACACTTACTGAGATTAAAATCACAATTTTTTTTAATGTAAACAATTTTGACAAAATATTTTATTTTAAATTTATAATTTCACTACAGTTACAATTACTGCACAACAAATGTTCCTTTTCTACTTTTACTATTTTTAAACTGTAAAAATGTCTCTTTACTCAGCATCATAATAGAGCAGTATTGTCATGCTCAAAGAAAATGTTAAAATTAAAGTAATTGTAAATATTAATAAGATTCCCACTATAGTTAAAATGTGTTTTAAAACAAATATGCATTTCTGTAGGACTTGTGTATATTGAAGTGTAACTTTTCAAAAATGGATGATTTTTCTCTTCTTCCAGGGCCCTGACTGCTGTGCGGATTTTGCAATATCGTTTCATTATGTAAAACCTGCAGACATGCACATGCTGGAGTATTTTGCACATCACCTGCGACCATTTGGATACAAGTACAGATTCAACACTAATCATGAACAAAACAGCACCAGTGAACTTAAACAACATTACAAATACAATAGACACAAATAAAAAACACAAAGATGTTTAATGTGACCAAAAAACAGTTTTCATGAGAACATTTGATGGAAGATTACTGATTGTTTTTTCTGCATGAATATTTGTTCACTGCCCATGAAGAAAGAGTTTTTTGTTGGTTTGCTCAAAATAATGTCTGAATGTCACTGCATTAGATGACAACATATCAAACTACTTTTAATTTTTCTGAGCCATGTCTTCTATATAATTCTTTAAAATGAAAGACACTGTTTGTTTGATATTTTGCTATATAATGAAGTCTCATTTCGACATTTTAAGTCTGCCAAATACTTTTTGTGGCCATTATATATGCAAATACATCCATTTATTTAATTGTTCGAGTTCTTCTGAGCGGTTTAGTTATTTAAAATGTTCATAGTTAAATATTAAAAGTTAAAATATTTTTAAATACTAAATGGTCCATTAGCTTTATTTCTTTCTCTCTTTTTTTAGTATCCCGTCCTTTTGCATCAGTTTCAGCGCTCTAATGATAAGACTTACATTTTCACACAGGATTTTCTGCAGGTCTGTTCACTATCAAAACGGTTTTTGTTGCCATGGCAACCTCCAAACCAGAACTGAGCACACGAATTGGCCTTAGGATCAAAATACCATTTAACAACATACTCTCGACATGGACCGGGATCCAGAGGCTCTAGGCACCCCTCCTCTGAGAGAGAGAAAATAGAAAGAGTAAGGTTCTATTTATTTATTTATTTCTATTTAATTATTTATATCGTATCACTTTTGAACGGCTGTATGGGCATTTACCTGCAGTAAAATGATTCTGTCCGAGCAGCAGCGGGTCAGTTGGTCTGCGTGTCAGGGCAGGCCTGTATGTGCCCTGATTCAGCCGGTCCAAAGGCGTGAAAGGGAAATCTGGGAGGAGGTTCAGGTCATCTCTTTCCAAATATGGTGTAATGGTGCTGATAATGTCAGTGTCATCTGATTTAGGATCATAGCAGGGGGACACGCTGACGGGTCCAAGGTCATCTGGCTGATTGATTTAGTGTAATATTAATATCTCTTCATAACTAGAGTACTTAGATAATAATAGTGATCATCATAAAATCAAACAGTTTTGATTGTAGCCTCAAGAAATTTCAATCTCCTTTTTTGTCTACTAATACTGTCCTGCAGTTTAACAAATAATGTCAAATATTCCAAATATTGTCTCTTAATTAATATGAAGTCAATGCATTATAATAATAAGAAAATATAATAAATAAATTAATACATTTATAATAAAATGTCATACTGATGGAATTTTATGTTGTTGTTTTTTTCATAGTTTAATCTAAAAATTCAATTTTTCCAATTTTAATAATATAACATTATAATATAAATATGTAAATAGCATAATAAACGTCCTGCAGTGTGACATTTTTGTTAACATTTTATTTCTCATCAAACAGTGTATCTTTCAGACCAAATGTGCTGCTCTCGAATCAAATATGGCAGCTTTAGATGCATCATGAGTTTTTAACTAATGATCTTGTTGACTGAAGTGTGTGTCACTTTACCTTGGAGCCGGCGGTAGTGCCATCAGTGTTCTCACAGACCTTTTGGAGCAATTTACTTTCCAATTCTAGACCACAGAGACAGAAAACATGAATTTAATTAATGTAGATGATCCTGTAGCTCTGATGAGGTCAAGGATTTGATTCCCAGGGAACTCAAAGTTGCTTTGGATAAACATAAACACAAATAAAAAGCCCTTTAATGGGATTGTTCACAAAAACAAAACAAAAAAAATTCTGTCAGCATCACAGATGAGGAATAAGGGTTTTGTCTAGCTAAACGATTGGTCATTTTCTAAAAAAATAAAAAATGTATATACTTTTTAACCACAAATGTTCATCTTGCACTGCTCTGCGATGCGCCACGCATTACGTAATCACGTTGGAAAGGTCACGCGGAAGTACTGCGGTAGGGCAAAAAATTCCAACTTTTTTTTTTCTCCAACTTCAAAATCATCCGACATCACCTTTTTACCTTTTTTTTGTAAAGGCCGTTTGACTTAGTCTTTGCACGTTCGCTTTGTAAACACGTGAACTTACCAACATGATTATGTAATGCACGTCGCATTGCAGATATTAATTGTGTGAAATGAATGCATTGTGACATACCAGGAAGCGTTCTGAAGTCTTCTATGGAAAACACATGCTCCTCAGTGGGCGGGGACGCTATTGACTTCAGCTCCTCCTTAAAATCATCATAGATCGGGTCACTTTGATTCACCACCCCTATAGCAAACATGGTGATATTGGCTGAATGAGCCTCTCTGACCGCATCTTCCAGCTTCACCGTGTCACGATGATCCGTCTGGCCATCTGTAATAACCACCGCCACTTTTTCCACACCAGGGCGAGCAAAGCGGAAGATCTCATTGGCCCTTCTGATGCCACTTCCTGTGTAAGTGCCCTCTCCAATATAGGGCATCCTGTGCACAGCTTCTTTCACTTCTTCACGAGTTAAACTCTCTTGTATGCTTGCGACCACCAGGTTAATGTGGCTGTAGAGAACGACCCCTATACGCGTCACCTTCGGACTGACTGACACGCGGTCAATCAAGGTATTCACAAAGTCTTTAATGACTTCAAAGTTTTCTGGGCCGACGCTCTCAGAGCTGTCAATCACAAACACCAGCTCAAGAGGTTTTACTCTGCATATCTGGCCACAACCTGAGAATCCAGAATAAATCATCCACATCAGTTTTGTAATTCATCACAAAGCATTCAGATTTAGAAAAAGATCTGCAATTTGACTACTTACCACAAATAGATCTGATTAGAGTGATTATTTCCTCTCTCTGCAAAATACATAAATCTTTTAAAGTAAATTTTTTAGAGGTTCAAGTTTGTAGCACTGAAACCTTATTGTAATTGTTAAAATTTCCCCCTAAAAGTGTTCAGGCAGACCAATCCGTTAGTCGTAGAGACTTGAAACTTTGAGGGCTGGTAGTACTCACATCGTCACCAAGGCTCGCCCCGATTGGCCTGACAGGGGCGCTACAGCAGTAAAAAGTATGAAATCGTTCACAACTCCTAAACCGTTAAGTGTAGGCTTAAGCGAAATTTTCAAGCAAAATTTTCAGGTATTTTGGATTTTTTTTGAAAAACCTATTTTTGCGAACTAGTCCTAGGTTTTTGGCCCGATCGGAACCAAACCAATGCAGCAAGATTCTCTGAAGTCTGTTTGTCAAAAAAAAAAAAAAATTTAAACCGTCCCTAAGGGCCCCCAAAACATTTGAACAGTTTACTAAAATGGCTATAATGCATGAATGAAATTAGATATTTTTTACCAAATTTAGCAAACATGTACTTAATCTGTGATTGTGTGAAAAAGGACACGGCGACTGGGGTCCATGTATCGTTTGGTCATTAATTTTTTTATTTAATAGGATAAGAAATGGGGAAACTTTTTTTTATTTTTTTTTTTATTCTTAAAACAAAAGTTATGACTTCTGTGTATGATGACTTAAATTGATACTGGTCTGGGCTTCAGTACCATATCTCTGTGCTGTCCAGCAAATCATGCAGCATTGCCACACAGAATTTGATAGGTGGTCAACAATAATAAAACAGGCAGTGTGCTAAAGGTGTTGGCTATTGGGTAGTTGTGAGTGCAGGTGTGAAGTAAATTATTATTTCTGAGATAAACTAGTATAATAACTAGGACCGTCGCTGTCCATCGAAACGTTCGTTAAATATTGGAGATTATTTCAAAAACCTACTTTGGCAAACTAGTCCTAGGTTTTTGGCTCAACCTCAATAACTGTTAAAAAGCTTATATTTCTTATAGTTAATTGACTGTTTGGTACTTTTCATCTATGATTGAGATGGTTACAGGCTTTCTAATTAAAATATAATAGCTCTTTAGGCTTTAAAGTGCTTGAACCCCAATAATTGCTGCTTGTGGCTATATTCATTTACGTTTTTTTCTAATAGTGTAATTTCATAATTTCAGCTTTATTTTAGATATATAGACATGTGTACCATGCACAATATTAAAATGTTATATATACTGTACATTAAATACACACCGTTGTAAATAAAACATTATTATTAAAGTATGATTTACAAGAAAATAATGTCAGAAGACCAAAAGTGAGCAGTATACATTGTGTGACATACTGTATCCCACAATGCAACGCACATGACTTGACCAGACTGTTAAAAGTCAAGTTATTTTTACACAAAATTGGGTTACAAATACAAAATTATTTTTTATTTTCCAACAATCACATAATGATGAGGTCATGCAACAACAGCATAACATATTGCAGTTTAAAACTGTCATTTCGTTAGGTGCAAAACCTTTTTATATTGGAATCAATTATTTTTGGATCTTTAATGACAAGGTAGAAAATGAATTATTTTATTTGTGCACATACCGTGAGACCAGGTTCTCCTTTTGTTCCTGAATTACCCTGTGAATGTAAGAAGACGCAATGTTCAGTTTGTTAAATGTAGTTAATATAGAGATGTTGATTATAGTGTTGTCAGTGATCATAATGCTCAACGATTAAAAAATCTAGCATGAGGAGTTTTTCAACTAATCAAAATTTCCCTTCTCAGTTCTTCTCACCGGTGGTCCTGTAAGTCCTGGTTCTCCCGGGCTTCCTCTGTCCCCTTTGCGTCCTTGTGCTCCTGGTATCCCACGATCCCCCTACAAACAGAGCAGTTACATCACAAAGGTGAAGCTCCCATTTGTGGTCACGTTTTTCAAACATGACTTGATGTACCATTTTTTTTTTTTTTTTGTGAAAAAAAGTGTGATTTTTGGAGTCTGTGGAAAATAGTATTTTGTGTTTGACAAGAAAAGTCATGTGAGGGTGAGTAAATGATAACATTTTTATTTTTGAGTGAAGGATTCCTTTAATGCTAACTAAAATATGAATGCATGACAGTGGCAATAAGAGCCTCCTCACCTTCTGTCCCGGCAGACCCTCTCCAGGGGACCCTCTTGGCCCCTGTATACCCCGATATCCAGGTTCACCCTGTACAAAACAGAATAAAATGCATGTGAATTAAACCGTATTGTACAGCACACTGTAATATGTTCAGGAAAACGGTATCCTGTTGATATGCCTCAGATTCCTGTTACCTTTGGTCCTTGTATGCCCTCTCCTGGTAATCCTGGAGGACCAGCTAGACCAGTCTGACCAATGGAGCCCTGCAGACCACAAAACACTTCTGAGCAAACCTGAACAGGCCAATCTAAACAGAATCACATTTTGCTATATATATCTCATTACACAGCATCTGAAATGCTGTTTTGGTCATTCTGTAATCCCTGAGCAAAGTCTGTCGTTAAAGTGGTTTGGTATAATTCCCTTCCAGAAGCGCCTCACATGATTGTGTTCACAAACACCAGGCATCTGAATGCAAGATAACATGACATTGCATTTCGTCTGCGCGCTCTGCGCTCTGAGGCACAAATAATTTATTATATAAGTAAATTATTATATACAGTGGCTTCTACTGCAGCAACTTCCATTTTTCTTAGTGATATTTAGCACCAGTTTATCAGGAAGTGACAATTTTGTTCTCTTCGACTCACTGGATGGAAATAGTGCTTTATTTGCAAATGTTTTTATGCATATTCCAATTTTGCGCAGATGTTAAATTCACAACTTTGGATGGAAAAATAGCTAGTGAGCACTTACCATGATCAGCTAAATGCTGGATTTTCAAAAAGTGTGAAGTTCACAGCACCATTGTTGCAGTAAACTTGCACAACATTCTTGAACGAATTGCATGTCTGTATAACTTTACATTTTCACGCCCCTAAACATGACGCTGAACTGCACGACGTGTGATTGGTTGCTTTACATGTCAGTCAGATGTCCTCTTGGGCAATCCTTGGCCAATGAAAACTGCTATGGGGTCCAGACCTTCTGCTGTAAGTCTGAAGCAAGACTAATGTATATAATATATGTAGTTTGAAATATATTTCCCACCTTTGGGCCCACCTGCCCAAGACCTGGTGCTCCAGCAGGCCCTAGGGGACCTGGAGGGCCTCGATCCCCCTGTGACAGAAAATATCAATGCTCTAATACAATAATATTTTTTAGTAATTCAAATTTGTACATTTTCTGAAGAAATTGAAAGGGATGCAGTCACCTTACCTTTGGTCCAGGTAATCCAGTACCCTCTGGCCCAATCTCTCCTGTAAGACCCGGAAGACCTGGTGGCCCCTATAGATCACATGAGCAACACATATGCAGTCTGTTATAATTCCATTTGGTATGTCAGATTAAATACAGACTATACAAATGTAACTATGATTAGCATGAACCATGTTCTTTGTAATGATAATATTTACAGGTAGGCCAGGATAGCCTTCTCCCTTAAGCCCTGGTGGTCCAATGGGTCCTCGTAACCCCATTTCACCCTAAAGACAGACAAAATGGATTATCTCAATCATAAAAGCACAGTGTAGGTTTCTGCTGGGACGTCACTCTTACCTTCGGCCCTGCAATACCTATCCCTGCTTCTCCAGCAGGTCCTGGTGGACCAACTGGCCCTGGATCTCCCTACAGCAAGATGAACATGGTATGAGATCTCCTGATGTGGGTACACATACACATACAGTGGCTCCAAAAAAAATTAAGCCACAATAAAAATGTATCAACTAATCTTTTTTAAGCAAGAACTTAGAATGGAAGTAAATTGACCTTTGTTTCAGAGGGTTTAAAAGCAGAAATGTGAAACTAACATTTTTGTTTATTTTCATAAATTATTCAGTAATTGTTTGTATTCATTTTAATGTAATTGTTTATTTTTAAGTCGATCTTTCTGGGGTTGTACAATTGTCTAGATGTTTTAATGTTTACTGCCTGACCATGTGTACGTCTATTGTAGGTCACCTTGATTTTGCCAAGTAAGATGCGTTCATGGATCAACATCGTTTGTTGATCCTGGAACAACATTCCTGTCCAAAAACAGTCCTAACCCAATCCCTAAAATCATAACTAAAGTAATAAACTTATATCTAAAATCAGAGGGAAATGATAGGTGAATAACACTGATGTAGAAACACCTAACCCCGGTTGTAAGCCTAAACTTGACATAAACTGTAAACCTGTCAAATCTCATTGGTCGATTGAAATGTTGTTCCAGGATCAACAGGGATGTTGATCCAGGAACACACTCTACTTGGTGAAATCACATTCACCGTCCATTAGGAAGTGTCTTACTAACTAATTACGTTTAAGTTGCAAAACATCGGTTAATGGAAACGCCGTCATTTCACAATAGTTTTTTATTGACATTTAGAAAATATTGCAAAAAGTTTTGAGCAAATCTGCAATGGAAACCCGGCTAGTGTGACCATGATTTTTGCTTTTTATTTTATTGATAAAGCTTGTGTTGAATCCAGAACATTTTTTAATGTACCTTAGCTCCAGGTATGCCTTTTCCTAAAGGCCCAGGAACACCTGGAAGTCCAACGTTCCCTGGTTTTCCCTATTTTAAATGAAAGACACTGTGTTAGCAGCAGTGACAGAGACATAAGGCTTTCTTGACATAGTATTTTGTGTTTGTTAAGATGAATGAATGAGTTGTTTTCACCTTTTCCCCTATTGGCCCAGCTGGTCCCAATGGTCCTGGATGGCCTTGGGAGCCCTTCTCCCCTCGATCCCCCTATTGAAGGAAGATACAACCCTTTTAATACATACTGTTCTATATATATTTTTAATATAATAATTTTAGTAGGCATGGCACCTTCTCTCCTGGTAGGCCTTTTCCAGGAGCTCCATCTTGTCCTTTGGGCCCTGGTAGGCCTATATCACCCTAAAAACAACAAGATATAATATAGTGTAATATAATGTATGCCTGAATGTTTTGGATGTAATGTTATCCATCACTAACATGCTATTAAGAGCACCTTTGGTCCCATGGCTCCATCTTCTCCTGGTACACCTCGTTCACCTGGTAAACCTTGGAATCCACGTTCACCCTATGGCATCAACCCATAAACACAACTCGGATTTCATTATTTGATCATTTATTCTGTTCTTTCAGGTCATGTCTAACAGTTTACTTGAAACTACAACCTACTTTTGGTCCTGGTTCTCCAATTCCTCTTTCTCCAGTGGCCCCTGGATTTCCAGGGTATCCCTGTTCTCCCTGAGAGCAAACAAAACGAAAACAGTGTTTAGATATCGTTCAAAAGTTTGCGATTGGTAATATTTTTTGTTGTTGTTGTTTTTGACAGAAGCCTCTTCTCCTCACCAAGGCTGCATTTATTTGATCGAAAATACAGTAAAAACAGTAATAATGTGAAATATTATTAAAATTTTAAATAACTGTTTTCTATTTGAATATATTTTAACATGTAATTTATTAATAATCAAGTCTTCAGTGTCACATGATCCTTCAGAAATCATTCTAATATGCTGATTTGCTGCTCAAGAAACATTTCTGATTATTATCAATGTTAAAAACAGTTGTGCTGCTTCATATTTTTTTTGTAAAAATCATGATACATTCTTTAGGATTCTTCAAAGAATCAAAAGAACAGCATTTATTTGAAATATAATTTTTTTGTAACAATATAAATGTCTTTACTCTCACTTTTGACCAATTTAATGCATCCTTGCTGAATAAAAAAGAAAAAGAAAAAAGTCGTATAGAAGTGCAGTCTTACCTTTGGACCCATGAGTCCTATCCCAGGAATCCCTTTTTGACCAGGAGGACCAGCTGGTCCCTGATTCCCCTTTAGATATTAAGATGAAGGTGACAACTGAATGTTTTTCAATTGTTTAGAAAAATAATAGCACACTTATTAACACGCTGCATGATTTGAGGAATCATATTGTATATGAATATAGCACAAACAGTGTTTATTGCTTAGAGTTAGGGATTTGTTTAAATCACTAACACTATAAGCATGTATTGAGAACATGAAGCTTGCCTTAACTAGCATATAAATATTGGTATAAAAACCAGAAAAATAACATAACATAAAATACTTTCTCTCCTGGAATTCCCCTGCCAGGCATTCCTAATGGTCCAGGTGATCCAGGAGGTCCCACATTGCCCTAAGAGGATAGATACAAGGGCTAAATGTAATGCAAAATGGCTATTTATATGGGCAACTATAATCTCACACAACTGCATCGTACCTTTTCACCTTTGACTCCATAACCTGGGGGCCCACATTCACCAGTAGGGCCGACATAGCCCCGGTCACCCTAAGACACAAACACAAAACAGATTAAAAAGTGATATTTCAATGTCTTTATTCACATGATCATTAAAGGGAAACAATTACATAGAGGAATTTCATATGATTTTAAATGTACACTCTTAAATAAAGGTTCTTTATTGGAGTCTAAGGTTCTATGAAGAACCTTTAACATCCATGGAATCTTTCCTTTTAACCAAAGGTTCTTTATAGTGAAAAAAAAGGTTCTTTAGATTATTAATGTTCTTCAGGCTAAGAAAAAATGGTTCTATTAAGAACTGTTCACTGAAAGGTTCTTGGAGGAACCCAAAATGGTTCTTCTATGGCATCACTGTGGAAACCCCATTTTGGAACCTTCATTTTCAAGAGTGTATGTTACTGACATAATTATCTTAATTCACGTTCACTGTATCGAAAAGAGCAGGACAGGACATCCTGCTAAACATCTACATTTGTTTTTCACAGAAGAAAAAACGACTTACAGGTTTGGAACAATGCGAGGGTGAGTAAATTTCAAAAGTTTTCAAGAGCCCATTGAATGACCTAAAAAAAAAAAAAAAAGCAGGAACCGCAACTGTATCTGCTCACCTTTGGGCCAGGAAGTCCTTCGCCTGGAGCTCCTGGCTTCCCCTGTGATCCTAGTAAACCTGGAGGACCCTTCATTGATGCATGTATCATTATCTCATTATAATCTGTACAGTAGATGGATGTTTTAAAGTCATACAAGAGGCTGTTTATACTTACAGGTAGACCTGGCTGACCTACGCCAACCTGACCTGGAGGACCTGGTCTTCCTGGGTTTCCTTTGTCACCCTAAAACAATCACACCTCAAATAACTTTAAGGCACTTACTTTGTGATGGACAATAACATACTAAAACCTCTGGAACAAGACAGTTGTAACATTGTAACTTATTTTGGCTATTGATTAAAGCCTCTAAATCACAGCATTCAATAGCAATAAAAAAAGAAAATCCACAAATGAGATCTATTTTATATATCTCAATGATTTCTCTTTTGGCAGCAATGAGATTAAATTGAAAGCAAATGGAAACTTTAATTTTATCTGGAGACACCAGTAATCTCACTTGTGTCTCCTCTAGAGTTACAAATCTGTACCAAGATACTGAAGTCTTCAGTCTAATGTAAGAGATCTTCATTTACACTCAAAAATTTCTCATTAAAGTCTTACTTTATTTCAATAACTGTCTCATTTGTTTCCATTTTTCTTTCTCTTCTAATTTTAGAAGAAACATCCTAAACTTAGTCTAAAATCTGAGACTTGAGTGTTGATACTTAATTGAAACAAGTGAAAACCCCATTAAATCTAGTTATGAAAAAGCAACATCTGAACAATAAAATGTTCCTCTGGGATTGTATAGAAACAACAGTAATGCCTGTAATGTTTACACTACCGTTCAAAAGTTTGGGATTGGTAAGATTTTTAAATGTTTTTGAAAAGTGTCTTATGCTTACACCAGGGCTGCATTTATTTGATCAAAAATACAGTACTTTAAAAATATTATTACAATTTAAAAGAACTGTTTTCGATGTAAATATATCTTGAAATGTAATTTATTCCTGTGATCAAAACTGAATTTTCAGCATCATTACTCCAGTCTTCAGTGTCACATGATCCTTCAATAATCATTCTAATATGCTGATTTTAGAGCAGCAAATATGCTGATTTGCTGCTCCAGAAACATTTCTGATTATTATCAATGTTGAAAACAGTTGTGCTGCTTCATATTTTTGTGGATTTTCAGGATTATTTGGCGAATAGAAAGTTTAAATTAACAGCATTTACTTGAAATAGAAATCCTTTGCAACATTATAAATGTCTTACCTGTTTCTTTTGATCAATTTAATACATCCCTGCTGAATAAAAGTATTAATTTCTTTCAAAAGCTTGTTACTGACCCTATACTTTTAAATGATAGTTTGTTTCCACTGCTTTAATTTTTTTTTTTTTTTTTTGTATAATATTAACTAAGTCTTGTTGAGAACAACCAGCTGAAAAGTTTACCTTTGGACCAGGGAATCCAATTCCAATATCTCCTGGCGGACCAGACGCACCAACTGGCCCTCGATCCCCCTAGGAGTAAAATGTAGGTCAGTGATTCATTTGGACATCATCTCCACATAAATTTACAATTCCCATAAATTTAAAGATGATATATTAGCTGTTAAATACCATAAACCTCGTTCATCTTGGATACATGTCACATTGCAACTTTTGTTGTAGAATTAACAACATCCTACTATTAAAGTGAGGTATGGTGAAAGGGTTTAGTACACATTTTGACCATCCAACGCATTCTCTCATGTATGTTCCAAATTACATTTACAGAGCATAAAGGCACCCTTTGTGTCTGGCAGTTTAGGGGTTTTTGCATTTGAATGTGCTATTATATATTTGTCAGATTTTCAAAGCACTCTTTGTTAAAACTTCCTGATTAAACATGAGAGGCAAAATCTGAATTTAAACTGACATGGAAACATCCCTAAAATGTCAGTTCTTTACCACCCAGACATCTGTCTCTAATTAAAATATCACTGGCAAAGAAATGGATATGTTCATACTTTGGGTCCTGCTTGACCCTCATGCCCCTGGTCTCCTGGAGGCCCTTTAAGACCCTGGTAAAATAAAGAAGAAACATGTTAAAATTTGGTCTTGCACTTTCATGAATTAATTTTTTTATTATTTAATTTTTTTAACAATTAATCAGCCATATGCCTATAATAAACCATAGGTTGATATAGGCAGCTGTAGATGCCTGTTAAACGGTGCTAATGTGGGTTCTGAAGGACCTGACCCAGTCAATCTGAGCTATTCAGTCTCGTCACTAATCCCACTGTACAAAGTCGCCCTCGGTAAAAGAAAAATATCCTGCAAGCTTGGATTCACTGCTTTACATGTGTACATTATTTTAGGATTACGTGCGATCTGCTGATCACATTCCATAAGTGCAGAGCGGGGAAACAGCCGTGGCCTGCCATGATCACCACATTTATGTGATGAGACAACGGGCCCTATCATACACCCGGCGCAATGCAACGGCAGGCGCGACGCAAGTGTTTTTTGCTAGTTTCAGCCTGATGCAGTTATCATTTTTTGTCTAGCGCCCACGTTGTTTAAATGGCAAATGCACTTGTACCCATCTGTTCGCCCATGGGTGTGCTGGTCTGAAAACGAGGTGTGTTCAGGCGCATTGTTGGCGTGTTGCTGTTTTGAGGCAACTGAAAATGACTGCGCCATTGACCAACAAAAAGTATTTTGTTTTTGTTATTTAAAGGGCGCGTTAGTAATATGCGCCTATAGGCGGGTGCACAACACGCGTACACTCTGCTTATTACACACACAGGGACACGCAGCAGCAAATAAAAGGATTACAATGTAAAAGATTATTATTGTGTACATAAAGATAAAAATGCCTTCATGTCATAATGGATAGTCATTGCATGTATCAGAATTACCTATTTGCAGTAATGACGAATGAAATTGGCTAATTATTTGACCAATCGTGGCAATACACACATTATATTTAAACTGACTCATCAGGTTGAGGGTGTCTATATTCTGCCATGTAAATATAGCAATCTGGCATGGTGCAAGCACACCTGGCTTTTAAAGGGAATGGGAGATGACACTCTGATTGGTTTATTGGATGTTACGCCCAAAACACACCCATGACTCATTAAGAGACTAGGTACAGCCCTTTTGGACCATGCACTTTGCGTGCCGACCATTTTTTCCGTCGTTAAACTAACAAAAGTGCATGCCCTAAGTGCACCTGCGGCATGCGCTTCAGTCCACGCGCTTAGATCGTTTAAATAGGGCCCAGCATATGATAAGACTAATGCATTTCGTTTTTTTAATCTATCTTATTATCTGTCTGTCTGTCTATCTATATCACTTTTAGTGAGAAACAAATCACAGTATTCGAATGAAAAGATCAGCCTTTTTAAAACTGCATACTGTACTACTGACATTCGTTATTCTCACCAAATAATTTTTTCACTTCTTAAATTGTGATATTATACACAATACATTTTATGTTTTTTTTTTTTTTTTTGTTTTTGTTTTTTACATTTTTATTTTTTCTGCATCTTTGTCAAGTTACATTTTATAAGTTAAAAGTTAAAAAAAAATTGTTCACAAATCATGTTTTTAAATTTATTTTGTTATTTATTTATTTGTGTTTATAGTAATATAATTGTATATATGGATGAAATACACAATTATAATTTGTTTCATATTTTCAGAGAAATTTACACATTGTATTGGCTAAGATGAATAAGATCACACAACTATTCATGATGTGTATTCATAAATACATGAATTAATTTAATTTAATTTAATATAATTTAAGTCTGTATGAGTTCCATGTATAATTTTATTAACTAATAATTAATTGGAGGAATTTTTAAGAATTGATTTTTTCCAAACATTTTTGTGAGTGAAAATCTAATTAGAAAAATGTTCTACTATTTAAAAATGATGCATACTGTGGCCGAGAGAGCTCAACACACCGCCAGAGAGATTAATGCGCTGCAACTGAAGAAAACACATGCAAATAGAAAAAACACAAGCAAATGAACAAAACATCATCAGTTTGACAACCCATGTGCTGCAAATACTCACAGTGCAACCAAATACAGAAACGCATTTATTTTGACCTGGTTTTAACCATTAATTAAGCATTATGGAACTTATTTCCGTGAACGTTGAACATCACAGTTGTGAAAGTATGTTAGCCAGCTTACATAACATTTCACAGTTAATTGTGTATTTCCTCAGATTATTTAGGCGAATAATATCCAAAAGGCCAAGGAATCATACGATCAGGATGTAAAATAAATAAAAAACTCACCTTTCAGGTCATCAACAACACCACTGTACGAGTAGACATTGAACAATAAGCATGTCCCAGCCAGGTTCTGCACTTGTTGGAGTTCTCTTGAAACATTTCCGTTGTGGTCTGTGCTATTTGCAACGTGTTTCTGTATTTGGTTGCGTTGTGATTATTTGCAGCTTGTTTCTGTATTTGGCGGCATTGTGAGTATTTGCAGCACGTTTCTGTATTTTGTTGTTGTGAGTATTTGCATTTCTCTTTTTGGTTGTGTTGTGAGTATTTGCAGCAGGTTTCTGTATTAGGTTGCGTTGTATTTGCAGCGTGTTTCTGTATTTGGGTACGTTGTAAGTATTTGCAGTGGGTTTCTGTATTTGGTTGTGTTGTGAGTATTTGCAGCGGGTTTCTGTATTTGGTTGCATTGTGAGTATTTGCCACACATTTCTGTATTTGGTTAGGTTGTGAGTATTTGCAGCGGGTTTCTGTATTTGGTTGTGTTGTGAGTATTTGCAGCACGTGTTGTTAATTTTTCTTAATTTGCTGGTGTTTTTTCTATTTGCATGTGTTTTCTTCAGTTGCAGCGTGTTGAGCTCTCTTGACAACCATACATAAAGGAATATACACAATATTTAGGCCTACTTAAGACTCATACACAGATTATTCACAGAATCAAATGAAATAATCAGTTATTAAATAATTATTATTATCAAGTGATAAAGAATACAAATACAGATCCTGTTATGCATCATGAATTCAGTTGAAACCTGAAATGTGGCATAAGAGGTAAATATTTATACTGTGCCTGCTCTCCTTTGGTGCCCCTCAGCCCTGGAGGCCCTTTAGCGCCCTGTGAAATGAAACATAAAGTTGAATCAATCATATGTGACATATTTCAGAACAATACTAAATTGTAGAACAGTAGAGAAGTCTTACCTTATGTCCCTTTTGCCCTGATGGTCCACAATTACCTTGATCCCCCTAAAACATGACTTAAGACTTTAGTTATTGTGTATATATAATTAGGACAATACATGGAAAAATTAACCAATTAATTGCAATAACCCAAATGCATATGCAAATGAAAACTCGGATGTTTCACCTTATCACCTTTGAACCCAGGTCTTCCCTGTGGATGAGGAACCAGGAACAAGAACCAAGTTGGTCAGAGAGTAAGTAGTAAGACAAAATGTGACCATATGAAGATGTAATGTACCTCTGCACCGTTGATTCCTGGAAAACCAGGTGCTCCTGTTTCCCCCTGTACCAATGAGTCAACAACAATAAACTACAGATCTAATCATCATAATTCCTTTAAACAAATATGATAATTATTTTTACTCTCACCCTTGAGCCTTTTTGACCAGGTGCTCCTTCATAACCTTGATCTCCTTTTTTACCCTAAACAAAACAGAGTTTTCCTCTTAATTGACACAAGAGAGGGGAAATGGATTCAATTCCTTGCCAGCGATACTCACAGGAGCTCCTGGAGGACCCTGTTCACCTTTCTCACACAAACACACTGGTGAGCACTGACAAGAGAAATACAACAATAGGTAGTTAGCAATCAGCATTGTTCAAGTTGAATTATCATTTTTGGTGTGATATGCTTTGAGAGTGGATATGCTTTGGATAAAGTTGGGCACACTTATACAGGGGTTGGACAATGAAACTGAAACACTGGCCATTATAGTGTTGGAGGTTGAGCAGAGTGTGAGTTGAGATTTGCTATATTGTATATATCGCTTTGAGTAAGTGCCTTGAGTTTACTGCATATATACGGATAAAGTTGGATATCATATATATCCATCTTTATGTAGATCTGTACGATTATACAGTTTACATTTTTGCGTCAATATAAACAATCATGCAGCTGAGATTTGCTATATATAGTATATATTGCTTTACATAAGTGTACTGTATCTGGGTAAAGTTGGATATACTTATAGTAGTTTTGCTGTAATGCAATGACATTCAGATATTTTATGACTAAAGTGTCTAAATACTTTGAGGGCCAGTCTTCTTGATAGTTCAGTACTTACTTCATTCTCTGCAATTATTTCCTGGGGGAACAAATGAAAAGAAAAATAAGAATTAGGACACAAATATATGACGGTACCAAAACAAGTAAACCAAATTCCGTGTATGACATGCGGGAAGCTTTATTATGCATTTCTAAGAGACCAGTATTGTGTGATCACAGACATCGCTTGACATTTTGTGTGTGGCAGACCCTTCCTTCTGTGTTCATATGGAAAATCCCTCACACACAGATTTGATTCACCCACTGGTGTGTGAACCACGCTTCATGACAGCAGACCAAACACTAGTTACTGTATTTGGATCTCCAACCCTCACAAACAGAAACTTGTGGAGCATCCATTTTCTGACCCAAAATAAAAGCTAGGCTGTTAAAAAGAAAAGAAACAGAAAAGTGTGAGTGGTGTGTTTCTTTGTGTATGCCAAGATGTTTTAAGCGATTATTTGCATGTTGCAGCCCACATGCATAAGAATTAGTGCTGTCAAATCGATTAATCACGATTAAGCGCATCTAACATTAAAGTTTTTACATAATATATGTGTGTGCATTGTTATATTTATATTAGGGCTGTCAACGTTAACGCGTTAACGCATGCGATTTATTCAAAATCCTTAACGCAAAAAAATTACGGAAGCATGTGAGATTGCGTCATAACGTAATTTACGTCATGCAGTTAGATGATCTTAAAAGTCCATGCTTATTATATCAGAGATGGCAGAGAGAATGATTCATTCCAGTGTCTGATTCGCTTTAAAACACGAACGCGAAAACAAGCCCTCCCGCATCGCGCTTTCCTGTCTGAACGGAACGTCGAAACATCCCACCGCTGTATGGCCAGATGATATGAAAACTATGTTTCTCGGCTGGATAAAGCAAACCAGCTTCTTGCTATGAAAGTTTTGATGGATGAGGATTACAATCAAAGTAAAGACGGTGACGTACAGGGGTCGTACATTAAACACGCGTAATTCAGTTATATTGATGGGCAAACAAATCATGTATGATCGCATTGTATTTATGCACAGACACATTTCAGTACATTCACGTTGTTTTCCCACACATTAAGGATAATGTTTGGATTTGTGTATGTTGCTGTTAGGGATGGAACCGTTCGGTTCTCCACCCACGGTGGAATCTGACGACGCTTCTGTAATATGGTTTGTTGGAAACAACGTGCAAAACAGACAGGTGGATTCGGCTAATGTATGTTTCAGTCGATGGATGTGCATTCTGGTTTCAAAAGAACATGGACAAAACAGTCACTGTAAACAAATGTTCAATGCCTCGCCGAAAGCTCTATGACCAGTCATTTACGCCGTCATCACCCAGGTGTTGATAGCGCGCGAGCGGTGAGACCTGAACATCTCACGTTGCTATCTTTGTTTAAAATAAACTAATTTAAACCTTGCAAATTTAAACATTCATCCGTAAGACGCGAAAGAGAACTCGCGCGCTCTGTAAGGAGATTTGTGTGTGTGCTCATCCGAAGCGCGTTCATGGAGAGCCGCGTCACAGCGCACAAATACTCTTGCGCAAATTCTCTTTCAAGTCTTGCATCTAAACTGACAAATTCACACAAAAATGATGTCAACATGCCCATCTAGCGAGTATCCTAACAAACATAGTAGGTTATGTCTTAAGAGAAAAACGAGACAGCGCATGTGTATCAGTATCAGTGTACTGGATCTTTGAATGATGTCTTAAAGGGACAGCAGTCTAATATTCCTGCTCTCTGTTTTTAATGTTAATCAAAAGATGAAGAAATCACTCTTGACTGAATAGCTTTTGTAACTTAATGTTTCATCTTTACTTAATTATTCAAAGAAGCTTATATGAAGTTATTTTATATTTGATTACTTTGTTCAGTTTCTGTACCTGAAAACTATTGCTAAATATAATATAATGTTTTAATGGGTGCTTTGGTGTACATAAATGTATGAATTATATTAAATATCATTTGGTTATTTGGTGTCCTTTTTTGGAAATGTACCTTGAAAAAAGCTGAAAAATACAGCTTTGTGAAAATCACACTTCAATCTGATGGTTTACTTTGCTGGATATAGGCAATAATGGCAAAATGGACGTGTTAAACAAGATAAATGGTGTATGCTTAATTTCACGATAAGTGTGCGATTAATCGTGATTAACCCAGACTTGTCCATCGGATTGCCAGACAGAGAAACGTGATTTGTCACTCCAGAGAACACATCTCCACTGCTCTAGAGTCCAGTGGCAGCGTGCTTTACATCACTGCATCCGACGCTTTGCATTACACTTGGTGATGTAAGGCTTGGATGCAGCTGCTCGGCCATGGAAACCCATTCTATGAAGCTCTCTACGCACTGTTCTTGAGCTAATCTGAAGGCCACATGAAGTTTGGAGGTCTGTATCTATTGACTCTGCAGAAAGTTGGCAACTTCTGCGCACTGTGCGCCTCAGCATGCACTGACCCCACTCTGTGATTTTACGTGGCTTACCACTTCATGGCTGAGTTGCTGTTGTTCCCAATTGCTTCCACTTTGTTATGATACCACTAACAGTTGACCGTGGAATATTTTGTAGTGAGGAAATTTCATGAGTGGACTTATTGCACAGGTGGCAACCTATCACAGTATCTTATCACAGTATCCTATCACGCTTGAATTCACTGAGCACCTGAGAGCGACCCATTCTTTCACAAATGTTTGTAGAAGCAGTCTGCATGCCTAAGTGCTTGATTTTATACACCTGTGGCCATGGAAGTGATTGGAACACCTGAATTCAATGATTTTGAGGGGTGTCCCAATACTTTTGCCAATATAGTGTATTATGTAAACCAAACTTTTATATTAGATGCGATGAATCGTGATTAATCGATTTGACAGCACAAATTAGAATATTGGTTGCTAATGTATTCTGGGTGGCTGCTAGGTGATTTTTCTATTGAACCAAGTCACAGGTGTGTGTTTATCAGCATTTTACATCATCTTCAAACATGGCTATTCATAATTTAGAATTGGAATAATCCGAAACTCTATTTAACATGGTTTTTAATTTACATGGTTTTAAATGTACAGTAAACACTGCAGCGCACTAAACCCAGAACTGAGTGACCACGAGCAAAGATGACAGCATGCAAATCGCATACTAATTAGCTAGTTAGCATTACCTGGTAGTATATAGTTAGCAAAATCGGTTAGAAAAAAGCTTGCAAAATCATTAAAAAATAATAAGACTTCATAATTGATGAAAATAAAATTGAAATAAAAAATATATTACTAAAGGCTGATTTATACTTCTATGTCGAGCGTACGCTATAGCTATAGCGTAGGCTGTTTGTACCACGCGTAGCCTATGATGTAGCCTAACGTGCACAGGTGGCACACGTGCACCTCTTCAAAAATGTAACAACGCGTTAATTCTACGCGGACCGCAAGCGTTGTGATTGGTCTGCTAGAACCCCTACCACGGGTCAAAAAACTGGCTTGGAGCAATAGGAGAAGAGCAAGCGTTTTCAACTTCCATAGGAATGACGTTACCTATTTGCCGCTTCTCTGTCGTTTCTATTTGTAAGCTTCTCTCACAATGCGTGTGTCTCAATCAGCTCCCTAGCTCCCGTGAATCATATCGTGTACATGAATTCGGGCACTGGTAAGGACAGTAAAGGACGTTGTCTCACTACACATTGGGACACTTATGACTCTATTTAAAATTATGGTTTGTATTTTTAAAAACATCTATAGTGCGTCGTTATGTGTAGTGAGTAAGCTCATGTGATTCAAGTTTCGCGCTTCAGAAAGTTAAGGGAGCATAGTGAGCATTGATGCTCCCTGGTTTTCACGGTGCATTGTGGGACTTTTTAGGGAGCAAACGTTTCAGTGCCCTAGAAGGATTCTCCAGTTGAGACAGCCCTTAAAATGGCCGACTCCCTGATCAGTGCCCTGACTACTGAACTAGGTAGCTGATTGAGACACACCCTACGTACATGACAAGCTTCTTCTTCGGCTTTTGCCTTGATTCGCAACATGACCGCGGACACTGCCTACTGGTGGTCTGCATGCACGTCGACGTGGACAATGACGCAGAAGTATAAATGAAAACAGACGCATAGCCTATGGCGCAGAGGCTCCGGTGTAGGTCAGATGCAGAAGTATAACTCAGCCTTAATAGTTAGTAATATACGGTAAATTACTACTTATAAAACGGATAGTTTCGGTCCTTGATTCTGATTGGTTGAGGCGCGTTCGAAGCTGTTGTAAATTACTCTACAAACAAACACCTGTGACGTCATTAAAAAAATACTACTCGTCTTATAAAAGCAATAAGCCCCAAGAAGTGGTTTACTTAAATGGTGTCATTAGCTACGATCTGTATATATATATATATATATATACATATATATACATATATATACAGGTGCTGGTCATAGAATATCATCAAAAAAGTTGATTTATTTCACTAATTCCATTCAAAAAGTGAAACTTGTATATTATATTCATTCATTACACACAGACTGATATATTTCAAATGTTTATTTCTTTTAATTTTGATGATTATAACTAACTAAGGAAAATCCCAAATTCAGTATCTCAGAAAATTAGAATATTACTTAAGACCAATACAAAGAAAGGATTTTTAGAAATCTTGGCCAACTGAAAAGTATGAACTTGAAAAGTATGAGCATGTACAGCACTCAATACTTAGTTGGGGCTCCTTTTGCCTGAATTACTGCAGCAATGCGGCGTGGCATGGAGTCGATCAGTCTGTGGCGCTGCTCAGGTGTTATAAGAGCCCAGGTTGCTCTGATAGTGGCCTTCAGCTCTTCTGCATTGTTGGGTCTGGCATATCGCATCTGGCATATCTCTTCACAATACCCCATAGATTTTCTATGGGGTTAAGGTCAGGCGAGTTTGCTGGCCAATTAAGAACAGGCATACCGTGGTCCTTAAACCAGGTACTGGTAGCTTTGGCACTGTGTGCAGGTGCCAAGTCCTGTTGGAAAATGAAATCTGCATCTCCATAAAGTTGGTCAGCAGCAGGAAGCATGAAGCGCTCTAAAACTTCCTGGTATACGGCTGCGTTGACCTTGGACCTCAGAAAACACAGTGGACCAACACCAGCAGATGACATGGCACCCCAAACCATCACTGACTGTGGAAACTTTACACTGGACCTCAAGCAACATGGATTGTGTGTGCCCCTCCTCTCTTCCTCCAGACTCTGGGACCCTGATTTCCAAAGGAAATGCAAAATTTACTTTTATCAGAGAACATAACTTTGGACCACTCAGCAGCAGTCCAGTCCTTTTTGTCTTTAGCCCCAGGTGAGACGCTTCTGACGCTGTCTGTTGTTCAAGAGTGGCTTGACACAAGGGATGCGACAGCTGAAACCCATATCTTGCATACGTCTGTGCGTAGTGGTTCTTGAAGCACTGACTCCAGCTGCAGTCCACTCTTTGTGAATCTCCCCCACATTTTTGAATGGGTTTTGTTTCACCAATCCTCTCCAGGGTGCGGTTATCCCTATTGCTTGTACACTTTTTTCTACCACATCTTTTCCTTCCCTTCACCTCTCTATTAATGTGCTTGGACAAAGAGCTCTGTGAACAGCCAGCCTCTTTTGTAATGACATTTTGTGTCTTGCCCTCCTTGTGCAAGGTGTCAATGGTCGTCCTTTGGACAACTGTCAAGTCAGCAGTCTTCCCCATGATTGTGTAGCCTACAGAACTAGACTGAGAGACCATTTAAAGGCCTTTGCAGGTGTTTTGAGTTAATTAGCTGATTAGAGTGTGGCACCAGGTGTCTTTAGTATTGAACCTTTGCACAATATTCTAATTTTCTGAGATACTGAATTTGGGATTTTCCTTAGTTGTCAGTTATAATCATCAAAATTAAAAGAAATAAACATTTGAAATATATCAGTCTGTGTGTAATGAATGAATATAATATACAAGTTTCACTTTTTGAATGGAATTAGTGAAATAAATCAACTTTTTGATGATATTCTAATTATATGACCAGCACCTGTGTATATATATATATATATATATATATATATATATATATATATATATACTTAATTAATTAATTATAATAATGGTTTCATACTTTGTTCTGTTGCAAAAGGTGATTTTGTGAGTTTGCACTGAAGCCCATGGAATCATGATTTAATTTGATTCAAAATGCAAAATGCTGATGTATGTCAATAGTAACTGGAGTGGCCTGCAGGTATAAAATTGAAAAGCTCTGGAAAAATTTATTTTAAAAATATTTAGTTAGAATTGCTGATACCTGCAGTTTCTCAATTCACTATTGATTGTTTTTGTTTATTGTAAAATTGAATTGTGCTATTTGTATGCATCTTTCACTTCACTTTCACTTTTGCATTTATAATATGGGGGATTATGATGTTTGATCTTGCTAAATCTAACGAGGCTGACAGGTGAACTGAATGCCTCACAAACTGCTGCAGGAGCCGTTCTTCCAGTTTGGGGTCAGTGAGGCTGTGGGAGTACTGATGGGCTGGGCTGCTCGCCACATCCCGCAGTTTGGCACTGTTCACGTTGTTCTTTGATAAGCTTATTGTGAAGATCTTAATATTGTGGCCTTTGGCCTCTGCGACCGCCCTCATGATGTCAGGATTCCGCGGATGGTCGATGCCGTCGGTCATGAGCAGGGCCACCCGAATGCTCTGCTCCTTGGTCTCGCTGGTGAAGAGCTGAGTGGCGTTGGATATAGCATATGTCGTATACGTTCCATGACCGATGTAGATGGCATCTGTCAGTCTGCTCAGAAAGACGTCAAGGTCCTGCCAGTCTCTGAAGCGTTGGTTGATATGCGCTGAACTGCTGTAGTAGATGAGCGCCAAACGAGTCTTCAGATGCCAGTTAGACCTCCGCATCTGCACCACCTGCCTGCTAAAGGAGCGCACAAATGCTTTCTCTTGATCAAACAGAAAGTTCTTCGCACTCTCTGAGCTGTCCAGGATAAATGCGATCTCTAGTGGACATTTTAACTCTGAAATGAGAGAAGAAACTATAGCCATAAACTCTTTACACATACCATATGTATACCGTAGGCTATATACAAAAATAAAGGTTCTTATTGGCATGAATGGATCCTTTAAAGGATTAGTTCACTTTCAAATAAAAATGACCCCAAGCTTTACTCACCCACAAGCCATCCTAGGTGTATATGACTTTCTTCTTTCTGATGAACACAATCGGAGATATATTAATAAATATCCTGACGCATCTGAGCTTTATAATGGCAACGAGCGGGATCAACAAGAGTAGAAATTATGCTGGGGCATATGACAAAAAATGATTAATTACTTTGACCTTTGACCTCTGACATATGACCTTTGCCCCTCCCCCATGGGACCACCCAAATATTACCCCATCCCCCCATAGTTGACCGCTGTATGAACCCCATGACCTTGGGGTTATGGATTTTAAATGGTGGTTGACCTTTGACATGGCTTATGAATATGTCCATTGATTCTCTGCATTTTTGAAACATCTATGGTTTTGACCTGTGGGTCATTTGTGGGTGGGACAAATTGATGATGGATAATTTTTTTACTTTGACACCATATTTGAAGTCCTGATGGTGATTTATGAACTTTTCGGGGTCACATAAGAGCAGATGTGTGACAGCATCCACATTCCGGCACATACTCTAATCTTCCCGTGTAAGCAACAAAAATAAGATTTTAATGAAGAAACAGTTGGATCAAAATAACAAAAGAATAAACATGGTATATTTTATAAAATAGATAAAACACAGATAAATGATAAAACACACACGTACACATACATTTCAAAAAGTGAAAATATTATATTATAACACGCTGAATAATGACAGTTACTAAATTTACGAAGATATAAATCCTGGAAAAAACGATGTCCATTGGGTTAACAATCGCTTTTAGTTTGAAATATAAAACACCTAAAATGTGAACATCTAAGTAAAGTGTTTGGGTTTCCATGTTTTATGCAGGGTTTACAGAGACTTTTTTCTTTTTCTGTATAATCTGTCCCCATCTATCGCAGTAAACGTTTTTCATTTTTATATTCTCAAAACATCATTTAGTATAAATTATAATTTAAAAAGTTGTTTTGCAAATGGGGATACATTTTGCTAGTTAAATAAAAAATATAAAAACATTTAACATTTAAAAAAACATTTAATTTAGTTTATACTGAAATCTAAAAATCTCTCTCAATGGCTCTCTCTCTCTCTCACACATGCACACGTTTCAAAAGTGAAAAACATTCTGTTCTTTTAAGGAAGATGGTAATAAATAAAATATATAATTGTATATAACACAGGTACTATTTTATAATAAAATTAAATTAAATGAAAATTCAAATAAATAAAAATAAAAATATCTTACAGTTTTCAGTGAGCAGGGAAAAGTGTTCCTTCTTGATGTCCTTAACATGAAATGTTTTCTCATTGTCTCTCCAAGTGACTTGCAACAATGCATGATAGTGTCAGAGACAGAGGGGGAGAGCAATGGTCAGTGGGGGTGGGTGAAACATTATTTTGTTCGTGCTATCTTTTATTTTCAAAGCATAAATATAAAAGTTTAAATGACATCTTTTAAACAATTGTTCAAATGAAATCTTTTTAGTTTTTTAAATTATATTTTTAAAGTCTTAAAAATGTATGGGTCTCACAAGCCATCTCTCACATTGTGTAACTTTTTTAATAATTCCCTATGAAAATCACCAAGCATTTTCAGAGAGAAACAATGATTTCATTCAGACCCTGTGATGCCTCAGGTTATTTCTATAAAAGGAACTTGTCTCTATTTTAAAATGAAATGATTCTAAATATAAATAATATCAAATATGATGCTAAAAAATATTTAAACAATTGAAACAGTTCAGTTTTTAGCTAAATTAATATAAAAATTAAAAATATATATTTTTAAAACCTTACATTTTCAGAGAGCCAAAGAAGTAGTTCATTTGGATGCAATGATGAAAAATAAATAAGTAAATAAAATAAACAAGCATTAATAAAATAAAATCATTCATAAAACACCCCCAGATCCTGCCAGAAATAAACTCCTGTGTGAATGAGAGATGGGAGGGTGGAGTCAGACAGATGAGTCTCTGTCACAGTGTATGTTAAGACAGCTCCATTCCAGAGTGAATGTTTTTGTACTCAAAGCACAATCTTAAAAGTTTAAAAATAGTCTTTTAAAATTAAAATATTGTTTAAATCTATTCTTTAAAGATTTAATAAAAATCAAATATTCTTCTTAGAAGTCTACAATATCAGGATAACATCTGATGCCGATGGTTTTATTTAATTTAACCTAAAGTGTACTTTTTATTAAATAACATCTGTTCAAAAACCTGTACATAGTCATCTTAGATCTTATTTCTCAAAGATTCAAGCAGAAGGGTTAGGGTTAAGCTTTTGAGAAATCTACATGTTTTTTTAAATAAACTAGAAATATTTCATTTGATTAATCCAAACATGAAGGTGTCTGTGTGTTTGACTACTCACAGATGCAACTCGCACGTCCCCGTAAAATGGACTCAGCTTTGCGCTTATTTAGCTTAAGTTGCATCTTTAAGAAAATCACCACACATTTTCAGAGGGATCCTCAACACTCATTAATGATGGCCTCAGGATATAGGCTGATGAGGTGATTTACAGATCAGTCACTTCTCTGTGCTGAGCCTGTCTGATGCCACTTGACCCCCAACAATTTTACATGGGTGTTAAACACCCTACAAGTAGTCATTTAGTTCAACTGTGTTCATTTCAAAACAGCATTTTTCAACAGAGTGAATCTACACATCTGTAGTCTTTCAGAGACATGACTTCAGGGTCAGTGGGTCTCTTGAGAATATTAAATTGTGCTTAAAAACCAAAGCTCAGGCCAAATCCCCTACATGACAATGTCCACATCAGACTCTGTACTTGAAAATATCTTTGCTGTTAAATATGTTTAAAAAACCTCACATGTAAACTTACATTTTTCAAGGTGACGCATGTCTCATAGATCTATATGATTATCTTATTTCTATAGTTTCAGTTGCTAATAAATATAAAGTAAACCAAAAGAATAATGCTGACAAATGTTCGTTGCAATGTTTTTAACAAATAGATTACCTTATTCCAAACAGTTTCTCACACAATGAAACCATTAAGGATAGCCAAAGGCTCATGACAATGGGTGAAAACACATTACTATGTAAGATATGTAAGATAGTTTTACCAAAAATCAAATACTGTATTACATAAAAAAAAAAAATAAATAAATAAATAAAAGATAATATTGTTTTAAAGTTTTAATAAAAAGTTAAAAGCAAGCATATCTTCATACCATGTGTTGTGACAAAATTTTTGCTTTATAAAATTTGTGGTTTCTAGATTCATGCTACCATTATCAGCCTGTTAAATATGAAGTTAATACATGATGAAACAAGAGAATCATGTTACCAAATTCTTTTGACACAGTGTTTTTAAGAAATATGTTTTTGTTTGTTTTTAAATACAACTAAACCAGATAACACAATGTTTTTCTTTTGACAGACTATTAGACAACAATTATTTTCCCCAGTGGTGTTGGAACAGGACTTATTTAAAAGTTTTGGTCATTTTCAACATGTATTATACAATATTTGTATGTTAGTATCAAGGGTCCACACCATGATTGAAGGTTTTAGTAATGCTTTAGATCAGAATCCAGATTTTAGCAACCAACATGACATTAAATAGTTATACCAGTGTACAAGCGTGTCTCAACTGTTTATAACAATTTTTTTAGATGATTATTTTTTACTCAAATAAACAGATATTCAATATAGCTTACTGACATTGCTTTTTCCCCTACAGATAAAAGCCAAAAATTTTCTATGTAGAAATTATGTGAACACACAACTCAATGAGAATATTTTATACAGTTATTACACTTAGTTACAGCGTGTTACAGTTGTGAAAAAATTGTCTCTGAACTCTAAACAAGACTTCAATAAAAAAGTAACTTGATTAGTTATTTTAAGAGAAAGGTTAGTTGATTCAGGCCGTTTTAATTTGTCCGCTCCAAAACTATGTATTTAAGGCAGGTGCCTTTTAGGTTTGATCTGGGAAACAGGCACATCTACTGTACGTTAATGTGTTGTCACGTTTGTCTCAATAATTTATTCTTCTTTTAGGAATCCATTATGGTAAGTGGTTTTTATCCCTGATCCGCATATGATCAAAATTGTTTAACATCTCTTAATTTTTAATATATGCTCCTGCTTAAATATTACTTGTTTTCATTTACAAAGAGGTCAGACAAAATATCTTATATATACTGTATATATTTATAAATAACTATGATAGTGTTACAGGTCCTAGGTACAGTCGGGTGTCTGTAAGTAACTGTAACTTTATCCGCATGTTTAGGGGTGCTACCGTTCTTGTCCTCATAAATTTTATGTTTCTTATGTTTATGTTTCAAATTTTTTTGAAACAGTGTTTTAACATCTCCATTCTTCTTTCATCTGTAATTGTACTTTTGAGCGTATTTGTTTTCCATTAGCATTTTACCCATTCCATCTTGTCCAAAAATCGATGTTTTCTACACATTTAGGTGTAATGTGCTGTTGAAATTGTACTCTCGCTGTTCTCTGCATCTCTTTGTTTGTAGCATTTAACCATACTCTTACTCATTTTATGTACTGTATTATATTTTACGGTATAAAATGCGGCGCAAAGATCTTTGAAACATTGTAGCTTGTAAAACATTTAAATAACTTCAAACGTTCATTATGAGAAAAAATATCATAATAAAGGGCCATAACATACAGAAATAGGATGGAATTTCTATTGCGCTGATTTTAACCACTAATTTGGTACATATTTAGCCTATGTTCCGTTAAAGACTTTTATTGAAACAGTCGTATTAAATTGTCTTAAGTAAAATTTTAAATGTAATGCACATAGTGTATATAACACTTCACATCAATAAGGTCTTATTTGAATGTTTTTCAAAAATATACATACTTTAAACAAATTCTATAATTGGAATAAACCATTATGTCCGTAACATACAGATTCTTAGAGGCGAGAGAAATTGGAACCAATCAGTTTATTAAACAAAAACAATTACACATATAGCAAGTAACACAAAACAGAAGCAAGGGCACGATACATTACAATATCATTGTACAATTCAGGTTTTGCTATATCACGTTACCATTTTAATACATATTAAGGCACATCACCATGACTGATTAAACATTTAGCAGCGCTTCAAATAAATTCAGCTCAAATTAAACAACTTGTCTATTGTAAAAAAAAGACAGTATGTAACACAGGTACGTCGCTGCACTCAAAATAAAGACTGTTTGTAGACCTGCAGCATTCGACGGAGTCGTCCTCTGGAACTGGCCAGTCGCGGTCCCACTCAGATTCAGAACTATCACTGCTTTGAGACCAAAAGTCCATTTCGGATTCCTCGCGGGGTTTCATCAACTTAATGAGGTTTTGGTCATGAAGCGACTTGTTCCAACAGGTTGATATGGTTACGTTATCACCAGGCTTTATCACCTTATACCGCATGTTGAGGGAACTCCATCCCACTCGTTCATGTAAAAGCTTTTACCAGCAATCCCATTCAGATCGGTCCAGATACGATTGTAGAAAAATGGCCAGTCCTTGGCGGGTAAATGCACACAAGGTGTCTGTGATGTAAATTCTTCTTCAAAAAATTCCATAGCATAGAGTTTGATCATGCGTGATGCTTTGTTAAAAACAAAGCCGCCCACATAAACATCAGCCATCAGAAATTCCTGTTTCACAAAATTTTCACCTTCATGAAGAAACTTGGTCAAACGAATCCTGTGTTTTTTCTGCCGTGCGTAAGGAAGATTTTCTTCCGTTTTAATATAACTTTCAACAGAAGTTTCAGGAACTTGTGGAGTAGCCATTGTAGCTTTGCAGACTGTTTCCTGAAGCCTATTCAGTAGGTAGGGCCTATAGGTTTTAACTAGAGAGAATGTGAACACCGCTGTGTCTAACCTCTAAACCCTGGAGGGTAAAACGTCTTTATATGGCGTTTGAAGTTTTACAAGCAACAATGTTTCAAAGATCTTTGCGCCACATTTTATACCGTAAAATATAATACAGTACATAAAATGAGTGATGGTTAAACCTCCATTTTATTAAATCATTAAATGCTACGAACAAAGAGATGCAGAGAACAGCAAGAGTACAATTTCAACGGCACATTACGCCTAAATGTGTAGAAAACATTGATTTTCGGACAAGATGCAATGGGTAAAACGGTAATGGAAAACAAATACGTTCAAAATTACAATCACAGATGAAAGAAGAATGGAGATGTTAAAACACTGTTTCAAAAAACTTTGAAAAAAATCAAAGAAACATAAAATTTATGAGGACAAGAACGGTAGCACCCCTAAACATGCAGATAAAGTTACAGTTACTTACAGACACCCGACTGTACCTAGGACCTGTAACACTATCATAGTTATTTATAAATATATACAGTATATATAAGATATTTTGTCTGACCTCTTTGTAAATGAAAACAAGTAATATTTAAGCAGGAGCATATATTAAAAATTAAGAGATGTTAAACAATTTTGATTGTATGCGGATCAGGGATAAAAACCACTTACCATAATGGATTCCTAAAAGAAGAATAAATTATTGAGACAAACGTGACAACACATTAACGTACAGTAGCTGTGCCTGTTTCCTAGATCAAACCTAAAAGGCACCCGCCTTAAATACATAGTTTTGGAGCGGACAAATAAAATGGCCTGAATCAACTAACCTTTCTCTTAAAATAACTAAACAAGTTACTTTTTTATTGAAGTCTTGTTTAGAGTACAGAGACAATATTTTTTCACAACTGTAACACGCTGTAACTAAGTGTAATAGTATGTAACAGGGTGTACCAGAAAAAATGGCAAGACTTGTTTAAAGCGCATTATGTGTCTTGTGACCACAGACAGACCAGAAAGACAACATCAGTTTTAGAACATCAAAAAGAACATCAGTACTACATATCGCATGTAGTAGGAGTATCATGTTGTCATTAATTCCTGTGAGTAGCTGTATGTTTGACCAAACTCAGAATTAACAAATGATAAATTAACAAAAATTGTAAACAGGGTGATAGACTGATAGTGGAAAAACAAATTAAACACAAATCTTTTGCAACAGATCAGAAGAGATGTTATGTTTACATTATAGCTAAATGTATCTTATGTCGTACACACATGGTAAATTGTGTACGTATAATACCTGTATAATGATTGTTTAAATTTCTTCTTTACAAGGGTATGCAATGTTATAGTTCTCAAATGAGCTTGCATTACAACAGCGTGGCATAGACTCTAACAAAACTGTGTACTATATATATGGATCATGCTGGGATGTTGAAAGAAATGATTTGTTAAAAAAAGAATTGGTTTTGTCAAAAGTTCAGTCATACATCTAAAAAGATGCTTAAATGAACGGTCCGTGTTCATCACACATGATGATTTGCAAAAACTTACACTGACAGCAACCTTAGAGGAGTATTCGGCTAAAAACATATACAGACCGACAAATAAAATGCTACCAGTGATCTTGATACTCTTTATAATGTGACTAAGACCAGTGAGGGGGGTACAAATGCATATCACAATAGATCAAGAGTGGACTTCTGCATGCAGTATGACACTTTTCTTACATAATGTCGCTGCTTTCTTAGGCCTCTTGAATTTAGATGTGCGAATTTATTGTGTTCACTTAATTTGTACAAATTTGTACAAAGATCGTGTTTGAGATGTATCTATAGCTTTACTACAGTGTGTAACTTTGTTTACCCACCCCAAATTGAATGCTTTCAGCGCAATGGTTAGATATGTCTCAGTCGTAATCGTTTCAAGCGCAAACAACCAGACTTACTTTTCGTGTCGATGCTTCACGCAAACCCACATCGAAGAGATGGATAATTGCACTACAAGAACTATCAATTTATTTTCTTTGTAACTCTGCCCTTTGAATTTCTGAAAATGAATAACTGTATAAAATATTCTCATTGAGTTGTGTGTTCACATAATTTCTACATAGAAAATGTTTGGCTTTTATCTGTAGGGGAAAAAGCAATGTCAGTAAGCTATATTGAATATCTGTTTATTTGAGTAAAAAATAATCATCTAAAAAAATTGTTATAAACAGTTGAGACACGCTTGTACACTGGTATAACTATTTAATGTCATGTTGGTTGCTAAAATCTGGATTCTGATCTAAAGCATTACTAAAACCTTCAATCATGGTGTGGACCCTTGATACTAACATACAAATATTGTATAATACATGTTGAAAATGACCAAAACTTTTAAATAAGTCCTGTTCCAACACCACTGGGGAAAATAATTGTTGTCTAATAGTCTGTCAAAAGAAAAACATTGTGTTATCTGGTTTAGTTGTATTTAAAAACAAACAAAAACATATTTCTTAAAAACACTGTGTCAAAAGAATTTGGTAACATGATTCTCTTGTTTCATCATGTATTAACTTCATATTTAACAGGCTGATAATGGTAGCATGAATCTAGAAACCACAAATTTTATAAAGCAAAAATTTTGTCACAACACATGGTATGAAGATATGCTTGCTTTTAACTTTTTATTAAAACTTTAAAACAATATTATCTTTTATTTATTTATTTATTTTTTTTTTTTATGTAATACAGTATTTGATTTTTGGTAAAACTATCTTACATATCTTACATAGTAATGTGTTTTCACCCATTGTCATGAGCCTTTGGCTATCCTTAATGGTTTCATTGTGTGAGAAACTGTTTGGAATAAGGTAATCTATTTGTTAAAAACATTGCAACGAACATTTGTCAGCATTATTCTTTTGGTTTACTTTATATTTATTAGCAACTGAAACTATAGAAATAAGATAATCATATAGATCTATGAGACATGCGTCACCTTGAAAAATGTAAGTTTACATGTGAGGTTTTTTAAACATATTTAACAGCAAAGATATTTTCAAGTACAGAGTCTGATGTGGACATTGTCATGTAGGGGATTTGGCCTGAGCTTTGGTTTTTAAGCACAATTTAATATTCTCAAGAGACCCACTGACCCTGAAGTCATGTCTCTGAAAGACTACAGATGTGTAGATTCACTCTGTTGAAAAATGCTGTTTTGAAATGAACACAGTTGAACTAAATGACTACTTGTAGGGTGTTTAACACCCATGTAAAATTGTTGGGGGTCAAGTGGCATCAGACAGGCTCAGCACAGAGAAGTGACTGATCTGTAAATCACCTTATCAGCCTATATCCTGAGGCCATCATTAATGAGTGTTGAGGATCCCTCTGAAAATGTGTGGTGATTTTCTTAAAGATGCAACTTAAGCTAAATAAGCGCAAAGCTGAGTCCATTTTACGGGGACGTGCGAGTTGCATCTGTGAGTAGTCAAACACACAGACACCTTCATGTTTGGATTAATCAAATGAAATATTTCTAGTTTATTTAAAAAAACATGTAGATTTCTCAAAAGCTTAACCCTAACCCTTCTGCTTGAATCTTTGAGAAATAAGATCTAAGATGACTATGTACAGGTTTTTGAACAGATGTTATTTAATAAAAAGTACACTTTAGGTTAAATTAAATAAAACCATCGGCATCAGATGTTATCCTGATATTGTAGACTTCTAAGAAGAATATTTGATTTTTATTAAATCTTTAAAGAATAGATTTAAACAATATTTTAATTTTAAAAGACTATTTTTAAACTTTTAAGATTGTGCTTTGAGTACAAAAACATTCACTCTGGAATGGAGCTGTCTTAACATACACTGTGACAGAGACTGAACTGTTTCAATTGTTTAAATATTTTTTAGCATCATATTTGATATTATTTATATTTAGAATCATTTCATTTTAAAATAGAGACAAGTTCCTTTTATAGAAATAACCTGAGGCATCACAGGGTCTGAATGAAATCATTGTTTCTCTCTGAAAATGCTTGGTGATTTTCATAGGGAATTATTAAAAAAGTTACACAATGTGAGAGATGGCTTGTGAGACCCATACATTTTTAAGACTATAATATAATAGAAATATAATTTAAAAAACTAAAAAGATTTCATTTGAACAATTGTTTAAAAGATGTCATTTAAACTTTTATATTTATGCTTTGAAAATAAAAGATAGCACGAACAAAATAATGTTTCACCCACCCCCACTGACCATTGCTCTCCCCCTCTGTCTCTGACACTATCATGCATTGTTGCAAGTCACTTGGAGAGACAATGAGAAAACATTTCATGTTAAGGACATCAAGAAGGAACACTTTTCCCTGCTCACTGAAAACTGTAAGATATTTTTATTTTTATTTATTTGAATTTTCATTTAATTTTATTTTATTATAAAATAGTACCTGTGTTATATACAATTATATATTTTATTTATTACCATCTTCCTTTAAAGAACAGAATGTTTTTCACTTTTGAAACGTGTGCATGTGTGAGAGAGAGAGAGAGCCAGTGAGAGAGATTTTTAGATTTCAGTATAAACTAAAAGCAAATGTTAACTAGCAAAATGTATCCCCATTTGCATTTGCAAGTCTATGTAAACCCTGCATAAAACATGGAAACCCAAACACTTTACTTAGATGTTCACATTTTAGGTGTTTTATATTTCAAACTAAAAGCGATTGTTAACCCAATGTTTTTTCCAGGTTTTTTATTTAACTATAATAATCAGTCTCCGTAAATTTAGTAACTGTCATTATTCAGCGTGTTATAATATAATATTTTCACTTTTTGAAATGTATGTGTACGTGTGTGTTTTATCATTTATCTGTGTTTTATCTATTTTATAAAAATACCATGTTTATTCTTTTGTTATTTTGATCCAACTGTTTCTTCATTAAAATCTTATTTTTGTTACTTACACGGAAAGATTAGAGTATGTGCCGGAATGTGGATGCTGTCACACATCTGCTCTTATGTGACCCCGAAAAGTTCGTAAATCACCATCAGGACTTCAAATATGGTGTCAAAGTTAAAAAATCATCCATCATCAGTTTGTCCCACCCACAAATGACCCACAGGTCAAAACCATAGATGTTTCAAAAATGCAGAGAATCAATGGACATATTCATAAGCCATGTCAAAGGTCAACCACCATTTAAATTCCATAACCCCAAGGTCATGGGGTTCATACAGCGGTCAACTATGGGGGGATGGGGTAATATTTGGGTGGTCCCATGGGGGAGGGGCAAAGGTCATATGTCAGAGGTCAAAGGTCAAAGTAATTAATCATTTTTTGTCATATGTCTCAGCATAATTACTAGTAACAAGTATGAGCTGAAGAAAGTGCGTCCATCCACATCCATCAATCATAAACATACTCCACAGGGCTCCGGGGGTTAATAAAGGCCTTCGGAAGAAAAGCAATGTGTTTGTGTAAAAAAAAAAAATTAAAAAATCCATATTTAAACAAGTTATGAAGTAAAATATCTAGCTTCCGCCAGACCGCCTCCCGTATTCAACTTATGAAGAAAGTGTAAAACTCTTGCAGTTCAAAACGTTTATGCGACACCAGTTTCATTTTTTTCATAAGTTCAATATGGAAGGCGGTCTGGCGAAAGCTAGATATTTTAGTTCATAACTTGTTAAATATGAACTTTTTTTTTTTTTTTACACAAACACATCGCTTCGCTTCAGAAGGCCTTTATTAACCCCCTGGAGCCCTGTGGAGTATGTTTATGATTGATGGATGTGGATGGAAGCACTTTCTTCAGCTCTTACTTGTGATCCCTGTTCACTGCCATTATAAAGCTTGTATGTGTCAGGATATTTATTATTAAAACTTTTAATTAAATATAACGATTGTGTTCATCTGAAAGAAGAAAGTCATATACACCTAGGATGGCTTGAGGGGGAGTAAAGCTTGGGTTAATTTTCATTTAAAAGTGAACTAATCCATTAACATCCATAGAGCCTTTCTGTTACACAAAAGTTTCTTTATAGTGGAAAAGGTTCTTTAGATTGTTAAAATGCAGTTCATACTGACAAAAAAAAAAAAAAAAGAAAAAGAAAAAAAAGAAGGTTCTTTTAAGAAAAAATAAAAAAGGTAATTGTGACTTTTTATCTCACGTTTCTGACTTTTTCTCGCAATTGCTAGTTTTAAAATCTCTTTTTCCCCTTAGAACTGGACTCTATAACTCATAATTGCGATAAAATAATCTCAGAATTCTGATAAAAGAAGTCAGAATTGCAAGATATAAATTCACAGTTGCAAGTTATATAAAGTCAGAATTGCAAGAAAAAAAGTCAGATATGTAAGATAAAAAGTCGCAATTTTATTCCATGGTGGAAACAAGCTTCTATAGTTTATTGAATCTTTTTAGGCAAAATATAAAAAGTTTTTTTGAGTATCATATTTGATGCATCAGGCTTTTACAGCTCATAAAGGGGAAGAGCGGGGATGGTTGTAGTAACGCGGGTTAATTGGAAGACATAATCAGGAACAAGTTACAACTTTTTGTTTGTGTAGACATTTTTCATTCAAGTTGTTAGTGCTAATGTTTTGGCTGTTAGCTGTAAGGTTAGCTATTCATGGCTACAAGACTCTGGGTTGGTTGTAACATCAATGAAGCATGTTACAACCTATCCCAAGTAAATTTTTAGTTGTATTTATGTTTTCTTTGAATTTCAGTATGCCTATAGGTCAGAGGTGTCCAAACTCTGTCCTAGAGGGCCACTCTCCTGCAGTATTTGCTCATTTTATTCATTTTTGTTAAACACATGCACACACACCAATTATGTTAAACATTTGTGTGGAAAAAAAAGCTTTCAAAATCAATTTTTTTATCATAATCCTTATTTCATTATGTCACATATCACCACGTTGGATATCACATAGTTATCTTATCTCACCCCATCTATCCAAAAATATGCAGTTTGGAGCAGATGCTGGCTAAAAAAGTAATGGCCAAAAAGTAAAATGTACTTTGATAGCTTGTAATGCTTTCAATGCTTAGTTTTCAAAGCTCTGTAGTTTTTATTGTGGGGGCAAAACATATAATGCAATGAAATACAATGATGATTGAGAGTTAAATAAATGTTCCTCAAAAGCCTGATGGATCATATTTGATACTTAAAAACATAAGTTGCTTCAAGTGTTTATCTTGAAATATTACTAATATAAAAGTTATTCTTACATTTACTTTATAAAAATCAGTAACAGGAAAAAGACACATGAACAACGAGCGGAAGGGGGATATTTTTACAATGATACTAAAAGGAAGTTTACTTGCTAAAAATGTATAAACTATCATTCGGCGACAGAAGGCAAGTAGATTGTGTGCAACAGGTTTTTCAGCACTTTTGATCATGCTGATAATTTAGAGAACTTAGAAATTTGTGCTTTTAGAGTTAAGAGTGATACAGGGTCCAAACTCCTGAGACCACTAGTGAAAATTATTTTATTTGGCCTGTTTTCTAATTGAATCTAAAAATTCTTATTATGAATTAAAGCCTATTATCTGCATAACAATTTTGAGTGAAAAGTTAATGAACTTCTGGACACACACAGGAGAACCATTTCATCTCATTTAATCTTTCCATTTAATCTCATTGCTGTCTTTGAGAAACACTTGAGATAGAAAAGATATCTAACTTTCACTTTTGTACATACAAGACTAAGTCAACACAA